>OY720432.1:116104085-116704085 GCA_963082735.1 Pocota personata
CCGTAGCTTCTCTTGCAGTGTTTCCATCGTTTTCATCTATTTTCCCGATAACTAACTTCCTAACCAACTGCGACAACATTGACACTGTCTTCACCTCTCCAACGAGCCAGGTGAATGTTGCATAAAAAATATGATTTCCTCGTTTGCCACCAAAGGAGGGAAGAAGAACTATCACTGCTCCTTCACGCCCACTGTTAACGCGCTTACTCGCCAAGTTTCCACAAAGTAATTCAAAAGTTTTAATACTCGATCCTTGTTAAAAAAAAATAAAAAATAAATTTCCGTGTTCATAATGATGGAAATGAGAGAACGAGTAGCAGGAAGAATGGAAAATGATAAAAAGGAAAAATACGGAAATTATAACTACGCGTAGGTACATACCAGGATCCAGGAGCAAAGTATTAAGGACATTTCAGCAACATCATCGTAACTGGTGGCAACAACAAAAGGAAATGAAATGAACAAAGGTAACAAAGGATGTGCAGTTGTCAATCGGATCTCAGAGGAAGTACGAGTATCACCCCTGGAGATTACAGACTTTTCCTCCTTGTTCTTTCCGTAATGATTCATGCATTTGTTTGGAGTTAAAAATCAGGTTTCATAAGTACTCGTATTTCGGTTGCAGCGGATGAAGATGGTGTGAAACGAAAGCTGGTGAGGGTATTGTTTCCGCCCTTTAATTACTTCTTAGAGGTGGAATTGGTGTAATGCTCCCAAATATTTCAAAAGCACATTGAGCATGTCGAGAGGTGAGGTTTTAGTAAAACGTTTCTTTTGTTCTCCTCAGTGTCCTAATGCCATTTGTGAACTTTGACATGCTTTATTAGGTTATCCCTTCAATCGTCTCATCACAAAGACTAATATTCTCTGAGCAATATGCTGTTCAAACGCAACCCAGGACCGGGTGATACGATACCCGCCGAAATCCAGACGGCTTCGGGTATAATACTTCCTTGGCTATAGGTAACCTTCAGAGGCTGTCTCTATTTGACTCACATTCCAATGTTATGGGTTTTTCCTTCATTAGACTTTCCCTCAAGTTTTAAACACTCTATCTTTGCCTTGGCAAGGATAGTTCCCCCTAGAGCACCCTCTCCAATCCGGTTTCTCTTAGAAATCTGAGAATGAGAAGTGGGTCTATGGTTGGCATATCCTCATCTGATAGTTGCCCAAGCATTTCAATCTTTTGTATGTCAGTGTGGAGTCATGCAAAATCTGCAAAGGCCTTCGTTTGTTGTGCTTAGTTTCCTTAGATGCTCCCCGAGTTTACAATGCCGTGTTAGAAAGCCTGTTAGGATACATAAGTTATTCTTGTTAAAGCAGATGCACGCTTGTAGTATCGCAGAAGTTTCTTAGCTTGCCTTAGACCTGGAGTATTGATCCAAGTTCTCGCCCTGTTTTCTTTCTCCATCTTCCTATTCCGCAGAATGGTTCAGGTCCAATAAAGGTTTCTGCTGTTCCTTGTCGTGCCAAGGAGTCTGCTTCTTCATTGCCCTCTATTCCAGTGTGGCCATGAATCCAATTACCTTGTTACTGCTACCCAATTCATTAAGTTTGTGTAGGCATTCCCACACTGCTTGACGGTCTGACAATATTTCTATATCGCATTTTTTGTATCTTCTATCGGGATTGAATTGAACACATCTATCTATAGCGTATATTTCAGCTTGAAAGATGCTGGTGGTTTTGTCCATAGGTTCTGAGTACTTTGTTATTGGCCCAAATACACCTGCCCCTGTTCCTTCTTCAGTTTTCGAGCCGTCTGTATACCACTTTTTTGTGTTATGGATTCATTGCTTCAAGCTTTCTTGTTACTCAACTTCGTAAGGAATTTTTTATCAAAGTTAAATTTCCTGATATCATCGTCCCTAGGAATTGCTAGAAGGGGGAGTTTCTTGATAAGTACATCAAATTCTTTTGAATTGATGCATTTCTCCCTCCCAATGCCCTCTTTTGCCATCCTTAGGATCGTCCGCTTTACATTTTACTCAACTACAATATGAAGCGGAGTTAGTTCCAGTAATACTTCCATGGCAGTAGTTGGACATGTTCTCATGGCCCAGTAATACAGAGGCAAGCAAGTCTTGGCACTTTAGTGAGTGTCTCCCTCGTTGTGGCTAGACTAGTTCGTTTGACCCACCTATCGCTCCATATGTGATCATTGGTCTCACAATGGCACCATACATCCATCTTAGATTGCTCGGGTTAAGTCCCCAAGACTTACCCGCTAGGCTCCTACATATCATGAGAGCACGGGTGACCTTTTTGGATATCTCTTCTATGTGCTTTTTCAACATGAGTTTACTATCTAGGTGTGTGTTATGTTAATCCTAAAGATCTCAGACCTATAAGCTTATCATCATTTCTCCTGAAAGCCTTGAAGAGACTGATAACATGCGTACTGCAAAACGAAATCAGTGGAAACACCTCTCCACCCACTGATGTGCACAATCTGAAAAATCCTCAAGACTTGGTATGTAGGACTCGCTTGGTGCATTAATCAATCAATTGCTCACGAGTCGGATTTTCCGCATGAAGGTTTGTTAGTGCTTGTGCACACCACAAGGGGCCATCGTCTCTCCTCTTCTCTGGAATCTGGTGGTAAACGAACTGATACTTACCTTAGAAGCGAAATGTTGTAGGGTGTTCGCCTACGCTGATGGCATTATATCTATAGCTATCTCCGACAAGCACCTTAATACACTTACAGAATGCCCTCTCCAAGTACTAGTACAAAAAAGTTATCGGGAGTAAGTGGGGCATGCTACTCCGAATCACTTAATCGCTTTATGCTTGCCATACTGATGTATGGCATGCTAGTTTGATGGAAAAGACAAACCTGTACACAGCAATTATCTAGGAAAGATACAGAGATCAACCTGAGTCTGCATTAGCCGGACCTTCAAGACACCCACTTCAGTACATTTACCAACGTTGTACAAGTAAATCAATTCATTTCGGACCGCGGATATGATTGTGTTTTTGAGCGCGAAATAGCTGTCAGTGTCAAAATACCATGTACTTTAAAAAGAAACCATGACCCACTCGTTATAACTTCTTCCGACTACTGTGCTGAATATTGGAACAATTTATGTACATCCTCCAAGAAAAGTCTGCAGGTATTATCTATCAGAAGGTCCATCTTCTATATTAACTTGTTTTATATGTATATACTGATAAGCATTTAAAATTGATAGCTTCTTGCCTTCACTCTCTGTTCACGTCCACTGCACAAATTCAGAGACCACTAGTCAAAGTATGTCTTTTAAACCTTTGCGTAGGTCGAAGTATACTCTATCTCCGTTTTTTGCCTTTTTTCCCCCAGCTTTGGTAGGACCAATAGTTGTGGAACTGTTTTTTTTTCCCTGTCCCCTCTGGAGTCGATTCAATGATTGATTGGTCTTGACTTTTACCTCTGCTGATTCAGTATTTTTTACAGCCTCTGCTCCGGATCAAAGTTTGAGTTGTCTTCTGTTAATATGGCTTCTTCAACGCCCACTAACTTCTTAACACATTACAGAAATGCATTGTCCGTCAACGTCGTTAATTTAATAACTGATTGCATCAGTACTTCTTTGTATTCCGTTTGCCTCGAACTTTATGAGTACCTATGCGATTCCAAGCACCTGCACTATCGTCTCGAAGCCATCAGCCCTTCCTTTGGTAGAACTACACCCAATTTGCCCTACACCCTATGTTCTAATAGTATTGATTCTGGCTTATAGACCTATTGACTTGTCATGGCATCTGCAATCTTGAAATTAGGGCATTTGCTACTTACGATAGTTTTGGAGTAATACTTACGAGTAGGTTCTGTCAGAGCAGATAGTTGTTCGAATCCCAGGTTAACAGTAATTATTGAGTACCTACATGTCTGATTCCAATCAACTATATCAGTTATTTATTAAATAATTTCTTTACTTTCTTACTTAACCTTATTTTATTGTTTCTTTCGATCGCCCCACTGCCTTAGGCATCGATCTACAAACCCAATGTATTGAGTCAATCTCCTTGAATCCTATTTTCGCAAACATCTTTCTTGACGCAACATTTGTATCCACAGCGGATGTAGTCACTTCGATACCTGTCTCAGCCAATTTCTTGCACATTGCTCTAACAATAAGACTTCCATAACCATTGCGTTTATGATTTTCTCGTACTTGAAGCAGACCCAAACTGCCCCTCGGTAATTGTAGACACCAGCCTAGTAGATCTCCGTTCTCATCGAAAAGTCCAAAATTAATATTGAAGTAGATAAGCCGACCGATGAATAATTCCGATCCAGGATAGCGATATGCCCAGAGGCTGTTAACGATATCGACATGAGAATAATCGAGTGGTTTGAGAGTAGTTCCTGGTGGAGTACTGACAGAGGATTTTTTATTAAAATTTAAAGGATTTTCATAAAAAAACATATTAATTACCTAACATCAAAGTTAAGCGCCACATCTCGTGAGATGTGCAACCAAACTGCTGTTACATCCACTTCAATACCAGTTGGTTCCATATACTTATTGATTGTCGCGAGGAAACAATGCGCAAAGTCGCATAAGCAAATGTAACTCTCATCTGCAAGTTGTTTTAGGCTTTCGATGCAATTTAGAGCATCTAAAAGACGGTCTTGGTTCTCATCGAGTGTGTTGAACATGATACTTATGCCTTCCTGTTGAAAATCATTTATATTTAAGACTCAAGTCTGTTTTACACCTACCACTGAATATTGCAAATACCCAGCAGTGCTACCACTTGAATAGAATCGTGATAAAGTTCTCTACAATTTCGCCATTGTTTTCAAACTTCTGATAGTGAAATAAGGACAGTGACCAGTCAAGAGCATCCGAACTGTCAGTGGAGACCTTGCCTAGACTGTTATAAAACAAACAAACGCCATCGCCATTGCAATGCAATTGCTCGGGCAGAGAGACATTAAAAACTAAACTTTGTGGCAACCATGAAGAGCAGAGTCTATTTGGATGAGGGTTTGTTATCAGACGCAGACTTAGGGAAGATGTTCTTGTAATGAACTGATGGTAATTTACATTAGGTAAACCTAAACTCTTCAATATCAGTTTCGAGTTCAGCGAAAATTGCTCCTGAGAGGACTTCAACATAACTTACGAGCAATGTCCTAAATGTGATGCTTGGTGATCTCAAAATTACGCAAAGACCATCTTTGGTCGGATAGTCGGAAAGTATTTGAATCAAATCGATCGAGTAGTAGGCCAGAAATGGTCAATTTTTAAAAGGAATCTGATAAGTACCGTTTTACGAATTTTTGACAGAAACTCTATACTCCACCTATAGCATACGAGAATGTTTTCCATAACTCAATATTGGAATATTTTATTTGAACGAAATTGTTAGCCATTTTCGTGAAAATCGAGATTTTTTTCAAAATCGGTAGTAAAGTACTGGTAATTTTTGGGTCTAAAATGAAAACACTGATTGCGCTTCGAATTGTGACCCCACAAGTATGAAATTTGAAGAAAATTTGTTCTGCCGTTTAAACTACAATCTGCCGTACAGAATTGAAAAATTATTGTAGTGCCAAGATTGATAAAAACAAAATCTCGCAAAAATTCCTCAAAACATGTAAATCAATGCAAATGCTAAATAACACCAGAGTATGATGTGGAAAATCAATTTTCCGCCAAAGTGGTCTCTCTAATTGTTGGACGAATTCACTGCTGCCAGTGTTGCCACTAGGGGATGGCAAAATCGTAGTAGAAATTGGAGTAGATTCCTAGTTTTGCGGAGTAGACTTGTAAACAAAAAATAAAGTAACATATGACACATCATTGTATGTTGTACGATTTAGCAAAAAGATAGACATTCAATCTCGGATACAGTACCTAAGCCAATTTGCAAAATTTTTGCAAATACAATTATTCATATTGGTACATTTTGACTGAAAATGCAAAATAAAAAGGATGGAAGTAAAATCTGATTCCAGGTTCTTTCAAAGTGCAGGATCCGACTGGATCCGAAATTAATAAACATCAACTTCTAGTAAGTGATAGGAAAACGAATCATTGAAATCATTGCAGTCTTGCATGAACGATAGAATAACACGGAGAAAGAATACCCGTGTTTTCGAGAATGCTTTTCAGATTAAATTCAGAATCTAATGTTTATAAAAAAAATATATATATCTTTCGAAATCTATTCGTGAACGAAAGGAACGAAAGAGGATTCCCAACACAGACAGCCCGAGAGATATCCAGCCGCCAACACCACATTTCTTACCAAAGGGTGATTCACAGTTCACAGTTATGTCAATAAAATGTTGAGACATTTCCATTAAACGTGAAAAATTATATTTCCCAAATGGGTACCACGACTGACTTTGCAGACGTCCGCCCTTTTGATAAATTTTCCATTACTTTTCGGCCCTGGAATCATTTGGTGGTCATTGGTATACACCTTTTGCTTCACATAACCCCAAAGAAAAAAATCAAACGGCAATGACACTTTGTGTACAATAACTGCATTGTTTCTAGCGCTGTGTTGCAGGTCGTATCGTCTTGTTGAAACCACATGTGTTCCACATCAATATTATTCTTTTAGAGCCAAAAATAATTTGTTATCATGCCCCGATTGCGTTATCCATTGACTATTATACCAGCACCACAAAAATTTTCGAAGAAGTACGGCCCAATCAATCCACCGCCCCAAAATTCGCACAACACAGTGACTTCTTGTGGATGCATTGGTTTTTCGTGAATAGCCCGTGAGCCTCATCGCTAATTTTGTTCGAAAAATCGCCATCAGCTTGGTGGTTCTCTAACACCCAATCAGCGAATTCACGATGCTGTTCATGGTTTGCTGGCTTCAATTCCTGAGGCAATTGGATCTTTTGTTAAAATGCGCTGCGTGAAGTTGTAGGAAAGATTCAATTGCTGGGAACAATGGCGTTTTTTGCTTTGTTTGGTTTTGACGGATTGTCTCGAACATTGTCACGAACTTCGGCGAATTTTCCCATTATTTCGCAATGCGCGAATCATGTTGGTTAAATTTTCCCCAACTCGGAGATAGGTTTTAATAATTAAAATGCGTTATTTTCTCGTACACCGCTCCATATTTTCAAATATCAATGCTTAGTATTCACAAATGTTAAATATCAGTTATACGCCTTTGACAGACAAAAATTGTAACCTCAAATTGAATCACCCTTTACCTACTTCCAATTATTAAAATCATGCAAGTAAACAAAATAAAATACATGGTTTCAACAAAAATCATTTTTCAGGCTGCTGAAACTCCTTTCCTATTTTCAAAGCTTTTGTTTTTCTCTGCTAATAAATGAATGCATAGTAAAATGAGAAATTACCTACTCTTATATGTATGTACTCGTATGTTATAATTATATGCAGTGACATTACTCTATAATAGAATCCGCAGGAGAATGATTCATGAAAATTCACATTTGTTTGGTGAATGATACACTGTACCAAATTCAACGATTCTTACTTTCGAGTTCTGTGAATCATTCTAACCTCTGGATTGTGGCGAAACAGGAAACATTCAAATAAATTTCATTGCATTTTGTAAGAAGTATACAAAATGCGAAGAAACAATTTTGGTAAGATCATAAAAGCGAAGCAGATTTTCTTTACTCCGTATCAAATTTAGACTCCACAAAAAGCAAAGTAGATCTACTACGATTGTAACAAAGTGGTAACGCTACTTCCCACACTTTTATTTACACTGGGTATCACTCATATTTACCTGTATAATGAATGTGCCGTCGCTCCAATCACCATTCAATGAATAGAATCTAACATTGTCTATAGTTGGATCTTTTCTTATCCAATTAATGTAGTTCTGTATGCAATTCCATCCGGAAGGTTCTGTATTTTTGCTTCGATAGAGATTTGCTAGTTTTTGCCAATCGGCTTGAGGGATTTCTACCAGCTGATTTGTTGTCATTGTACCGCACCTAATAGCTGATATCGATAAACTGAGTAAAATAAAATTTAGAACGAACAACAAAACAAAACTGCTAAACTACTCGCACTAAACACAATACTTTCCTACTTCTCTACTATTGAATTCGTAACAAGGTGGTAGATTTCACAACCCTTAAAATTATTTTGGAAAGCTTGTGCAATTTGTTATTAACGTATACCCAGCTTTTTTTTAGTATAATAGTGTTACATATTAAACATAAAACAGTTCCAAACTTGCTTTATCGGGCTGTTATGAGGCTTATACATTTGATGATAAGTAGTCAAATCTTATTTTTTATTATAAGTGCATAACTAAGTATGTATTTGTAGATGGGTGTACGATACAAATGTAGGTATATAGAGAAGGAAATAAACTGTTCAATCCTTAGAAAAACATGCATAGTCATGTCGAGGAGGTCATACGCCAGGGTGACTGCAACCCGTTTAATTTGTTTCTCAAAAATTCCTAATAAATGCGAAACAGAACATACTAAAAGTCCAAGCAATACTTAATTGTTTATTACTGCAAGAAATTATGAACAAATTAAATTACTTTGCAAACAATTAAGTTTACAAGTGTAGTTGTTTGAGAGCTTAAAGTATGCAAAAACTGCGATTGTCAACTTAATTATTATCGCACGGATAACTCAGAAACATTTGCATATTTGAATTAATTTTGGTTTCTTAGTCTAACCTTAAGCGCAGATTGTTATGACTGAAAATCAATAAAGTAGCGGTAAGATATTGAAGGGAAATTGAAAAAGAATATACTCGTATGTCTTAGTTATGGGAATAACTTTTGATGTATGAGTTTTGATCAAATATGCCTGTAGGTTACTAGTTTGTAGTTATTATATACCAGGGGAATACATATAGTTTGGGTCTCAAAAAACGCTGAACCGATATTGATAAAATTTGTTCTGTCAGGATTGTATTATATTGTCATGTAATGTATTGTATTGTATTGTACTGTATTTCATTTAGTGAAATATCGAAATAGACCACCTTGTCTGTACCTTTTTGTTTCGGTTCATCTTAGCCAGCGTATCTCTATGAATTTCTACAGAGTCCTTCTCTAGCCTTGATTTCTCGTGTCAGTTCTAGCTTTTGTCTAAAATATTTCTGGATAATCTTCTCGGTGACCAATCAGTATTAGCCTTTTATATCACTTCCTATGCTAGCTAGTGCCGGGATTTAACACCATATGTGTACCACCGTCTCCTCTAGGTATGACCTGCTGGAATCACAAGTCCCATTTTCTTTGGATAACACTTGAAGTTACCATGTCCTCTGGATACCACTACTGTCCATTTGAAGGTTCATCGCTTCATGCATTGAACTTCCCTCTTGGTAGAGCCTACCTAGCTTTTAGCAGCTTTGTCTAGACACAGTGCTCGATGTTTATTAGTGGTTCATTTCTCGATCATGTCCCTCACTGTTTCGATACAATGGACCTTGATAAAATACGCAGATACAATTATTCCAAATTATTTTCGAATATAATTACCTTATGACTTATAAACTGGTGAACCCAACGTAATGGCTACTTACTACCACATTGCAATTTCTATGAGTCCACAGAAAACGCTTGAATTTTAAGTTCCCTGTATTGGCTGTTAGAAAATTTCATGTAAGAGTCCTAGCAAAAAATTAACTAAGCAAATCAATAAAAAATCCTTCCTCCTGAGCACACACACCCAAAAAATAGCATCCACTGCTCTACTGGTGTTAACGATGATTGACAATTGATAATGGACAATTTATGAAAAAATCGAATTTAATGTGCTATTTCACAGTTAATTACAACAATGTATGTAAATATTTGCATTTCATTCAAATTGTGTAAGCTATAGTTAATGAGTTAGGCGCTTAAGATAGCTAAATCTGCGGAAAAGGTTATTTTGGCAGCTGCCGATCATCTTCATCACCTTTTATACTTCGAATTTCGCAAAATTCTAAAGGCGCCACCCTGCAAAATAAAATTATACGTAGCGCAGAACATCACGCAATACAGGGTGTTCATTATAAAAGAGAACTATTGCCGTTTGATGAACAACCTGTTTTTTATATGAGTTTTTCTCAAGTACGCTGTTTCATTACAGTATTTATATGAAAAAAAAATATTATTAAAAAAAAAACATACATACGTATCTACATTAGTGTTTTTTCACATTTTTTTTTTTAAACATAATAAAATTTAATGCAAAAAATTGTGTCATCTAAAAATGCTGTCATCAAAAAAAAAAAAAAGTGGATGCATTGCCCCTACAAGTTTCTCCTCCATAACTTGTTTATGGCTGTTTACATTCGGTACGTTCTAAGCACTCTGCTGGAATCTAGCAAAGACTTTTTGTACCAGAATGATAGAACCGTCAAAACTTTCCGCTACTAGCGCTAATGGGAAAATGTAGAGGATGTAGGCAAGAAATTTTCCGCTAAAACACTTAGCAAGATAAGAACAAGAGAACAACGCAATCTGACAATGCAATTCATTAGCGATGGGGTATTCGAATAAAAACCAAAAACAGTCGATATTAAAAAAATATATATATATATATCTTTTACTATCGATAACTATGAATATATGCAGTAAATGCTCGAAATTATTCGTTTTTCTATTAAAAACTTCTAGGATTGGTCTACAACTTACTAAGCTTTCCATTGCAGATCAATAGAATTTGATTTTAGACTGTTCTTTTGCATTCCAATATTTTCGATAGAATGAAGAACCGATAATGAAAAGTGTTATCGATAGAATCGTTTTATAATTAAATAGATATAAATAGCTGTTCTGAATTTTTTTCTATTAGATGATTGGATTTTAACAAAACAAATTATAGGATTTTAAAGTGTACAAAATATATCAAACAGTTGGGAAAACATTATTATTTCACAGAAACAATTTCAGCGCAAAAGGAATATCACGATAAATTGAAATCAACAAAAATTATCGCATTTTGACATTTATGAAGGCACATTTCTTAGTCAATTTTCAGTTCAGTAGGTTCTGTCTTGATAAACATTTTAGTGCGTAGTTAAACTTTTATTAAAATTTTATACTACCTAAGACTACTTTTTTTGTTAGTTTAAATAGATTTTTTTAAAAAGGTTCAATTAAATCATTCGAATGCTATCGACAATTTTCGAAAGTGACGACTGCCGATAGTTATCTACTTTTCGTAAATCTAGAGATTTTCTAGCTACCAACTGTTGTAAGGCAAAAAGTCCGTTCCATGCTTTTACTGTATAGTGGCTAGCGGAACATTGGCGCAGGAATGAAAGACTGTCGGAAAGAGAAAGGTAAAGATGAAATGAGTAAGAAAAAACCCACCGAAAAATAAAATCGGGTGAAGCGTGAATGTTCCATTCCAAAGTGTTCAGCTTTCCAATGCCAAAGCGTATATACTACTTCGATTACGGAAGACATTGCCGTTCTAATTCGACCGTTCCTCTTCAACGCTTGAAAGAAGTGTATATACAGCAGTCATTTCAATGACTTTCATTCATGCACCAATGTAAACAGACACTTATATCCATCACTGTTTAAAAGTTCCAGCCGTTTATAGTGCATCCTCTCTATACCAGCTGTATACCAGTGGGTATATCTGAGATGGCAAGTAAATAAAATACTATTTTTCTTTGAAAAATGCTTATATTACAAGTAAAAGTAAAAAAAAAGCTACATTAGCTTCGACTTAAATAATATTTTTAGCTCTTGAGTGTTCCTCTTACTCTTGCTTTCTAATTACTAATTTAAATTTTTGTTCAGTAGGCTCATTTCAATACATTTCACTTCGAATATTTGTTCGTTATAATTTTTAATAACATAAAAAAAAAAAAAATTAAATAATATTACAATGTATAAAAAATAAAAAAAAAATAGTGCATAGCTCTCAATCTCTCAAGGTTATGTTTCTGGTGTTAAAAATTGTCAAGTCTTGGAATGGTAGATGCATGTATGTATGTATATGTATGTCCTTGTTGGTTAAAGAAACATCTTAGCAACCCTGCTACATGTTGTGCACTTTCAAACATTGTGCATTGACAAAAAGCAAAAACAATCAATGGTGCAGGGTATCTGTTGGAGGGGAAAAAGATAAATTGCTAATTGGTGAACATAAAACTGGTTATAGCCAACGATTACGATGACGCACTCTCATCGATTGTCAACAGAACTACCGATACGGTAGAATGCAATTTATTAGTGTTGCCACTACAAACATTCACGTTCAATAAGGTCTAGCAATTCAAGCACTTGTTCCTCTTCCATTTCATCCATATTTTCACTTTGACATTTTTCTACTTCTTTCTCTCCCATTTCGCTGGGTTTTTCACTTTTCAGGATTTCAATATTTTCATCGACACATTTTATTTCTAGGCTCCCGTATTTTTTTATCACACACACTTGAGGTTTGTCGAGAAAGTTACGACCCAAAATCATGGGAAACTCCTGAAGATGGTCCTCCACAATTAGAATGTCTGTCAACATTTCGACTTCGTCCGCACTGACATCCTTAGTTATTTTCCCCATCGCCATGGCTGATCCTGGACCGAATCCTCGAAGTTTCACCTCACACTGTTCCATCTTCCAGTCGTATTTTTCAAATTCACTCAACTGCAGTGTCGTCCAATCGCTTGCCAGGTTTACAAATGCGGTCAGATGGGCGTCACCCACCTTGACCGTTTTCAGTAGATCACTATAATTGCCCGCGGTATTTTCCAAACAAGGAATTTTCCTCGCCGGTTCTTCACTGGGTGGTTGTTTGAAGCCGCGTTTATGTTTATCATATTCCTTGCACTCTCTAATAAAATGACCGGGTTGCTTGCACTTGAAGCAAATAGCTTTGCGTTGACCGACGTCAGCTTTCACAGAGTTCTTTGAACGATCGAGCCGATTTCGTAAATCCTGCTGACTTTGGATTGTAATGTAAGACCTTATTCGCACCAATAGCTCGGAGATACTTTTGCAATTACACGCAACTAAATGGGTTCTCATGCCCCCATCATTTAATCCCGAAATAATGTAGTTAATTGTGGTTTCTAAATCGAAACAACACGTTTTTGCCATCCGCTCAACATCGAAGGCATAGTTCTCAAAACTCTCACAATTTTCTTTGCGGCGACACATTAGTTGTTCGAAAGCTTCACCTTTATCGATAGAGTGTGGAAAAGCATTCACCAACTTCACTTTTAATTCCCGCCAGTTGCACAAATTTTGATTAAACCACTTCTTGGCACCTTCTTCCAGCCGTAGTGTGGCATACAAAAGGGTCAGGCGATCATCCCAATTATATATGATTCTTATATTCTCGATCGTTTCGATCCATTGTTCAGCGCTCAATCCGGTTGACGACGAGGGATTAAATGGAGGAACTAGAGTTTTTATTTCATCCACGCCAAACCTTATCGGCCGGGCACTGGCTAAGTTTAATTGTAAAATTTCATTTACACTATTCACATTGCCACCAACTTCACTTCTTTGTAATTTTACTTGGTGTCCATTTATTTGTCTAATAAAATTATTTAATTTTGTGATTTTATTCATTTTCACTTTTGCTACTGAAGTTCTTTTGCGTGCAACCGGTTAAAATCAGAAAAAAAAATAAACTACGCTGCGAAATATCGAAAATGAACTATCCCCTCTTCCTTCAGACTCACAGTACATATGTATGTACACTATTAAATTTTTGCCATGGAAACGAACCACCAGAAGAACGAAATCAGCTAAACTAAAATACAAAACAACACACACACGTTTAATTCGCTTTGTTTACGTTTATGCCATAGAAACACAAAAATCGTTTTCCCCTTCTTTCATTCGTACATTCTGTTTCGTAACCCTCCAACGACTTCGATTGAAAATTCACAACACAACGTTTCCAACGATAGATACAATAGATACTTGTACACTTAGATACACATCTGGCATAGATAACTGTACGTATCTATGATAATTTGTACATACTATGGCAACCAGCCGTTTAGTGTCAATCTAATTCCGGGGTACCATGTGAAGGCATAGAGTACAGAAAGTACCTACAGATGTACATAATTAAAAAATAATTAAGCATCCTTTTTCTTTGAAAACCGCTCAGATTAACATTTGCTTCTGAGTAGGCATTTATTATGTACCTTTGCCTAAATACTATACATGCATATAGAGATCGGGATGAAATGGAATTGAGTCACCGCAAACAATTTTTCGCACCGGTTTTTTTTTGCTTTGTGACATCACACTGAGGAATCGCACATGGTTATCTGTCAGACTGGATCTTTCAATCCGCGTTCATAAATACGAGAAAAACAACTTCGTCAAAAAAATTTTTTAGTCGGATCGAATCAATCCTTTTTTTTAAGGGAAAAAAAATAAATGAAAATTATTTTAGCTTTAGCAAAACAAATTTAAAATAAATAGTTTTCACTTTAAAATTTCTACTGTTGCTCGAAAAAGACTTACCCTTTCAGTTTAAAATCTCAGCCGCGAACGAAGCAAATGGACACTTTGACTCAGAGCAAGAAGCAAGAATTAATTATAAAGTTATTTTAATTATTTTCGGAGCCGTTGCTCAGTGATTAAATGAGCGATCAATGAGCTAGAGGTTCAAGGTTCGAGTCCAAGAAAACACAAAAATAAAAGTTTTCTCACGGTCCCACGTCCCGCAAACGTCTGACATACGTCGGAGAATAAAATTGTCATAAAAAGCTTATCTCAATCAAAAAATAAATTGCCCTTCGGAAACGGCATAAAACTGTCGATCCCAACCATTCGTGTGGTACAGAGCACGAGTGGCTGCGAGAAGCTAGGTCATTGGACTGTTAGCGCCAAAATATTTATTTATTTATTTTTATTTAATTATTTTATGTTATTTTCCTTTAAGTGAATATAAAGGGTGGGCCATCTGTTGGTTTCTTTTTAGAATTGCTATAAAACAAATCAATTTAATAGTTTTCAAAGTTTTTTGTTTTATTGAAGAGAGTTCCCTTTTCGTTTAATTATAGAAAATAATTTCATATAAATAGCTTCCAGGGCTATCTTGGCAGTACCCAATCCCGTCAACCCAAGTTTGCAGTATATTTTCGATGGTTTGGGGTTCTATTTTACAAACAGATTGGTCAATATTGTGCTTAAGTGCCTGAATTATGAAACACTTCACAAAAATTTTAACGGAGTAAAATCGCAACTCCGCGGAGGCCAAGCAACATCACCAAAACGGCTGATTACTCGATTATTGAACTTAGTGCCTGACTTGTATGGCATTTAGCCGTCTTACTGGAACCAGAGATCGTCTAAGTGAATTTCCTGTTTCTGGCAAAAAAAAAAAAGAAATTGGTTATCATGCCTCTGTAGCGCTCTCCGTTGACCGTAACGGTGTTGACATCTTCATCTATGAAAAATAGGCCAATAATGTCATTCCACAAGCCACACCAAACAGTCAGCAGTATTATTCTCGGCTGAGAGCACAAGCCGAACAAGAGGATAATTTGTGTTGTCAATTAGCATGCCAATCTCATGAACTTTTTTCACAAAGTTGCATACAGCACGTATGGTTGATGCAATATTTCCACCGAAATTTCTTTTCAAAATTCAGACTGTTTCGACACAACACTGACTTTAAAAATAGGTTTCAATATTTTTCAACGTTGTTTAAGCGTAAATCGATTAATTTCATACTGAGGAGATATAATACTGCGTTTCTGTCAAATTTTTAAGTGCAAAAGAGCAGTCAGTGTCAAAATAACATGTAATTTTAAAAAAAAAAACACCTATAGGGTAAATACTGGTTTCCTGAAAATTTCGCTCGCGAGATCTTGATCAAACTTGACATTAAATATAACAGAGAGTCTCAAAGAAATGAGTTCGTCAATTCTGTTTGCATATATGTCCCAGCGAATGGAGTCTAAACGGCTGTACGGATTTTCTTCGAACTAGATATCTGCCATCGTTGATTTGATTGATTTTCTCAAAAACAGCTCTTACGATTTTGATCAAATTTGATACCCGAGTTATGGTGGATTATTGTTATCAGATGACGTACCAGGTTTTTACCTATTAACTACTTCAATAGATTTTGTTCAAAATTGATATTTAAATAATATTTAATATATGCAAGTTAATGGAAAATAAGTTTTGGAAAATTGTTAAAATATTTTTTTTTCGAATTGTAAAGGGTTAGAAAAAAAAAAACAATTTCAATCTCAAATCTTATTTTTTGTAGATAAACAACATACAACTGCAAGTACGTGCAACCAATTTCAAGGTTTTGAACAATCTTGGTATTACTATTACAGAGGAAATCGAAAAGTGGGGCTGAGTGCCAAAACGCATAAAATGCGCAGTTGATGCAAAGTCATGTGTTCCGAAAATCAAAAAAGAAAATGTTTACAAAGTCACGAGTTTCTTAACGCAGCTTCATGGCAGATATGCGCATTAACTGCGCAGGGGACGCATCCATTTTTATTTGGATGCTTTCATTTGACGACTTGACGTTTACTTAAAGAAAATTATGGAGTGTTCTTTTCGAATAAAATATTTCACTTTAGTACATGAAATGTATTCCGCGTCATTCTGAAATGACTATAGAAAATGTAATCAGGATATTTTTCAATATTTTTAAAAAAAATGCAAAGATTTAGGAATCTCCCTTCGATATAGCTTAGGTTTTTGTGACGATAAAGCTGCTGCATGTCTTTTTCTGCGAATTTTTAAAATCGTTTTCATCGAGAAATTAACATAGCTGTTGGATATATCCGTGGGATTTGCCAAACATTTAATATATATTTTCAAAATTTGATTGAGTTGGAAGTTTGCCATGATAATTTTTGAGAATGGTTACTCTGGGATCTTATGACAGAATTAAAATGAAAACGGTTAAAATCCTCATTAAAAACACTTCTTTCCATCTCTTTCACTTTTAGTTCCCTGAGTGCTATATAAAAAGCGTTCCGAAGTGTCAAATAAATGCAAAGTTGAATGTATGCAAAGCATCAAGGCTGCGTTGTAGATGCGCAGTAAAAGTGTAACACTGTCGCATTTAAATTTTGTTTTCTGCGTTTTGAAACTCAGCCTGGGTGTCTAGCCTAAATGGTTGGACGAATTTTCGTGTAATTTCATATCTTCATATCATATGAGCTAATGCCCTGCGGAGTAATCGGATTTTCAGTTTAGCCTCAAAATTGACAATACTTTACAACGGGCCATTTTTGATAAAAAAATTTTCGAAAAAGCTTCTATACAAATTTATATCTGAAGTAACTTGAACATAAGTAGAGCGAAACGTAATAAAATAGGTAAATACGTACATATGTAGGGACTTATTCGCAAATGTTCGAATTTACATTAATGCAACCTCTTTTCTTACGAGTATGTATAAGAGCTCAGTAAAATGATCTATTACCACCCCTGTTTTTTTTAAATAAATGCACAAATAACAAATAATATTATGTTGTTTCCGTAAATGAAACAGAAAAAGTGCTTCCAAATAACATTCCTGTCGAAAGTTTGAATTTTCTCCAGAGTACCAATGATTCAAACTCCAACTTTGTACACCTAAATCTGAAAAAGAATTTAGCACTTGCATAAGTGTACTTGTATAATTGTAACTGCATATTGAATATTGTTGATAAAAAGGTGCAATAATCAGAATACTCATTTCTGCAAGCTCCTTGAACAGCATCCGTACCTTCCATGAACTTTTGTTGGTGATCACCTTTAATTTTTAAAGCTTCGAAAGATACAATTGTTATTTTCAGATAATAGGGTGCCATCTTTGTCATAGCCGATATTTGGATTGAGAGCCATTGATGACCTATGAAATTTTTAGATCCCTGATTACGGTGGAGCTCTATTGTAATCGGACGTCTTCGTTTTGAAAATGAATAATTCCTTTTGGGGTACTGAAATAAAGAAGAAGAGGAACATTTGCGGAAAAATTCTTACTCTGATTTGATCTTCAAGGCATATTCTTTTGAATCTAGACTAAAATCTATTTTCGCAAGTTGTGATGCGTAACTTTTGATGGTAGATATTAGTCGATCAGGCAAGCCAGAAAATTGGCAAGGTCACCCTTTATCCAGGCATTGAAGAGCAGTAAAAACGCAGGTATTGAGCATTTTGTAGCAGTTGTTTGCCTAGAAAAGAAGAGCAGGAGGAATATGGAAAGTTATCATCCTAATCAACTTGCAAGATAACCAATATTCGAGGAACGTATTCAGATTCAACGTTCATTTCATTTCTGAAAAAAATAGTTCATTAACTTCTGGTCTATGAGTTGACCTCGCAAGACAACCAACGCTGTTTGGTGGACTCCAAATTTAAGACGAAATAGAATTAAGCTATTCAGCAGAGCCAAAATTACCTCAATAACAGAAGACTGAGAGACTGACAAGGATAATCCAGAGCCAAAAAGTAGATAATAAAAGTTAAAATAAAAAACAAATTTCTGGATCTTGATTTCCAATTTAATTTTATTTAGGTCTTACAAAAGTCCAATTTACAGAGAATTCTTTGACTTTCTTAAAACCTATTCCTCCAAACAAGGATTGTGAAGCAAGATTGTTAGTATCAATTAAAGCCATTACATCTTGTCCCGTAGCTGCAATATCTTTAGAAAGTTTTCGAATAAGAAATGATGCAATCCCAAGTCGTTTGAAATTATCAAGGACTTTTAGAAGCCCTAGTGCACCGGACTGTTGACTGCAAATTAGAAAATATTTAAAACAATTTTTTTTTTTAAATACAATAAGCCCTTACACTATAATGTAAGCCACCAGCTGACCATCTTCTGCAAAGGCTCCTAGGCTTCTACCGTATTTTATTAAATTTTTGGTGCAATTCAGGCTTCCTTCGTGTCGAAAGAACCACTTTTCATCGATATCCTCAGCATGAAATTCCTTTAACGGGGAAAAAGTGATGCCATCTGGGGACTTCCTTTAAATGAATTTACTCTCATAAGACTATCAATGTAAAGGACTGCAACTAAATAATATTAAAATCCTTTTTGTTTACTTTGTTTTCTATAATAACTATTTCTTGGATGGCAATTCAATGCCTTATGGAAATAGAGCTACGATAAAATTGTTCAACGTTAGAACTTTTCGATGGATATCATTTGCCGACAATAAACACTGTTTTGTCTGGTCTGAAAAAGCAACATTGGGGGACTGCTACTGACCTCAAGTGATACACATGTAAGTATCAGTAATACTCAGATCATAATACTGCTTCAGTACTACCGTTGATAGACGGGAATAGTTTTAAAAAAGTACAACATCCCTGAACAGATTTTATAGCTTCAAGGGTGACAAAGGATACAATCTCCTAGAAAGGTACTAGAGGCGGATAAGAATTACGAACGAGCAGCATATCTTCAAAATTAATTGTTCCACTACGTACATTTTTTAAGGCACAGCTATTCTGCTTTATATACGAGTTTTGACATTTTAGTTAATTTTTCCAACAAGCCCCATAAAACATATTCCATGTACCTTTGAAGCTATTTCTGAAGTGGAATTACCAATTTATAATTAATATATGGCAAAATTAGTCTACCACCTATATTTTGCAAATTTTTGCAATATTTTGTACGTCTTTTTCGACTTTTCGTAAGAGAACGCTCCGAGTTCGACTTGGTAGTACATAAGTGTATGAAATAATATTCGAAACGTTCTCTACTGACAAGTCTAAAAAGCCGTAAAAATTAAAGCCGTGATACACAAAACAGTGTTAAATTGAAATTTGTTATGATCGGGCGGTTAAAACCATCAGCGGATTGATTTTATACGGATTTCTCGCCTTATTGAGAGGGAACGCTCCCAATTTTATTTCATACACTCTCACTACCAAATCAAATTCGGAGCGTTTCTTGCCAACAAGGAAATGCCATAATAAATAAAGCCCCTGAAATAATCACTTCTTTTCTCAAAAGCTAAATAAGCAACTGACCAGTGTGACCAGGTGATTTCCAAATAAATATTCAATGGCCCATATTCATAGTTATATTTTAAACCCGAGTGATACTGATCTGGAGTCTAAAATTAACACATAGATTAGACGCGGCTGGTATTCATAGTGAATATGGCAGCCCTGTCTAATAATAAATGCGAGTCTAACGTCTAATCTACTACAAATTATATTCAATCTATTACGAAAACACTTTTTGAAAGCGAAATTTCAAAAATACTTAAAATATTTTTGCGATTTTGCTATTGTAAACAAAAATAAGGTGAAAATTACAATTATACATATTTTTTGAACATAAAATTATAAAACTACAGATGAGTGGCAAGCAACATAAAAGAGTAAGGGAGGCAGAGAAAGAAATGCTGCGCGAATTGGTTCGAAGGCAACTTAAAGTCGTGGACGATAAAAGAAACGACGTTAAGATGATTTCACAAAAAAAGGCAGCACGGAAAGACATCGAAATAAATATGCAAATATCTACCAAGTTATCAAAATCTTGATCAATGTTAGTTTGTTACCTACGTGGTACACTATTCTTATAACTGTAAAACTAAAATCAAAAGATTTATTTTGAGATTTAAAAGATTTGAATACAACTTAAACATACGTTCTGTCGTGATTAATGTTAGACTAGAGATTGTCGTTTAGACATGGGTTTAAATTGTATATGAATTACATAGACACCGGATTAGTTTAACAATAACATAATAAGAACTTATCAAACATCTATAAATATGCGCCAATATTAATTTGCAACTTGAGAAAAAAAATTAGCTTTGATAACATAAAAGGATAGAGTAGCACAGAATCTGCAACAGATAGAATGTACCCTTCCACACTAAGCTATTATTAGTTCTGTTTTAATTAAGCAAAATTAAGCCAATGTTACTCGTACTGGCAGAACACAAGTTTTTTTTTTAACATAGTCAACATTAATTCACTGTAATAAATCTAGCTAGCGATGCTAAGGGCCTAGATTATTCCGTCAGTTGAAATGTACTTAACGCATTTGGTAAAGGTGTGACAATATCAAAAATTAGTACCTAATATTTTTTATTTAAAAAAAAAAATTATCCACTTTTTTTTGGACATATTCCAAATTTAAATATTGTGTTCCAATTTGGTCACACTGATTCGGACTCTTCCTAAATCTTATTGTATTTTTTTTCCCAAATTTACCCAAATTTCCCCAGCAAAAATGTTGATTACGAAGTAATTTTCATGAAGATTCTTGTGAATTTCTATAAATTTTTACCTCTCAGAAATTTCCATAGCAACCGCTTGACGAAGGACATATAAATCAAAGCTTCGAGTAAGCTTATGACTATCATTCAAATTCAATTGTTCAGTTACTTTAGCGACAACTGACTGCAGTCTGGAATCATATCCGTTAAAAACTCTTAGACTCGAGTAATCTAATAAACATAACGTCTCATACAGTTGACTTGTGTCACCTTTTCGATTGAGCGTATCAAAAATAATTAAATGCGAGTCCTAAAAAGAAAATTTACACGTTTTAATTGTTAAATTTTGAAAATGTATGCAGTTGCAATAGCCCCTGTAAGTGCACACATTACGTACTTAAATATGTACAAGAACAAAATAATAATTTACAAGCAAGCGATAAAAAAAATAGCAGAAAAGGATTGCTAGCTGATAGGGATGATGTTATTTACTCACTTGCAACAGAAACATTCCATCACTCCAATCTCCGTTGAGTAAATAGATTTTAACAAAGCCTATAGATGGATCTTTCTTCAACCAATTCATGTAATTTTGAATTACGTTGTAGGTGACAGATTCGAACTTTCGACACTTGTAGAGGTCACGAAGTTTCGGCCAATCTGCAACTGGTATTTCTACGAGACGATTTTCTTTCATTTTTCTTATTTTTTTTTTTTAATTAAATGATACTGCACGCGGATAATACTGAAAAGTTTTATAATGGAATCGACACTAGCGAATGATATCACGCACTGACTGAGTGTGTTTATATTTTATTGTCTTGACGTAATATAGTATAGCTAATAGTTGTACAGCAAGTATTTCTTCTAATAACTTAATATTTTGAATAAAATGCAAAATTAAAATTGTACGCACTTACGAACATTTGAGAGCACATTTTAAGATACATATGTCAAATTCGAAAAAAGTAAAGGGCACAACTATTTTACACGTACATGTGTGTATGTAGGTACTTGCTGCATTAAGCGATGCTCGCTTATGAACTGCTCAGATTTCAAAGCCTAAATTATTTGGCGATGCAAAAAAAAAAGTCTTTCTTGAGTTTAATCATATACTCGTAATGCAAACGAAAGAAAAATGGATCCTATAGATATTCACTTTGGACAGGACATTGTCGTTGTTATATTTGAAATCTGGGCTCTTAGCGCTTACTATTTATAAAAAGTATTTAAAAAAACATATGGCATGGTTTCAATCTGCTTTACTAGATACAAGATGGAAACATAAAATGAGGTGACGTGAAATAAAATCGCGTGACGTGAAAAAATCTTTGTACAAGGTGGGGCAAAAGTAATGGCATAATGTGAAAGTGCCATAATTTTTGCAAATGGCGGCAAATGTCATTGACATTTTTGTAATTCTCTATCTGTCTGCAGATGCAGAATTAGCTGACAACAAGCAATGGAGCGATACACACTTGAAGAACGCGAAATTATTGTTACTACTTATTTGACCAATTTCCGGTTTGTTGTTTTAACGCAGCGTGAATTTTGTCGTTCTGCACCATGTGCGCCAACAATTAAGCGTTTGGCTGAGCGTCTCGTACAAACTGCGTCCACTAAAGATGTTGGAAGAAGTGCCCGGTCCCGTCATGATCCTTCGGTCGATATTATCACTCCTGTGACCGAAGACGTCCGAGAGAGTCCACAAACATTGACGAGACATTCGTTGCTTTGGTGAAAGACCTAAAGATGTTCCCTTATAAAGTGCAAACCGTTAACCAATTGCTGCCTGCTGACTATCAAGTGGGGTGCAAGAAGAGCATGATTTCGTATCCAAAATCATAATGAGTGACGAAGCCCATTTCCACTAAAGTGGTTATGTGAATAAATAAAATTTGCATTTCTGGGGCACGGAGAATCCACATGAAATGCACGAAGATCCATTGCATCCCCTCAAAGTGACAGTTTGGCGCGGCAATTGCAGCGAAAAAGTGATAGGTCCTTATTTTTTTGAGGACGCCGACGGCACCATCATAACCGTAACTGGTCAACGCTACAGACAGATGTTAAACAATTTCGTTTGCCGCAAGTTGCTGAATTGGGTCTCCAGCATTGTTGGTTCCAGCAGGATGGAGCAACCGCCCACACAGCTCGGGCAACGATGGAGATTTTGAACCACCAATTTCCGGGCCGTGTGATCTCCCGTTTTGCCGATTTGAAATGGCCGGCCAGATTGCCAGATCTGAAATTTCGCGTTTACCACAACAAACCAGTCTTGAAAGCCAACATTGAAAATGTTTTGCGAGCAACAATTCAAACGAGCACAAATGTGCATCTCAAGATGTTGTCATTTGACCGATATCATTTTTTCAACTTAATGTCATCAATTCTACACCTTCAAGTAAACTTTTCGTCAAAACTGAGCCCAATTTTTGTCTTTTCTAATAAAATAGTAGCCAATTCACATTATAACATTTTTTTCTTTTATACGTACTCGTATATTGATTTCGGCAAACCCCACAGGCGGACCAGTAGGGATGCAGTAAAGTGGAAGGGTTGTGATCCTTCTACTCCGGATCATAACTTCGCCGTAAGAAGTAGAAGAAGTATACGAGTATTGATTTCACGTTACGTGATTTTATTTCCATCCTGTAGTCAAATAGAAAAAAATTACATACAGTCCTTAGTTAAACCTGTTGAAAACAAGCATAAAGATGGATTGACTATTCAATTTTGGTATACAAACTTCGATTCCAAATTTTGGCAGCCATGCCCCATATCTGCCATATCTGCAGTTTTGTGATAAAATTCCTTAAAAATCATAGAAATATCCTCTGTACACATAGATATCATTTCATCTGTTTTAGAAATATCGCAACGTCACGCTTACTTTATTAGGAGTGAGCGAAAAGATGGGGGATGATTTTTTGTTTGCTCCTTTTGAAAATATGTTTTTTTTTAAGTGTATATCGAAAGTTTTCCAAAATATTATTGAAATACTGATTTCGAATAAAAAACTCAAATATTTAATTTGGCCAAAATCGTTAGGGTCGTTTTAGGGAAAATTAATTTTTTTTCTACAAAATCGGTCATTAGGAAAGTACCGCTAATTTCAGGGTTATAATGAAAAATCTGACTTCACCCAGAATTATGAATCCACAGACATCAGAAATGAGGTTTGAAGAAAATCCGTCCAGCCGCTTAGGCCGCAGTCCTCTACAGACAATTGTAGTAATACGAAAATTAATCAAAATCTAGAGATCGAGTTTTTTCAGCAAACCAATACTTGCCCTTATATGTGCAAGTAAAAAACACCTTGAGGTCGCACATATAAGAACCTTCACACACTTTTGGTCAAAACTCGGTATGGGAACGGAATTGAATGCAAGTAAATAAAAAAAATTGTCAAGCGCAACTGCAGTCGCACATATTGGATTGATGAAGATGTTCGTCGTTTTCTTGTATAGCTTTTGAATTATTGAATCGATTTTAGAAATTTTTTTTTTGTTGATTAGAGAACTTTCTTTTCGGACGCTCCTTCAGAATGCGTGGAGAAGCGATAATAATCAAACAATATATTGCTTACATAAGAAATGTAATATCTCGCAAAATATTAAGAATATCAAAAGTCAGACTTACGAGTATTTGTCATTACAGAATCGCAAATGTTCTATTTCCATAAAGTTTTTGGGTCACGGTTATATTGGGGGCATACTCGTACTTATTTTTCACGGACATTCCTCCACAATGAGCGAAAATTCAAAACTTATTTGGATTCGGCTTAAGAGACCTTTTCAACGACTGGAGCCGCTCCAATATAAAGTTTTTTTTCAGAAATGAAACCAGTATTGTGGTTCGGTTATTGTTTTATATGGCTTGCTTGAAAACTGTGCATTTAGCTTTTATAGTTTAGGTGAAAAGTAGTGATAGACAGACTATTGTTGGTGTTATCCATGCTCGGAATCGGGGAAATAGTACTCGTACTTGAACACTTATCTAGCTTAGATATTCAAGTTTATTTGAATTTAATTTTTCTGTTAATCACAATTTTGTAACTAATGCTATACTGATTTTGATACATAGTTTGCAACATAAAGCAATAATTTTGATGGGCCTCCAAAGGTATATGTAAGTTCGAATGTTACCAGTTGTTGGGCACTAAATTTAGACTCAAATGTTTTTTTTTGGTTTCGAAAACAGTAAAAGTGTAAACATTTATGCAAGCCGCTTGCAAACACACCCAATTTTGGAGAAATGTCCCGTTTGAATATTATCGCTAGAGGCTGGTAAATATCGCCTGAACAAAATTTTCAAACTTATATAGATATTCACATTCCCCACACTTCATCCATACGAGTACATTGTTTTTTCAGAGCAAATAGTACAGGTCGATGGTTTGACATCTCGTGTAATAGAAGTAATTTCTGGCGTCCCACAAGATAGTCAATTGGGCCCATTGCTATTTATTTTATTTGTGGATGATGTCCACATCGCGTGGCATGAAAAAATCTTTGTACAAGGTGGGGCAAAAGTAATGGTATAATATGAAAGTGCCATAATTTTTGCAAATGGCGACAAATGTCATTGTGCTTTGACATTTATGTAATTCTCTATCTGGCTGCAGATGCAGAATTAGTTGAGAACAAGCAATGGAGCGATACACACTTGAAGAACGCGAAATTATTGTTACTACTTATTTGACCAATTTCCGGTCTGTTGTTTTAACGCAGCTTGGATTTCGTCGTTCTGCACCATGTACGCGAACAATTAAGCGTTGTTTTTTCAGAGCAAATAGTACAGGTCGATGGTTTGACATCTCGTGTAATAGAAGTAATTTCTGGCGTCCCACAAGATAGTCAATTGGGCCCATTGCTATTTATTTTATTTGTGGATGATGTCCATGAAGTATTCCAATTTTGTAACGTTTTAACTTTCGTTGATAATTTGAAATTATTTTCTCATATAAATAATACAGCTGAATACATTCGATTTCAGTCAGGTTGTCAGAATCACAATGTTGTGTAATCACAACGGTTTGGAACTTAATATATCAAAATGTAAGATTTCTTCAGTATACTCGTAACGATTGTAGATGTATATTTTGACAATAAATTAAATTTCTTATTGCATTATGATTACGCCATTGTAATAGCAAAGATTTTTAATCTTAAAGCAATAGAGTGCTTGTTAGTCCGACCGTATTTAGAATATATCATACATCCATCTTTGTGATTCACGAATGGTATTCATGAGCTTAGATTAGAAAGAGTTCAAAAACATCACGAGTTACGAGTATGCTATTTGCAAATTAGCATCCTAATTATAACGGAAGGTGTGAATTGATTGGCTATTAAGTTTCAGGCGGAAACAACTTCTGTCATGTTTATTCGTTAATTCACCGAAATTAATTTATTTTGGTAATGTATATGCTTCACAAAGGTCACTTCGGGTGAGAAATTTTTTTTTGCAAACCGGCATAGACCCAATTATGGTAGTAATTACAACAAGATTGATTTTTGCTCATTTTGATTAGAACTTAAAACAGCATATATTCATTGATTTTCGATTAAATTATTATTATTTATTTTAAGAAGTCTATAATGCTGAATATCGGTAGATGATTCTTTAGATACACTGAGAGAGCGTAGCGTTCTGTATTTTCTGTAATGGTAAAATTAAATAAACAAAAATAAATTTCTGAATAGAAAAATATCGCTGCGTTTCAATTAAATCTTTCACAACGCCACGCCCACTTTATTAGAGATGGGTTAGAAGATCAGATAGATGGTATCATATAATCTGTTTTAGATGAACTGTAACTTGCTTGTACAGGTTTTTGAAGATTCTGTTTCTGGCTGTAAGCAACCCTAAATTGCTTTATAGATTTTGACGTATGCCAAAATCTGGGTTTAAGGTTACTTGTTGGAATACAGCATTTAATGTCTGACAGAATGTTTCTGTAAACTTTCTATGAATTTTTCCATACTATTATGGAGTTAAATTTTATAAATATTCTGACCCAGACTTTATGGAATCAACATCACTATTTAGCTGCTAATTGTAAGAGATTAGATCTATTTTCTTGTCTATTATGTTTCAGGGTCAAACTGTTTTTTGGAAATACTAGTATGTCGGGAGCTCAGCTCTTAAAAACTCATCCGCCGAAGACTTTTAGTGTTTTTGTGTTTTACTCTGAAAAAGCACATTTTTGCCGATTTCTTCGTGCTACGACTTGCAATTATTTCGTTTCAACCACTTTTATTTAAATATCATTCATTGAACCAGTTTAATTTCAATAATACTTCCAGAATGACCTACAGACATCCTTTGTTGTTCTTTTCATAAAATTTATTTTAGTACTGAAATTTCGTTTCTAGAAGTTTCGTTTCTTACTGTGAAGAAATTATAGTACCTTCAACCTACGATCTACGGATTTTTATTGCTGTTCTAACCAGTGTTGCCACTCGAAATATCTCCAAGAAATCCAGTCAAAAATATAAATACTCCTACCAGTCAAAACACAGTTAGCCAAAAGTAAAAAAAAAAAACTGCGTCATGAGTGGAATATATTTTATTACATACATTAAAATAATGTATCACACATGCCGCACTTCAAGTTCTATCAATAAAGTAACAGATGGCAGAAAGAGCCGGAACTTGGCGGGATACCGTCACAACTTGCTATAGGTTCCGTAAAGCCAGTTGCGATTACGTTTCGCAGCTTGACTAATGAACCGATACTGCGGACATCTCAGGCCCCAATTGGGTCGCACGTACTTTCTCATATGTGCTGTTCGCTTGAATACTGTTCAGATTTAAAATTGATTAAGTCGAAAGAGAGGACATAATTTAAGTTTTCAAAAAATAAGTTACGCTAAAAAAAATTGTTCGACCATATGTCAAAAATTTTCTTCAGAATAGATGCCCGTCATATATTCTAGACATCAAAATACATGCAACAGATCCTAGGTTAGACGTTTCAAAGATTTTTTAACCTCACTTCAAATATCTTTTCACCACTATAACCGATTTTGACATCAAGTGGTTGTTGAGCTCGCCGCATTGCGAAGATCTTTTTTTAATTCTTGAGACTTCAGTATCCATATCTTACCATGAATTTTGTTAAATGTTGATGATTTTCAGACATGACCATCTACATGCAAGATCTTACAAAACTAATCAAACACTCCTTGAGTTAGTCGTGTGAGAAAAAATTAATTGACAATCATAAAATTTTATAATTTTCAGCACTCAACCTCTTATATCCTACACCTACTCAGTCCGATATAAATGTTTTTTACCATTCACGTGGTACACCAGTCTGAAAAACCAAATCTAAATTGGTTTAGGAGTGTGACAAGGAGAATACGGACAGACAGGCAGACACGAAACGAAATATATTTGTTGATGAAGTGGAAAATCAACTTGAAATTTTCAAATCGGAGATTACAAATTTGACTTTCGGAAATCATCCCATAGTTGTTCGTATTCTCTGAACACCGTAGTCCAGTGCAAATATTTCGAAAACTGTGCTTCCTTCGAAAAAAAATCATTACGAACGAAATTTTAGACAGTGAAATTCTCTACTAGAGAATTTTTCAAAATTTTCGGAAATTGAAGGTACACAATCTTTCAAAATATCCCACATTACCTAGAAGTTGATGAAAAAATCATTTTTGAGTGAGAAAATCTCGCAAACGTGCAACATATGAGAATTATGTTAAATGCCAAATTCTTTTTCGTTTTCGAAAAGTTCTACGCATTTTCCAAAGTTTGTCTTATAAAAAATAGTTTTTCCATAGAAATTATATGAGTATGTAAGTTTTGAAATCGATGCCGATTTTTTTGTCTTTTAAATTTTCTAGAGTTATGCAAATGCATCACTCACAAATGTGAGACTTTACACCCATGTTATTGGAAATCGTTTTTAAGTGCGAATTTTAAGTGGAAAGCACCGAAAGCCAGGTTGTGGGACATTAACCCCAACTAAAACCACCTCTGTTTAAAACCCCATTTCCTGACGTTGCTACCAAGGGCATAAAGTCTTCCGAGGGGATTTTCAGCCGTGGATTGTGTAGTGTGGGAAAACATCCCAAACAGAAAACACAGCCTATTACTCGTATTACAATTGAGAGGAAGTCTCATCCAGTAACTTTTTTCTAATATATTATTAACGTTTTGGAGGGGTGAAGCTCATTAGCGGACCCCGAAATTAATTTTGTATGTACTTACAGTTTATTATAGATTATAGATAAACCTGTGTATGTAAAGGGTTTTTCAATAGGGACATAACAATTTTGTATTTTAATACAAACGTACCCTTAAACTATTTTTATGATCTATTAATGTCAAAACATCAGTCAAGGCTTACGTTTTTATCACGGTGAAGTTCGTGAACGAGCAACTTTTGGAAATTATTAAAAATTACTACCGCTTACTCCAATTTTCGGTCGTAATAATCGTCCCACCAGACAGTCTGTGCATACTATAGTGGATAAATTCGAGTCAACATATTCACTATTGAATGTTCCTGTGCCAGTGAGACAACGCACTGGTCGAAGTACCGAAAATATCGCAGCCGTAAGTGCTTCAGTTCAAAATGAGCCATTGGCCTACAAGATCAGATTAACTCAAGAACTGAAGCCTCTTGATCATTTGAAGTGCCAAAACTTATCCGATTGGGCTCTGCAAAAGTTTGAAGAATATCCTGAATTTCATCGAAAAATCATCTTCAGCGATGAAGCTAGAAGCAAAATATGTGTTATTGGACAGCAACAAACCCTCATGTGCTTCAAGAGACTCCATTGCATCCACAAAAAGTGACCGTGTGGTGTGGATTTCATGCCGGAGGTGTGATTGGATCGTATTTTTTCGTCGATGTTACGGTCAATCTAGTTCGCTATCGTGCCATGTTGAAAAACTATTTTTGGCCAGAATTGGATGGACCTGACATTAGTGATACAGCTGGTCAAATAATTGATCTATTGAAGGAGAAGTTCGGTAATCGTGCAATCTGGAGATATGGTCCGGTCAAATGGCCAGCTCGCTCATGTTGTTTAACGCCGATGGATTTCTTTTTATGGGGTTACGGTAATCGTTGGTTTATGCCAACAAACCAATAACTTTAGAGGAGCTCCGGAACAATATCGAAAGCGAAATTGCCAACGTTCCGGCCGATATATGTGGGAGAGTGCTCAAAAATTGGCTCCAAAGAATCGATCGCTGCAAACGTGCTCGCAGTGGTCATATGAACGAGATCGAATTCCATACTTACGTCTACTAATTTGGAAACAATTTTATTCAGATATAAGCATGTGACATATCGTTGAGAAGTCCTTTTTGAATAGAATCCAAGAATCACGTTACAAAGTACGTGCCCCAAAGACTTGAAAAAAATCATGGTAATATAACATTTCTGGATCTCTAACATCTGATTCGATATTCTTATTAACTTGCGAGACTGTTTATTACATATTGCATCCCTAGGTATCCCAAAGAAGCACCAGAACTCAAACTATAGGTACATATATCCAAATCCAATTTGCAACAAAATTCTTGAACTAATTTTGCATTTGACTGCAAACTCGTAAGTGGAATTGTTTGAAAAGCAATCTCATATTTTTTTTTTTTACAATTAGCTAGTCTTTATAAAAATGCACATCAAGTAATTAGGCATAAATTCATTAAAGCTTTCATTCTTTCACATTTATATATAGGTACGTGCAAGATCAATACTAATTCTGTATTCAGTGCTATGTCAAGGCAGGCTTCCTCAACCAGTGTACTTTATCGATCTCTTTAAAGCCCAACTTCTTAAACATATTTCTCGATGGAACATTACTCTCTACAACGGGTGCTACAATTTCAATACCCATTTCCGCAAGCTTTTTGGACAGCACCCGAACCATTAAGCTTCCATAGCCTTTTCGTTTGTAGCCATCTTTAACGTGTAAAACTCCCAAAGATCCAACTGGTATTTTTAAGATCCATGATAGTAGGTTGCCATCTTTGTCATAGGCACCGGCATTTGGATTGAGGGCGATTAGACGACTTATGAACTTGTCGGATCCCGGATGGCGATGTGGCCATATGTTGTTAATCGTATCTACGTCGTCTTGACGAAGTGCTGATAGTGTAATTCCTTCTGGGGGACTGAAATTAATAACGATATGCTAAAGTTGGGAGAGATAATTTGTCGAAAGTGTTCTTACTCTGTATTGAATTTCAAGGCATCTTCTGTTGAAATATGATGCCAAATGGTGGTGTCAATAATACTAGAATCTATTTTAACTCCAAGTTGTGAGAGGTATCTTTCGATGGTGGATTTCAGTCGATCGGGGAAGCCACAAAATAGGTAAGGTGACTTTTTATCCAGGCATTGAAGAGCAGTAAACAGGCGGTCTTGAGAATCGCTTCGAGTATTGAGCTTTATATAATAGTTGTGTTCCTGGAATTGTAGAGAAGGGAAATATGTTAAGTTATCATGATAATTAGTCTGGAAGATAGATGATATTCGAGGAATACTTAAGGTGATATAGAACCAATACTTGGAAGTGCATTCTGGGGGGTTCCTATAAAACAGTTTGCTGAGATAAGGGGTTTTGATTCATACTTTCTTTGTTATAATGATAAGAATAACTACTTTTTGAATAACAGATAGATGACTAATAAAGGACTTGAAGAAAAAGAACTACGATATAAATTTTGAAACATTTGGACCGACAATAGCATGAATTGCATAATTCAAAGCCGGAATTTGGTTGGTTAAATGGGGTACAACGTTCTGTAAGTTTAAGGCAGAATATAGCAGCGACCACAGCTCGATTTACTGCTGCAGTATCGCATTAAGTCCATTACAATGAAAATCTAATCAATGCCCTTACTTCACAAGTTAAGCTAGCAGCAAATAGCTAAGGCTTTAAATAAAACACAGAGTCAGTGTATCAAACAGCACCAAAAGTCTGAACAGTTCCTATCAATATATAAGTGTGAGGAAGTTATTTAAATCGAAACACCTCAATTTCTCGGAAACTGTTAGATATATACTAAAATATAAAATAACCTTGATTTTAAGCACATGGACCAAACGTACCTTTTTTTAAATGGGAATGGGTACTTTTCGAATAATTACTCGAAAGAACATAGAAAAATGATAACCTTTTGCATGGAGATATTAGTAGGTATTTTCCCGTAAACTTAGTCGTTACGGAGATACCCAAGAAAGGAAGTTTGAATGTTATTAAAAATGTTGTTCATTTTTCTCGGAAATGGTTGGAGAAATGAGACAAATACTCACAAGCTTCTCTTTTCTTCATCTACTTAACAGCATACAGAAATGAGTGGTTCACTTAATAGATAATAGTGTAACATTCATTCTCCAACCATTGGCTCATCGAATGCTGGTAGCAGACGTATAACTATTCTGTAGACACTTGAATACACAGAGAAATTTCTCTTCCACTGATTTTGATATGAAATATAACAACTAAGGATATGCTTGCTTCTGTGAGTGTTAGCTCAGTTACTTATATTTAGTGTTTTTAATATGACATTTCTGGCAATTTAAAGTATTAAGCATCAAATAGCTAACGCTCACACTAAAATTCTGGTGCTGAGCTATTTTTTTTTTTATAGAAAACACAGCATAAGAAAAAGAGACAAATATTTTGCCTACCACATTGAATAATTTTACACATCAGAATATTAAAAAAAGGATATGAAAACTAGTTATTTTCATTGCTAATTCTTCTATTTAAATTTCACCCCTAGTGTTTTAGAAAAATTCAGTATAAGTTATTTAAGCACAGTACTTTAGCTTACATAAGCTACAAATATGTTTGTTGAAATTTCCCCAATGAAAATGGCTAAAACAACTACAATAACAGTAGCGGCTATTTCTAATAACAAATATTCTTATTTCCATTTTACATGAATAGCAATAATGGCTATTTTTCAGAGCTAATTCTGCTATTTATGTACATTACAACTGAGAATAGATGTCGTTTAAGCATACCAAATGCAACTATGTACATTTGTATATCGGTAACTACATAACTACGTAGTAAAAGTGAAATTTATGATCGGACGTAGCTCAGTTGTTAGCACTTTGAACTATTGTACGTTGTCTACTTCCTGCGAATATCTAACAAGTCTCCGAAGCTAAACTTGTGCAATCCCGTTCGAAAACGGCAGTAAAAACTGTAGGTTAACACGAAAATATTACATGTCAATTACGAGTAGTATGGCTTCTAACAAAGCTAAGAGATACGCCGCAGCAGCAGTGATGGTTAAAGTATTGCGTCAATACCTCGGGTGTCGTAGCTTCTCCTCCTCGTGAGGCATTGAGTCTTTTTTTTATATTAATTTGCTAAAAAAAAATGATTGGCTAAAACAGCTATTTCAGAATAGCAATAAATGCAATTTTTCATATCTAATTCACTCATTTACATTAAATAGAAATAGCAATAATAGCTATTTCTCATAGCTAATTTCCCTATAAATAAAAACTAAATAAATTTACTATGGTATTGATATTGGTAACTGCATTGATGCTATTACTATAAAAATAAAAATCTAGATATTTGTAATATAATAAATAACACACACGGTTGTAATATTCAACTATCCCCACTTAGGCTATTTTTTGTAGCACATACTTGAAAGAAAAAAATAGCTGGTGGTGCTGTTAAATTGTTCAGTTTACCATGGCAGATTCTCCGAAGATCTCAATGAAATTATCCCTAAAGAATAAGTAGGTACGCTTCGTCATAAATAATCATCAGCTATTTATGAGCAGGAACAACATCTTGGGGCATTTTGGGAATACACACACAAGATTTAGGCTACAATAGGACTGTTTCCATATTTTCATTTACGGGAACTAGTTTAAAATAAGGTGATATGACATGGTTATAGAAATAAGAATAATTGTCTAAGAAAGCTATGCATGCTTTCTTAGACTGACCGTGTATGTCTTATTATATATATTTGTAGCTACGGGTACATAGTTGATTCCTTAAACCTTATGTCGCTGTATTTGTTTAAAGCCCATAAAGTCGAAAGTCGAAAGTCAAAGCAATTACCAAATCTCTATCAAAAAGCCCATGGAGAGGAATCAATAGAATAAGATAGTAGGTTTCTGTCTCTTATAATAAATGACACTAACCAAAACAATATCTGGAATACCACTCTTTTATTCTCCAGTAAATTTCAATTGAAAAGCTTTCATTTAAAAAGCATCAATGTTCTTGTAAATTAGCATCAAAATGTTTACCATCCAGAAATTTCCAAGGCAACCAGTTAAGAATATAAAGACTGTACCTTCCATTAACTTCAATAACTTTGGCTATAGTCTCGAATCATTCGAGTAATCTAACAAACGTAACGCTTCACACATTCACCTTTTCAATCAAGTCAAGCGTATCAAAAAGAATGAAATGACACGTTTTAACTAAATTGTTAGACATTCAGAATAATTGCATGCAAATTCAATTGCGCATTATATAGCACAAATATGTACAAAACTATTCATCACTCACATCTATATCAAAGCGATAAGATTCTAGCCCTACTGCAACTGCATGTAACTATTTCAAATACATTCGCACATAATGTCACACCCAGGTACTCACTTGAAACAAAAACGTTCCATCACTCCAATCTCCGTTGAGTGAATAGAATTTAACAAAATCTAAAGACGGATCTTTATTCAGCCAATCAATGAAGTTTTGAATCATGTTGTAGGCTGTAGATTCAAACTTTCTACTCTCGTAGAGATCACGAAGTTTCGGCCAATCTGTAACTGGTATTTCTACCAGATGATTTTCAATCATTTTTTTTTTTTTTTTTTTTTTTTTAATAAGACACGGATAATACTGAGAAATTCGGGTCAAATAGAACCGACACCAACGAACAATACTATTTCACGCCACACACTGAGTGTTACTACTAGATTTGTTGTTTATATTTGATTGCTCGACGGGGTACCTAGCAGAGCAAGTACATATCTCTACCAATAAAATTGCGTTCAGAGTAAAATACAATGGCACTTAGTTGAAAGAGAGAGCACATTTTGCACATACTAAAAAAATTCATCAAATGCAAGTCGGACGGACCTAACGCCGTTAATGTTCTGCACCATGCTTTTTCAGATTAACTTTTTTCAAATTTAATGAACACATACAGGGTTTTTCTTAAGTAGGGACAGCTACTTTGCAATCTAGTATAGCATTGAATTTCGAATACAAAATATGTTATAAGTGGGTGTATTACGATACTCGTATCTCAAAAAATAAAATCTAGAAAGATAATATCTCTCACGTTCTTCTCTGGGTCGTATGTATTCAACATACCAAACCATTTTATTGAATGATTCCGTCAATCGGAGTCATATTGTTTACTTGAAAAGGTAATCATCAAAACTAAACACCTTTTCCTTTGTCATCTCCTCAACTTGACTCTCTCTTCTACTTTTAATCGAACACAAATTACCCAATGCACAATATGTATATTTTGAAAATACGGATATATGATTGGCTTCCTTTTAAGTTAGAAATAAACTGGATTTTTCACAATTTCTATTTGTTTAACATCAGCTTTTGAGAAAAAAATTCATAATTAATCAATTTTATTCTTTGCAAGATACGTAACAAAGAAAAGTTTGAAAAAAGTATCTAATCTACTATGGTAATTGACCGATCATGCTCGTGTGTAGATTGCAGAGCACAAAATTAAAAAAAGGCTTTGAAATGTGCTCCTCTATTTTGTAAGAGACCACGACCACTGAGTATCTTACGATAAGTTCGTTTTTTTTTATTATTTTATTCCATAGGGTGTATTAGCGTTGACATATTGCTCATAACGTAGACAAACGTTTTTATTTTTATAATTTTGTATTATTACAACTAACGTAATTTACATTTAATAGTAATTATTCAACTTTTAAGAGGGATGTAAGCCAATGGTTGAACCCTAAATTATCTTTGTACGTACATAGATACTTCTGTCTTCAGTTCGTTCATGCTAGATCCAATGAATTTATCTTACGTAGTCTCCTGATTCTATTCTGGTTTCTACCATTTGTCGTAGTTCTGCATTTGTGTGTTGTGAAATTCGCTGCAGATTTGGTAATTTCTTCTTTGACTAGTTTGAAGTGTAAATCTCAATGGAGGTTATCATTACGCACGTACAAAAGCGCATTAACAGTACACCTCAATACCTTATTTTGGAATCTTTGCATAATTTGTAGGTGGGTTTTCTCTGTACAGACCTAGAGCTATATTCCAAACATTCATATAGGTTTTATGATTTGTTGATATGTGAGCAATTTGTTGCATGTGGAGAGTTCAGATCAATGCAGAGTTCCCTGCATTTAATTTTGAATTCTTCCTGTTTCTTTTTGAAATGCTATTTCCACTTTAATTTAGAATCCAGACTCATACCTAAATATTTTGCCGTGGTTGCATATGGTACTTAGAGTGAATTTGTTATAATTGGTACCGCATTTATATTTTTAGTTGTGTAGTTGGTGTTTGTTGACTTCTATTCATTGAGTTCTATTCTCCATTTTTTTGGCCAGTTGAGTATTTTATTGATTCTTTTTGTAATTTCCTGGCCGCTTCTACTGCATCGCTTACCTTGGCCAGGAAATTCAACTTGATCGTGATGATGATATCAGGAGGACGGAAAAAAATACTGTGAATCATAAGCAATGACAAAAGCAAAACAAACAAGCTCCCCAGTTATCTGGACGCTACCCTTGGAGTTTACAGAATCTTAATACCATCTGAGTTTCAAACCAATACCCTAAATCTTTCTTTTTCTCTCTCTCTCTCTCTTCTTCACAACGCCCGTGTCCTGTAATAGTATAAGAGTATTCATATCCTCTTTAGCGCGCGCAAATTATAAAAAAAAAAAATTGCTGAATCATTTGCGAATATAAAGCACAGGACCTAAGACGGTACCTTGAGGAATTCCTGCCACTATATTCTTAAATTTCGAGTATTCTTCTTCATATTTTACTCTAAAATGGTGTTCAGAAATATATGATTGCTAAATCATGTATAATTGCTTTGGTAGATCCCTTTTTCAATTTAAAGAGTAGCTCTTTATGCCAGACTTTGTCGAAGGCATGCTTCCAAAAATATGGCTAAGCACACTTTTTTTTACATTGTATGCTGTTTTCAATTGTGTTCATGATTCGACTCGATTGGACTTGTTTGATTGTAGAATGTTTTCCTCGAAAACTGAAATGATGTGCTGGTATGAGGTTTCTTTCTTCAATGACGATTCGACAAAAGTATTGTATATTTGTTATCGACTCATAGTTTTGAGTTAGGAAGCTAAAATAGTATGTATTAGCTTCTGGGATCCTGAAGCAGTACAAGTGAAAACATGAGATCTACCCAAAAATGCAATTGCTTTTTAAAAAATTTAATTTTTTCAATATTTTTACTAAAATGTGAAAAGTATTGCTCTTACAAAATATCTAGACGTTAATACAATTAACCCCTACTTTTGGAGTTTGTTTTGAACATCTAATCAGAATCCGCAATTTTCGGTTAAAAGAGTAACTCCCACGACCTCTTTTTTTGTAAAAAACGTGACAGCAAAACGATGTCTTAGCATTTAAATTACAAATAATCACAGTGGCGCATCCCCTTTATTATTGGTGGAAGAGAAGATCGGGAATAGGGTATTATACGATGCGCTCCATACGGACCCTAACTTTTCAGTATGTTTATTTTCCCATAGTGATATGTATCTTTTATTTTGTAATTGAGTACCTTTGGACCGAAAGTTACTTTATCAGCATAATTTAGTGATATATTGAGCGCTGCTTTGGTTATATTTCTTTGCAGACTATGATCTTATCAAATATTTGTCTCTAAAAAAATGGATTGAGCAAGGGTGTGTGATGTAAATTTCTTGCTATAGAATTTCAATTCTGTGTATTCTTACGAAAGAATAAATCGTTTTCTTTACTTTTATAGATTCGAAAGGCTACCATTTAATCGGTCAGCGATAAAGGGTTTTCTGACCTGCAGAATGTAATCATATGATTGGCATTTTATGAGTATTTTGATTATCAATAAATTATTTTTCACTCTGCAGAAAATGAAAGAAAAACACAATCAACAAAAAAAAGTAAATGATTAGCGCGAAAAATAAAAGATTTCAGCAAAATTTTGTTATTTGATCAGCAAAATATAATATTTTGATGAAAAGAACAAGCCCGACTAGAAGAACAGACAGCATTGAAAAAAAAAATAAATAAAATGAAAACGAAAACATAGAAAGATTCATTAAAGAAAAACTTGAGCGACTGCGAATTTCTGGAAATACTGGTAAAAAATTAGCGTGAAAATGGTTTCTTTTGAGAAACTATTTCCTTCTTTTCGTTTTCTTTTTCTTGCAGCTCGCAGCAAGTTTTACTTTCCGCAGATAACATTAAATTGCATTTTTCGGACTGGGGAATGATTTCCTCGAGGATGGTTTATTCCTTTTTTTTTACTGACAGATTTTGCTGGTTGTTTAATTATTTAGCTGATCAGTAATAAAATTACAGGATAAGAAATGCTACATAAGAATTCCTTTAGGTGTAAGTTGTTGTTTTTACGACTAAAACGCTTAGCACTTCTCAAATTAAATTTCGTTCAATTCTAAGCAATCTGTGGCTTCCATCTTATGCATTATTTACGAAATAATTGCAAAAAAAGACCCGTCAAGATGAATGTCGGGTCATTTTAAGGTTATTCAATTGTCAGATATTTACAAGTTTAGAGTGCAAAATGTTCTCTAAGAAGAAAGATTCTACCGTAGACACAACCTGCAAGAAAGTTTAGTATAATTCGCGGTTTAGTCTCTTAATTGTGCCTGACATATGCAAGAAGATGGCTAACTAGTTTTTGGAACTATTAGTACAACATATTTCTTTTTCAATGATCAAGCTTAAATTTTAATTTTTAACAATTTGTGAGAGAACAGCATTCACACTTAGCTATAGGAGCAGTGATAAGCTATCGTATGTATCTCTATTATGTGTTTGATTAAATTTGTGTTCCAAAAATTGCTTTGTCATTGTAAATTTTAAGATCTTTGTCTATGCGTGTACAACGCTCTTATCAAATGATTGTCTTTGCATAAGAAAAACAAAACTTAATGCACAACGAGCAATAAAGGTACAATGTTAATTATGTAATAAAAGGCACGACCAGGCTTGCCAGACTTATTTTTGAACAAGAACAAATTATTTTTATAATCTTCTCTCATTAGAGTCGAACTTATAACACCTGTTGATTCTGCTCAAAAATTGTTGGAGATTAAAGGCTTCTCGAAATATGTCTGCTGGGAGTGAATGCCAAAGATTAATTGTTCTGTAGCAAAAAGAGTTTTTATTAAGCAATGTTTGCGCTTGCCTAGTAGAGCGCTCAAATTTTCTAGAGATCATTGAGTCTTCGTAACATCTGCCATGATAGTATCTATAGAATAGGCATAGGTGTACTAACAGACTTGGAAGAGCTAACGCAAATTGCACGTCCCTGTATGCTGTCGACCAAATGAAGATAATGTTTTGGGGTCGAACTACAAACATGAGAACAATACTCAAGTCTTGTACTAACATGTGCTGTGTACAGGAGAAAGAGCTGTTGCGTTACCGTGCACTAGAGTCGACTTTAACACCAAGAAGATGCATGGTTTCGTTGGGATGGATAATTTGATTGTTTTTTTGAAGCTGTGGTATAGTAGACGTATTCTTTCTAAATATATATATGTATATAAATTTTAGCGCTAAGAGCCTCTGTATTGGGCTGGGCTAGCTTCTCGTTGCCACTAGTACTGTGCGCCACACGAGTGATTGGGATCTACAATTTTATGCAGTTTTATGCATTCCAAAGAGCAATTTTTTCGATTGAGAGCAGATTCTGATGACAAACTTTACTCTCGCATATTTGTTACTTTTTTCCTTATTTTCGAACCATGAATCGGTCGCTCAGTGATCGCGTACTGAGCTACAGTGCCCAGAATTTCTAAATAAGGCGGTAAATTGTGTTTTCTTCAAGTGGACCCGAGTCAAAAAATACATATTATGTTTCTCAAATAGAAATTTTTGATATACGGACACACACACATCTTCTATAGTTTTGGAAGCACCTGAAGTTTTTCATGCATGAAGAGCAATTTTTCTGCGAGATACTGCAGTTTTATAGTCGTTTCTTTATTTTTTATGTAATACATACATATGTGGCTACTTCCGCACGCCACCTAGAATGAAGTCTGCTTCAAATACCTGATCCCTCTGGCATAGGTTCGGAGACTCTCTGGGCTGGAGTGTTTATGTTAATCTACTCCACGTGACGTTTCCATCTTGTTCGTTGAATACTTATACTCCTCACCGGGTCGATATCCCTGATGAATCTGCACCTCCAATGCAAACAAGACCACAAATGGTACGTAGAATTTGTCCCTAAGACTCCAAGTTCACACTTCTTAGCCCGAAGCAACAGCAGTTGGCAATTGTGGTTCTCCATTTTATTTCTCATTAATGTCGTTGGAAGAGTAAACCCCATAGTCTACATATTTAGACGAAATCTTTGACTATGTGCCTCGAAGTATACTTCTTAATGGTGATATTTTTGCCAAGTCATCGGTTTTGAGCATCGTTGCTTGTTGACAGCATATTATTAGTCTTACTTCCGTTTATGGGTGGCTTCTGATGCGATACTAGCGATCGTCGTCCGCATAGTCATACAGATTTGTGAAAGGTAGTGCTTGATATATTGACCTGACAGTATAACACTATGACTAACCTCCCTGCCTGTTTCCGAGCTAGAGAACTTTCTCTATTGTCATCCTGCATAGGTGTATGATTTTGGCAAGTATACCGAAACTAGATATCGCACAGTCAGCAACACTACATTTTATTTTATTTATTTCTAGAATGGTGTTCAAAAATTTCACAATCACAATGGTCAGAGGTCTCTATTCGAGTAAACAATTATCTCTCCGAGAACAACTACGAACAATAACTTAAAAGGCGACTGTACGACTTACCTTATCAAAACCTAACACTGCCAATAAGTCATCTCATTGCAACACTAGAATGCCTTCTCTCCAAATAGTTACCAGATATTCCAGAGACGACAGAAATTCCACTAAACTGAATTCTCCAACATGCTTCCTAGTTAACAAGCCATTCAGCCAAACTCAGTAGTGTGGAAATTTAGTGCGAATACGAAGCGAACTGCAACAGATGCCACATCCGTCGTGGCCTGGCCATGTACATATCCCTTCTATCTGTGCGGCATCACACCAGAGTTTGTCCTTGCAAACGGAGAAGAATCTCATTTCATAAATTTGCATATCACGTAAGAATTCAAACACCACACGTCGCGACGACCGACGGGTGGTAGTAGTATGCCACTAAGGATGCCACTTCGAATAAGGACCGTAAAAAACTCAGACAATAAAAAATACAGGGGGGTAGGCATGCATTTTGTTTATGGTAAAAAAAAAAATCCTCTTTGCTGGAGGAAAGAGGCCTGTATTGTCGAAGGATGTTTTGGTTCATTCATTTTATTATCGAATTTCTTGTTTGAGGTCTTTTTTTTGCATGTATCCTTGTGCGACTTGGCTGGCTTCTCATGTCATGGAGATTGCCACATGACGGTAGCTGATGGCTTTGGCTGTTGATTGGTTGCTTCGGATGTTCGTTCTATGGTGTCTTCATGAAATGTTATGAATTTTTTCCAACAAAATTGAAATTTTATTATTTCGTTTCTCATCTGCAGTGGAGTTGGTCCTGCAAAGAAGTATGAGATACGAGTAAAGCTTTAGCAAAAACAATAAATGGAACTCAGCAATAAACGGCAATTTGCATGCATCCTGGTTCAAAAGATGTTGGTGGATTATGCGATGGATATTGTATCAAGACATGAAACTGCAATTGTATAGTCCCAACAATGAGAAATCTAGTCGGCAGTGTTCAGTATCTTTGGAATTATCCTTCTTTTGTTCGAAATAAAAGTTGGAATTTGTGCAATGTGCTCTGAATAAAATGCTGACCCTAAATTGAGGATATTTCCCAAGCAGAAACTTTACAACCGTCATGGAACCGACAGCTACAAATGATTCTAATCTGTAATCAAGTTGAAAGGAGGTGCGCATTGATCTTTTCAGATCTCATCCTTACGAGTACAATTGGCAATGTGCACAGTATGGTATGTTCTGGCTTTTATAAGTGCCTGGTCTTTCAATAAATCTTCAAATTAGATACATTTTGGAAAAACAATTTAATAATAAAAAAAATACAAAAAAATCCAGCGCAGGATTTAAACACAATAAAAATAATAAAGACAAAGTTTTTTAAATAATTTCATCCTTTTTTTTACTTACAACTCATAGAGCCCGAACTCGTGAACTCTATTTACTTGATTCTTACTTTATTTAAAAATAAACCATAGCTCTTTGTGCTCAGACTTATGCCAATAAAACGAAGTTTCACTACTTACTACATCATTGGACAAAAAAAAAACACGCTTTGCCTTCAATAATGCACCAGAAAAGCTTTTGAACCTCAAAAGGCTACTTTCGAGAGTGGTCACCACCTTCGAGTCTCTTTTATTCTGTACCTCTACAAGACTACGTAACTCTAGAATATATATTTTTCTGAATGACAAAATGCGTGCTTCTTTATTCATCGTGGAATTCTGAACGATTCGGATGGTTTCAATGCATCGAGAGTCGTCACTTAAACTCCTTGGCTGTTGTTAGATTTCATACAAGGCTGCCCATAGAAGATGTTAAAGATCACCTTACGAAAATGAAAAGTTCCTCACACCAATACAGGGAAAGCCTTTCTTGCGATACTTTCAAAAGTCCTGAAACAACCGAAAAGAACTATGCTTGTAAGATTAGTACCGCTATGAAAACGACCACCCATCCCGTTCAAATTAACAAAACGATTTGCGCATTTTAAGACATTCTGTCTTTGTTTTACTTTGCGAATTCTCCGGAAATTACCACTAGACCTAGAAAGCTGAAACTGTGTACATTTACAGCGAGGCCATAGTACATAGTGTTCGCAACTGATTTCGGGACTTTCAAAATACAAGGAGTTTCAAAGATCATTTTTCGAAACCCTTAAATGTTATTTCTCAAAGTCTTTGCGTATATATTTTCACCTTCCAGAAAGCCTCGAATTATCCAGAACGACATAGTTTTGCATTCATAGTAGAGACTGTGGGGAATAATGTAACTCAAATTAATTTTAAAAAACTTCAAAATTTACGTTCATCCTACTTACCACAGGGTGGCCATGGTGTAGAGGTAATATCATCGCTTGTCACGCTGTTGATTCAAGGTTCGAATCCTGATGTCAAGAATCATCTATTTATTCCGCATGAAATAAATAAAAAAAGGCGATCACTTGCGAAAGCTAAGTCAACTCTACACTGGCAGTAGGGTGGTCTTATGGCTAAAATGCAACTTGATCGTGATGATGACATCAGGCGGACAGAAAAAAACACTGTGAATCGTAAGCAATGACAATAATAGCGAAAACAAACAAAATGCTCCCCAGTTATCTGGACAGCCACACTTAGAGTTTACAGAAACTTAATAACACCTGAGATTCAAACTACACCACTCTGTCTTTCTCTATGTCTCGTCCCCTATCCACAAAACGCACATGTTCTAAAAATTAGTATAAGGGTATTCATATCCCCTTTAATATGTACAAATTATAAAAAAAAAACCACAGTGTGTGGGGCCTTTTCACGTTTTCAGGACTACTCGATATATCTACAAAAATTACTAGTAAGCTTCCCAGACGAATAGTCGATTTTCGAAATACAGACTATTAAAAACAACATTTTTGTATCTCTTTAATCAAATTTCCCAATGCCCACGACTCTTCGGATTACCTTTCTACGCGTATACCTTATCCCACAGGGTAAAGCCTTATTTAGTAGAATTTACCAAAGCATGTCCTTTCAGTACATCCCTGTTTACTTTAAAAGATAAAACTTTGCACACTTACAGCATAGACTACAGTTTACAGCTTTACGTAGTCGGATTTACAATTTTCAAAAAGCAGGCTGTATCAAAGAACATTTTTGTATCTCTGAAATATGATGCCCAATGTGTGTGTGTGCGGTTCCACTACTTCCGGAACCGTCCACATTACCTTCGGTCTTACACAGCTTCAGTACACATTATGGCAAACAGATTTTGAATTTCCAAAATACATACCCGTACAGGAACATATATTCCAATTTTCCAAAGTTTCGAATTTTATTTCGACTCTTGTCTTGGAAACGGTTGTAGATACATATGTCTGTGCATTTATATTTGATGAGAACATTGTAGTAAAAAATACCATTTTCCATTTTGCTGAAGATGTGAAATTTCAATTAGAAGGCCTGAGAGAATATTCCGTGTGCAAATCCTCTTGCTTGCATGAAATATTTTTGAAAACCCGAATATTTTTATAAAAATATAAAAAGTATACCTATATTCAACTTCTTTGCTTTTCCGTTGTAACTAAGTAACTTCAGAACGCCTATGCCGATTTCCATGCCTTATTCAGGAAATTTCTCAGGAAAAATTTAGGAACAGATAAATTTCACGCTCAGTTTTGTAAAAGCTGAACAAATTTCAAATTGATATTGTGAATCGGATTGTATTCATTAGATGATGTTTGTCTAGAGGAGATGATACACACAGTTCATAATGAGTTAAGCTTTTATTTTAGAAAGTAATTTTTAAAATTTACAGCCTATGAACGGGGAATATGTTTATTTGTATGAACTGGAGAAGATTTCTGGATTAGATACTTTATATAGCCATTCACTGAACGAAAACTATTTTTTTTTATACCCAAAACATGTTGACTACCATTCCAGGTGTATGTATACAAGATACAAATTTCCCTCCCGTATACCGAGCACACACAACCGCATAAAATATCCAGTGCTGCAGAGTTGTGAACAATGGTATCCGCTAATTGAAATTAGATATTGATGCGGAAATCCAGTACAGCTTGGAATCAATGTAAACAAATTGAGCAAAGTACTTCGAAAAGTTCACAATCAATATGAAATACAATACGCACTGCTATTCCTCGAAGTAGTATCTCTAGACTAATTCATAGCTTTTCAAAATGTCACCAGAGTGCATTAAACAAAGCGCCAAGCGAAGATCGTATTCCTTACGAATTCTTCAAAAATGTGACAGACTTCCTGGAAAAACATACAAATATATATAACTTTATTTTTACTAATGGGAAGATGCCAAAATGTCTCAAGATCATAATCTTTCCGAAATCCAACTACAGAGGGATATCGTTTTTAATTGCGGTCACTAAAATATTTACAGGTATCCTTTTGGAGTGCTTAACAGATTGAATTCAGGAAAATCAGTTACTTAGCGAGTTTCAAGCCGGTTTCCGCAAAGAATACTCCACAGTTAATAACATCTTCTCTTTGATAAGCATCGCTTTCTTCGTAGACTTTAAGGTGGCTTTAGACTCCATCCACAGAAGAGTCTTGTTCTTTAAACTAAGCAACCTGGGAGTTTCAACAAAAATGTTTAGAATACTGCAAAAGCTACGAGTATACGAAAAAAACACTACAGCACTACAGAAGCATCTTATCCAATTGGTTTCAATCGAAAACTGGAGTAAAGCAAGGTTGGCTTTTGAGCCCTCTTCTTTTTAATTAGATGATTTAGTTGCGTATCTTCCGGGAGAAATAGCGTTCGTCGGGCTTAATATAAAGCTCTTGCTCTATGCTGATGTGGAAACTTCTAACATGCTACAGATCATAATCGATAGACTTCAACATTACTGCAATCTTTGGAAGCTACAATTAAACACCAGTAAATCCAAAGTTATGATATTTCGCAGTGGAATGAGAGGAAAAATGGACCTGGCATAACGAAGAACTTGAAAAAGTAAAGGAGTATAAATCCCTCGGAGTTCTGATAACACCCCAGTTGTCTTTTCAAAAACACGTTTAAGAGAAACTAAGGAAACCTAAACTTGCAATAAACTTTAGCTAGGAAGGTATCTTGAGCAGGAGAAACATTGCGCCGAGTACGAAGTATGAGATCTTTGAAGCCGTCGTGAGGTCAATCATGTCCTACGCAGCACAAGTGTGGGGCGTTTTCCAGTTTGATGAGATGGAAAAATTACTCAGATACTTACGAGTAATTAAGAAAATTTTCCGACTACCAAAAGACACCCCGCTGAATGTACTTAGTGCAACCAAAGAGCCAATGAAGACGTCCATCATTTTATTGGAATCTGCCCCTATAATTAGCGCAATCAGAAGATCTAGCACTCTTACGTCGGGAGAAATTTATATTCAATTTTCAGCTTCTAAAATACGGCGATAAAAATCTGTTTGTGGGTTTTGCTTTTTATATTAATTAAGGTAGATATCTAGCAATAAGTAAGGCCCTTGCAGAGCTATATTTCTTGCATTGCACGTATCCAGTATCAATTGAAATTATTTAACTTCATCAATTATACATTCACGTGACAGCACCCATGACATCAACACAGCAGTTCTTACAACTAGCTCATTATTTAATTAAAATTGCATTTGCACACATCAATTAACATTCAACTACTACAAAAGCTTGTCTTTGAAAATTTGACACAACAACTGGCAATTTGTATAGTTCGGGAAATTGCTTGAAACGCCCCACCCGCTTCCTTCCATTTATGTAGACCGAAACGTTTTCACAATAAAACGAACACGACATCCTTCTCATATGGAATACCACATAAATGGTGGGGCTGTATACCGACACACATCCTTTTCAGCGTCTTTCCCGTTTTAGTAATTAGTTTTACTCTGCAAATTCGAATTTATCTCTTCTTCGTCCTGAATCGCTCAGCACCTCCTTACAACAAAAAGAGAAACTTTCTCTATCCATAGAACTCTGTATGTCGTTCGACAGTAGTGCATCTGCATCCACCATCTGGCTTGTCTCCCGTAGACTGTAATCAAAGTGAAACTAATTAACTCGAATATCCGTAAGGAAAAGCGGGGCGATATATCATTTGTACACCTTTCACCGTGCAATTGCGACATGTCCTTGCTTTCCATCGGCCTAGATGCTGGCGGTGGTATGGAAGTATAGGTAATTGCGGGGATGAATATGGAATGCTAATATATTTGGTTGTAAAGTTGCAATGGATCAAAAGTTTTTGGCAACCTTAACCAGAAAGGTTTATGCATTCTATGCATCCTTGCATTCTTGTTTGGGAATTTTAGAACACGTTCCTTCTGAAACTTTTGCATGCGTTAAAGACTGAACTCGGCGATGTGCAAAAGTAGAATCTGTAGGCGCTTGTGTGTGCATCCAATTGAAGGCAAATCAAATTCTTGAGAATCCCCGAACCATTGTCCCTTCTTAATTGCATTTTGACTTAAAGACTACAAATTTTACTTGACGGTCGACTAAACCGCATTCCACCACAACGAGCTTTTGCTGACAAAAGGATATGTTGATTGAAAATTCTTTGCTGCTGATACTCGTACTCTGAATTTTTTTCCTTTAATCGGTCTGTGTGCCCACTCCAAGTGATTTCTAATCAAATCGCAGATATTCCCAGTTAGCTAATGCAACCAGAGGAATACTTGTTTGCCTATTCTCGCGGATGATGAAAATGAAAGGTAAATCCTTGAAATGGCAAACGTTCGCGAATTCGTGGGGAACACAGTGTCCAGTGAGAATCATGAAATTTCACTTGGATAGCAGGTTTTTGCAGGGATCTGCTGCTTCTCGCAATCACAACAACTCAGGCGGAGTTACCGGCTTATAACAGAAAATGAAAATTTTTTGATTTGAAGTCTTTTGTTGGGAAATTAAATTCAAATTAAATTCAGAAGAATTTTTAAATTTTTTAAATCGTTGGTGTTAAAAATGTCCTGTGAAAAACAAGTAAGACATTTATTGAGAGCGCCAAAGAGGCCATTCGGTCACTTTGGTGGAAATTTGATCCTTTTTTGCCTGCTGGGCCACGACAATTTGCAAATATCGTACCCTATTTGATAATTAGGTACACAATTTGATTGCGAGCAAATGACTCACGAAAAGCTTACCCTTCTCTTTTGTCAATAGTCCTCCTGGTGTAGTGGTTAAATGAGGAAATCATAGGTTATTTTAGCACAATACTCCTGCTCCTTCATATATGAGGGTGGGTTAATAAGTCCCTGAAAATTGTGTCGTCACCTTAAATTTAATTTTTTTTTTTTTGTCAAGAATCATCCTTCAAAAGAACGCACCCACATTTTCAGACAGATCTGTCAAATAGTTTTGTTGTGGCAGCCATTTTATATAGACGCCTACTAGAATTTTCGTTAAAATGGAAAAAAGTGAATTTCGAGTGCTCATTAAACACTATTTTTTGACAGAAAAAACTATCACGCAAACCAAACAAAAGCTTGACAAATATTATGGGGACTCTTCACCATCGATTGGAACCATTCACCACTGGTTTACTCAATTTCGGTGCGGTCGTTCAAGCACAAGTGGTCGCCCAATTAAGGTCACCACACCAGAAATGGTCGACAAAATCCATGGTTTTAATGGACGATCGGCGAGTGAAAGTGCGCAAACTTAAAGAGGCCACAGGCTTATCTTATAGCTCAGTGATTTCAATTTTACATAAATATTTGGACATGAAAAAGCTTTCCGCAAGATGGGTTGCGCGTTTGTTCACAATCGACAACAAACGCATTCGTTTGTCAACTTCAAAGGTGTGTTTGGCGAAGTTCCACAAAAATTCGGCTGAGTTTTTGCGCCGTTTCGTAACCGTGGATGAAACCTGAATTCACCACAACACACCAGAAACCAAGGAACAGTCAAAACAATGGACTTCTCCTGGTGAATCAAAGCCAAAGAAGGCTCGAGAAATCGTATTATTTGGAGGGCATCAAAAAATTGGAGAAACTAAAAGGAGACTATGTTGAAAAATAAAATGTTTTTATATCGAAAAGAGTGTTCCTTATTTCATTTTTCAGGGACTTATTGACCCACCGCCTTACAGAAAAGGACTTTTGTGAGTGGATTCTAGAATATTGAGAATTCAAGTGCGATTCGGGCCTCGGGCGGCTAGGGTTCTCTGTAATTCTGAGAATGATCTAAATCGGATAAAGTGGCGGTACGACATTGGGAAGAGTTTTAAAAATCTTGGAATCATATTTCTCACACATCTAACTCATGAAGGTTGAAGCAGATATGGGGGAGCAATGTTGCCACTTTACCGTGATCGTAGCAGATCTACTTTGCTTTTTGTGAAATCCTAATCTACTACTTTTCTTCATATTTTGTATTCCTCTGACTAACTGCATCAACTAGGAGCCATGACTCCATGAGTGGTTAAGTGCGCGATCACTGAGCGAGAGGTTCGAGGTTTGAATCCAAGAAAACACAAAAAAAAAAAAGTTTTCTCACTTTTTCACCTCTCGCGAACGTTTGACAAACATCCGAAAGTAAAATTGTCACGAAAAGAAGCCCTTTGAAAAGACCTAACAACTGTAGGTCCTAACCATTCGTGAGGCGCACAGTACGAGTGGCTGCGAGAAGCTAGGCCAGGCCCTGCATTGCGCCAAAAAATATATGATATGAAATATATGAACTTGCAGCAAAAGTAGTTCGAACGCTTCCTGTTCCGCAATTTCAGAGACCGATCTAAGCAAAATTGCATGTAATTATTACATACACTTATGGAAAAAATAATAAATACAGTTTGGTGGACACACCCACACATTGACAACTGGTTAATTTAAATTAATCGCTGCGCTAATTATAAAATTCAATGAATTGTGAACTTAATGGTGGTTCACCAAGCTGTATTTATTTGGCTGCTTATTTAACAAGACATTAATTTTGTGTTATAAACTATAACAGGCAAAAGCAAAATACGTTGGAAATATGAAATTGTTTCAGGAAACTAGTACCAACTACTCGTATTTGTGAACCTACAGTGAGTGTCATTAATATTCCTCTTTCATTTGTTAGGAGTTTCACATCAAAAGTATCCAAAATCTTTGTTTTTTAATAAAATGAACATTACAAATTCATTTTCTTTTTTTTTTTTTTTTTTTCAAATAAAAGATATTTTAGTTTAATTTAATTTTTTTTTAATTTTGGAGGGGGCGAAGCCCCTATTTATTTGGCTTATTACATGCTACAACTAAAACTTAAACCTAAAACTTAAAACTAAAACTTAAAACTAAGACTTAAAGCTAAGGAGAATGGTGAAGGAGTTTGGTTTTGAGGCAGGGAGTGCTGAGGTTAAAATCAAACTGGGTGAGGTTTGAGTTCACTTTTCGCAGCATACGGGAAATTGGTTCATTAGATCCATATGAAGTGCGGTGGGACGGTAGATAGAAAAGACGAGGGCATCGTAAATTTCGTGGATTGGTATTAAAGAAAATTGAATTATAAAGAGATGCGCTATCGACAGAGACTGAAAGAAGTCGATGAATGAAAAGAATGTTTGCAACTCTGCGTTTCTCTAGAGTACTCAGGTTGATGAGGTTGAGGCGGTCTTGATAGGGAGGCAAGATAAATGGATCGTTCCAAGGAAGACCTCGAAGAAATCGACGTTGAACATTCCGATTCTGGTCACATGAACTTGCTGAAAGGGTGACCACGCTTGACTGGCGTAAGGAGGGGGCGCACAAAGGTAATGAGGGATCTGGTCACGTAAGGGTGGGAGAATTCTTTGGACCATCGTTTGACAAAGCCAGTGATGAGTTAGCTTTACGAATTATCTCATCAATATGTGAACGGAAATTTAGTTCCCTATCGTACAATATACCAAGATCGCGGAGAGATTGAACGATGGATATAGGTTGACCATGGAGACGGTAAAGGCGGGCGGAGGACACGTGGTGCTTACGTGATAAGGTAATGGATAGACATTTGGCGATATTGAGCTCTAAGCAATTTTGTAGGCACCAGTTCGAAAAACTATCAAGGTCTTGTTGAAGGAGACAGTAGTCATGTGGTGGCTTTGAAAAATTTGGTATCATCAGACAGAGAGAGGGAAGAGTGTTTAATAACCCTCTCGACATCGTTCATGGTTAGAATGAATAGAAGGGGACCTAGATGGCTGCCTTGCGGAACACCAGAGGTAGCCAAGAAGGGAGTCGATAAGATGGATCTGAAGCGAACTCTGTAAGAATGGTTTTCCAGGTAAGAAAATATCCATTTTAACAACATGGGTTCGAAACCGAAGGCAGATAATTTGAAGAGGATTAAGTTATGAGATATCTTATCAAAAGCCTTACTAAAATCAGTTGCAATAACGTCGAATTCTTTGCCATTCTCTAAGGCAGACAGGGCGAAGGACACGAATTCGACTAAGTTAGTGGTAGTTGATCTACATTTCAGAAAGCCGTGTTGGGCGGGAGAGATAAGAGACTTGCACTGAAAGCTTAAGGCTTCGTATAAAATACCTTCGAAAAGTTTGGGTAGATGAGAAAGTTTAGCAATGGGGCGATAGTTTTTTACTTCGTTCTTTCATCCCTTTTTGTGTATGGAGGTTATGAAAGAGGTCTTCCAAATCTGAGGGAATTCTCCTAGTGATAGAGACAAACGGAAAAGATGAGAGAGGGGGAGCGAGAGAATAAAGTAACTAAATAAAGAAAAACCAAAACAAAAACAACTTAAGAAATTAACACTCCATTAATATTCGGTTAGTCTATTTAAATTTTTAAACTGTTTCAAAAAACTTATTTTAAATTTAATTTAATATTTTATGGGATTCCATTGAAAATTTGTGGCATATTTATTACAATTTTTGATTTATGATATATTTCGTATCGAAATATTGGGGTAAATACTTCGTGCAATCGAGTTTGCAAAATTCAAATTCCTTGAGCATTTAATATGTTCAAATATTACTCCTTATTCATAATTCCGTCTATAAAGTTCCAATTACCAATGCCTTTGGCCGATACACCGCTCCATACCATTACGTGGTCGCTTCAATGCTTAACCATTGGTTTGATGTCTGGACTTTTGAGCTCTATATTTGCCTTCCGTCATACCATTACTCTCCCATCCGAACGGAAGAAATTGTATTTGCTTTCCTTTACAAAGACAACGTAATCCTACCAACTGGCGTCCTTATTTTGATGTACATACTTTAGCGTATTTTTGTCTATTTCACCAATTCACAAAGGGGCTTTTGTCTGGCTACACCACCATTATAACCATTGGCTTTAATTGTGTGACGTACAGTTTTTCGCATTCAGTCAAGACTTCCTTCACAATTTTCAGTGCACTCAAGCAAGGATTAACTTTGATCTTCCTCACAATCAAGCGTTCTTCTTTTGCAGTTAACTTTTTTTTGGTTAACCCAATTGCTTTCTTGATTCTATTATACCCTCAGTCTTGTCTCTCCGAACGATATCACCTACAGTATTTGACCTCTTATTCAGAATTTCAGCAATTTTTTTTTGTGCGTTGCACATTTTGGTGAACAAAAAACCATTAATCGGCACAAATGTCAAATTAACGAAAGTAAAGACAAAATGTTGCGTTTACATTTGTACCCTTTTGCGTTTAGGTGGGTATTGATAGATACAACAAAGCAGTAGGTACATTATTTTTAGTGCTTTTTCTGGAGAATGATGTATAAATAAATAATAAAAAAGTAAAACAATCAATATTTTGCAATTTACGGATGAGGACTTTTTTTTTATAATTTGCACGTCTTAAAGGGGATATGAATACCCTTATACTAATTTTTAGAACATGTGCGTTTTGTGGAAAGGGGAAGAGACATAGAGAAAGACAGAGTGGTGTAGTTTGAAACTCAGGTGGTATTAAGTGTCTGTAAACTCCAAGGGTGGCTGTCCAGATAACTGGGGAGCATTTTGTTTGTTTTCGCAAATATTGTCTTTGCTTATGATTCACAGTATTTTTTTCAGTCCTCCTGATGTCATCATCACAATCAAGTTGCATTTTAGCCATATGTCCACCCTACTGCCAGTGTTATGCCTTCACAGTAGAGTTGACTTAGCTTTCGCAAGCGATCGACTTTTTTATTTATTTCGTGCAAAATAAATAGATGATTCTTGACTTCAGGATTCGAACCGTGAATCAACAGCGTGACAAGCGATGATGTTACCACTACACCATGGCCACTCTCAACTAAATTATTCGAAAAATAAAGACTGAATATTAATGGCAACCACTGTAACTTATGAGTAAAATAGTTTTTCTTATAAATGTTTTTCTTTACTCCAATGTTCTAAATTCATTGGAGTAGGTATGGTGATGGGGTCGAAACTTTGTCTCCTGTGTAAAGTCAGATCTCATATGCTAGCATAAAGAAATGTGGTTTCCAAGTGACGACTGTTCGAGAGTCTGTATACTTGTCCATTCTTTTCGTTCACAAGAGTTTGTGCAAAATGATTCTTTTTTTATAAAAAAATAGCTTGTAGCTATTTCTAAAATACTTACACATAATTTTGTGCAATTCGGCTTCAAGTTCTTCTTCAGTTCCTGTTCAAATTTATTTCCAATTTTGCAGATACCTTTTTTGTATTTTTTTTTTTTTCTCCATATTTTAATCAAACTTGACATTACTATGACGGAGAAACTCAATAAACTCAATAAACAGTCTTTCAATTCTGTGAGTCTGACTGTATGTATAAATGGCTGGACATGTTTCCTTCAAACTTTACGTGTGGGGTCGGAATTTTCTTTCTAGTCTCAAAATTAACGGTAATTTACTAACGGCCGACTTTTAAAAAATCGATTTTCTTTAAAACGGCTTTAACGATTTTGATGAAGTATAGATATTTGAGTTACGGTGGACATATGCTGTCAGATGGCGTACCAGGTATTCATCAGAAAACATGCATAACGGTACTATACTTATTAACTGGTTCCCAAAAATTGATTATTTCTCGGGTATAATACATCAAACAATATTTGATGTACGAGGTCACGGCATACCAAATTTAGGAAAATTGTCAAAAAAATATTAACGTATTGTGACATTTTTTTTTTTTTTTTAATTTTAACGGATTTACAAAAAGAAAATCAAATCTGCGTTTTTTTGAAGATGAAAAAGATATTTTCCCTTTGCTATTTTTGATTCCGTGATTTACACATCTGTCTTACTGTCTTGGTTGTCTCTTAAGCTGGTCAAGTTTTTGAGGTAATTTGTTAAGTTGTTATTTTGAAAGTTGTTATTTTGAGATATTCTTTGAGGTCTTCATCTGGATCTGGAGGTTCGATTTATCTGAAGGTTTCATGTTTTTTTTTCCTGATTATTATTTTTTCTTGTATCTGCTTTCTTATTTTTGATTTGAAAGATTCAACATTTATAATGTCGTTAAAATATAGAAAAGATCTTACTATGTCATGTTCTGATCGTGTTCCAGACCGTCTTGCTATTGTACAGCTGTGGAGCTTTGCGTGCATTTGTAGGGTGCGCTTTGTATTCCAATGTTATTGGAGAATGTTCAGACGGAAGATTAAAGCTGAATTTTACTTTAATAATGGTGTGGCTGATGTTTCTCATAATGCAGAAGTCAATGAGCTCAGGGGGGTTATTGGTGTCATTTGACCAGTCCATCGACTCCGCAGTACTTATATAATCCGGTACATTGTATGTGCGATCGTTCACTTTATTTATTTATCTAAGCGCAATGGCGTTCTGGAAAATTTAATCGAATTGTTTTGATTGGAGGTGTCTCATACCAAGATTGAATGTTTAATTTCCCCAGAATATTTTTGTTATTCGGAAATAAACATATTGTATGAGGCGTTCTTAAAAAATTATTTGTGACTCAAAATAGGTATAGCTTGCGAACGGTGTATCATAGATCTCTATGCAAAAATGTTACAAGATATAACCCATCAAATTATATTCTTAAGTTTATTAAAATAAACCTAGTAGCTGTAACTGGTTTAGAGTTATAGCGTAATAAACTATTTTTTTTTTAAATTTCTGTTTTGATTTTGTTGGTAACCTTTACATTTCAAACAACTAAGTCGAATCCAACCCAATTCAGAAGCTAAATAGTCGTTGAGATCGAGATGTGGGATTTATAAGTAAAGTACCGACAATTATAATATAAAATGGGATTCAATTTATAATTCAATACTGGGGAAATGGATATCATAACAGAAGTGGTTGTGATGGCTCAGCAGTACGGTTAACTCTCTAACTAACTCTCTCTGTCTATAGTCGTGATCTTTTGTGGTCATCAACCGGTACCACTTTTATGCGGGTGTGGGCCATCCTGCAACTTTTCTCTGACCTTTTGCAAACTCATCATCCTGGAAACTTCTTCGAAAAGATCATCATTCTGGAACGTCTTGTGGGATAACCAGAGTAGGTAAATCTTGACGAAGTCATTTTTGGAAAACACATCTTGAATTGGAACTTATCGTCTTAAAAGCATCTCTGGAATCATCTTCTTTGTTAAACATCAGTGATATGTGTACATCTTGGGAAGAAGTTGTTTGATATACAATGCAGGTAGTTGCCGTAGTTGGGGTTTTCGTCTTATCAGATGATATTTGAACTTTTTTTGTTTTTTTTTTTTTGTCGGGGCGGATACACCCTACTGGAGCACTCAGACTCAAAAACAGGTCTATTGTACAACCAGGCAGAGAACCCCATTTTAATTTTGTTTTTTTCGTCTTTTGTAAAACAACGAGTAGATGCTTCAGTGATGAAGAATATTTGAACTTGCAATTAGTCATCGCCCGTAGAGCCTGATCCGGGGTTATCGTCTTCATCATCGTCCTCGCTGTTGCAGCAGGAATATTCACAGGTCTTCCCCTTTTTCATGAATTCTGAGCTTGTTGTTCTTTTGCGGTCACTTATCTGGCTGCCGACTTTACATACCTCGTATCGGTCATTCAAAGATTCCCTCGTAGCTTTATAGGGATCTAGGAATTTTGGAAAAAGTTTAAAATTTGGACCGAACTGAGTTCCTTTTATTGCTACAAAGTCAGGCCTTACCAATGAGCAACTTGTCGTTTATTATTATAGTTCGCAAGGTTTCCTTTTTGTATCTTCTCTTTTGAACACCTCCATCTTAACACCCGTCAGTAGCTAAAAGGGGGTTCGCTGGATAATACGCTGATAAGTAGCACCCCCAAGCTTTTTTCGAAGATTTTTTTTTTTTTTTTTTTTATATATTGTATATTTTCCGTGTACCCAAAGTGCACTCATGACAATATAATTCGAGAAGCACTCTTTTAACTCTGCTAGTGTATAATCAGCATTTTTCTTTTACACGTAATAATGAAGTGAGAAAGTTCGCGTTAAAATTCACAGATAATAAATCAAATTTGCATTCACATCCATTCTGGTATCCCTATATCCTTATTTCACACGGAAACCGGTAAAAAGTACAAGTAATTTAATGATCATTAATCTTTTGGGGGATTTTTACTGAAGCTGAAATACGTTTACGGCTTAAATTATAAATACCACATACGAGTACACCCACACCTACGATCATAGTCCGCTGCAGCGTTTCATTGACGTTTTAGTTGTTCGTTTTCACAGCCGATGGCTCCTAAATTAAATTTATCGCTTTCGACGCATCGCGGATGTGCACTTTGTTAAATATAAATTAAATTTATTATCGAAATACGCGTGCAACTTTGTATGCATTTTACATTTTATCGATTTTTATATTCTTTTATTCGTTGTACCTATAGTTTGTGTTGCAGATACTTTCTGCAGCCGTTTTTAAAGGGTGCGAGGTGAGCCCACGTTTTTCCAGGAACATGTTCCTTTTATGACAACTTTGAGTGGTGCGGAACGCAGAATCAGAATCCATTCTTTTTTTTCAGTTTTTTTTTTTTCCAAAGTGTATAGCAGCGTTTTTAATAAAGAAAAACAGTGGAAGGGGTATTGCGCCACACTATTCATTGGATTGTACTGGGCCAGGACCAAAAGGTACGAGTATTGTTTTAATTTGAATTCGTATACACACAATGCCAGAGTAATAAAGTTGGATAAATTCGATCATGATGAACCCCAGCTCCTGTGAAATCCATTGTACAAGTGTGTGAGTTTACAAATAGATGGCGAGTGCAGTGTGTTTTCATCGGAATTGTTTCTGAATGGAAACTTTTAATTAAGTGGTTGACCACAAACAGAAAAACATATTCTCACTCACTGAGGTGAATCGTTAAATTATTTATCTGAATGAAAAATATTTTACTCTTGTTTGCATGTAAGCAAGTAATTCAAAGTGAATTGGATAAAGTTGTTTAAAATGTCGGTTTTGCCATGAAATTACCTTGCGGCTGCCAACAATGAAATCATTTTTAATTGTGCAGTTTTTCATTTGAAAGGTGTTTGCCTGAGAATATCTGTTTGCTTCGACGAGAAATAGATTTTTTTTATGTTTTTGTGTTACTTTGTTAGTTTGTTATAACTTTTCTTATAATTTTTTTTTTTTCTAATAATGGGTGGGCCTTCTTTTTAAATTACATGTTATTTTGACACTGACAGAATTTTTTTTAAAAAAAGTGACAGAAGCAGAGTATCATATCTCCGCAGTACGAAATGAATCGATTTGTGATTCAACAACGTTGGGAAATATTTAAAACTTATTTACAAAGTGAGTGCTGTATTGAATGAATTTTGAAAAGAAGTTTCGGTCGAAATACAGGGTGGCGGACATGAACTGTTATCAACTTCACCTCGCTGTGTCTGCCAAACTACGAATAACAACGCGCTGAAAATTTGACAGTTGTTAATTCGATTCATTGTTGACAAGCGTGTGTAAGCTTTTTTTTATCGCACAGTTTAGTTTTTGTTCTATCAACAATGGAATTCAAACATAATAGTGTTATTGCCCTTTTTTGGCTGGAAAATCACAAATCACGTGCACGATCTCACACCTGACCAAAACAAAGTTAGAGTGGAAAGAGCAAAGGAGTTAAGGAGTGGCCAATTGCCAAACATCGTCTTCTCTGATGAAACTCCATTTCCAATTGAGCAATTTGTCAACAAGCAAAATGATGGAGTTTATCTGCCAGAGAGGTCATACGATAATTTCCACCAAAGAATGGTCACCAGGAAGCAAGCACTACCGTTTTTGATGGTTTGGGCCGCAGTAACTGCCGATAGTCAGTTTTCGTTCGTATTTTTGGACCGTGACGTTAAGATAAATGAGAAATGCAAACATTTCAGCCAAAGCCCCTGGACATTCCAACAGGACTCTGCACCTTCTCAGAAAGCCTGAGCAAATCAAGAATAGCTGCGACAAAACGTTCCGCACTTCATTTCCTCGACACAATGGCTATCAAATTCTCCCGATGCAAATCCATTAGTCTAATAGATTCACTAAAAAATACTAAACAGCGAACGCGCTCAAGTTAGCGCTGCGTCGGGAATGGAAGCGCATTCCACAGACACCCTTGCATGCAACGTGCGATAAATTTATTGATCGTCTCACGGGAATTATTCGTGCCAAAGGTGGCTATTTCAAAAATATTAATTAAACCCTTGAATTTGAATAAATTTTCAACATTTTTTTCCTTAGATTCAATAAAAAATATTCACAATTAAAAAAAATGCAGCGATTTGAATTAGTAACAGTTCATGCCAGCCACCCTGTAATGCACGAACCGTACCTGCTGTAGCAATTTTGTGAAGAAAGTTCATGAGATTGGCATCCATTTAAATTAAGTTACTTTCCATAAATAACCGCAAAGTGCTCTTCAATAAAGAAAAAAACTTTGAAAAATATTAAATGTATTTTTTTTTTTTTAATAATTTTAAAAAGAAACCAACAGATGGCGCACCCTTTATTTAGGTACATATAAAGAGTTTTTCAATAGGGATATAACACTTTTGTATTTTAGTACAAACGCACCCTTAAACTTTTTTTATAATCTCTTAATGTGAAAACGTTAGCCAAGGCTTTCGTTTTTATCATGGTGAAGTTCACGAACGAGCAACGTTTGAAAATTATTAAAAATTACTACTGAAATTCTGAGTCGGTTGTCACAACTTTAAGAGCGCTTACTACAATTTTCGGTCGTAATAATCGACCCACCAGTTAAGCTGTGCGTGCTACCTATGGGGAGATGTTTTATTTTACGATTTTTTTTTTGCAATAGCAAGCGGAATTAAATACTACCTTCGTTAAGTGTATGGCATCATCAAGATACTGTAACTAAATTGAGTAAAACCTCGGCATTCGTTGGTGATCTTTCATCTCCCCTGATTCGCCAATAGTTGCCAATTTGATTGTACAAATGTACAGAGCGTGGCTTGTCTTTTTTGGCGCCTTTTAAACGTTTCTCCAATAAATTTATGTCGAAACTCTTGAGAGATTTCTCATCTTTGTTTTTAAGGAACAAATAGGCAATCAAAAAGTAGGAAGAAAAGCATTTACAATAACTAACACTTCCTGGCTAGTTTCAGCCCATGTACAATATATTTATTTCTTTCTTTATTTATGCAGTTAAGGTGTGCATTTGAGTACATTTTGCTGAGTCTCGACGCCCCATAGATTTTCGTTTAGACTGCCTAATTAGGTATTAAATTGTCGTTTGCTTTCAAAAGAAATTCATACACATCTTGACGATAATCGGAGCGAAGAGCTTTTCAAGAACTCCATCAACAGGAAACAAATAAACGAACTAATATCTTCTAAATCGCGGTTCAAAGAAGGAGAGATGCGAAAGAATTTAAGCCGCCCAATTACATTAAAGATGCCCAAGGCCATTTGCTAACCAAAGGTAAACCCATTTTTAACAGATGACTGAGTATTGTAAAAATGTACTCAACGAGGAGTTCTTCGTTCCCGCTGTTGAATCACAAGAAGAGACAAATATTGACTTTACAACGGAAGAAATTGCGGTCAAGAAAATGAAGCAAAGAAAAGCAGTGGAACTAGAGTGGTGTTCAATAAATTGATGAGAGATCAACCAATACCGTACTATTGGAAAATTAGCTTCTACAAACGCAAAGGAGACGCTCGCATACAATGAAGATAATTGAAAGAGTATTAAACGCCCGAAGGCAAGTTGACAGCCGACGCAATCAAAGGCTAAGGATCCTAATGGAGAAACACCGGAATTCCTGCTCATTTTCATTGACCTCAACAAAACGTTTAATAGGGTTCCTAGGGAGAGATCAATCCGGAACATGTACGAGAACACGAAAATCACAGTGAGGTGAGCGGCAGGAATAACTGGGGAATTTCCGGTCAATATCGCCCTGCACCAGGGTAGCGTCCTTAACCCTTTCCTCTTAAAAGCGGTTTTGAATTACATTTTGTAGGAAAATTTCAACGAACCAAACGCAACTTCGATATTATTTGCGGACGATACAGTTATCGCAAGCGCAGACGCGATAGATTTACAAATTGCGCTTAATGAATGGAAGGTTACCCTATTGCCTGAGTTGCGATACGATCCAAGACTGATCGGCATGTAGACTAATTCTGAGCGAGCGGAACAGCAGCAATGCAGTAAAAATGGGAAATTCGTTATGCATAAGTTCGTACAATGAGGAAAGGGCTAACAAACGAAAGGAAAGACTCTTCCCAAGTTATATTATCCCTTATCAGCACTGGTTCATATTGGTTTTGTGAAAAAAAAATCGACCTCGAGATGTTATTCAATCTTGGATTTACTAGTTAAAGGTGATTCAATTTGAGGTTAAAATTTAAATAAACTGCTGATATTTGTATGTCAAAATAATCTAATCTTGACGGCTAAATCCTGCTGTAGTTCATTAATAACTCATCGAATCTCTTCCTTTAGCTCTGGAATCGTATCGGGGTCATTGGTATTGTAACTGCGTTACATAACCATAAAGAAAAAAAATCCAACGGCGTGATCTTGGTGGTGAAACGAGAGATGACGCGACCGAAAAACTTCCAGTGCAAATAACTGCATTGTGACAGGTGGTACCGCATTGTTCAAACCACATGTCAAACAGTGACTTTTTGTGGATGCATAGGTTTTTCGTGAACGGCCGGGCATTACCATGACCTCAAATGAAACAATTTTGTTTGTTTACGTAGCTTTCCATTCATTTTTCCGCGACACAAGATGGACATATGCCGACGTTATTTCGCAATTCGCCAATCGTGTTGGTTACATTTTCCCTATTTCGGAGATGGATTTTAATAATTAAAATACATTGTTCTCTCATGAATGTTAATGCTTAGTATTCAAAGATGTCAAATATCAGCTATCAGTAGTCCCAGATTTAAATTGTAATCTCCAATTGAATCACCCTTTATAATAGAGAAACTCGAAAAAGTTGACCTCTCAATTCTGTCTGCCTGTATATATTGTACATACGTGTGCTGAACTGCAGCCTAAATGGTTTTATACTTGGGGTGGATTGGACATACAGTTGCATGCAGAAACGTAATAGGAAACGATTTCAACGCTGGATTTCTTACTTTCAAAGCTCCTGTGCTTTCACAATAATCATTTTCAAAATGTTTGCTTTTGTACTCACGACTGCCAACCTTATGGCAAAATATATGCCATCGACATGTAGTACCGTTACTTTCTTAGTGAGCTACACCGATCGTACACGTAATTAGAAACTGACTATAAATTATTTCTTTCATTTCAAGTTTTTCAATAATTCAAAAGGTTTTATCCACTGGTAATTTTCAGTTTTTGTAAATTATTAAACTGATGTTATTTTTTAAGTTTTGCGCGGCAAAAACTCGCAAACTTATTGTCGGCCATCTTGAAGACAGGAAGTCTTACTGCGAAATAACAAAAATACTGTTCTAATGCAGTCCAATATTTTAAGAAAAATGAAACAATTGAAAAGGTCCCACGCAAACCTAGAGCAAGGTCAATATCTCTGCGAAAAGATACTTTTTATTGTGCAATAAATTCTAGTCAACATATTCACTATTGAATGTTCCCGTGCCAGTGAGACAACGCACCGGTCGAAGTACCGAAAATATCACAGCCGTAAGTGCTTCAGTTCAAAATGATGCAAATCAGTCGATTCCACGCCGTTCACAGAAATTGGGAATCTCTCAGTCCACATTGAGGCGAGTTTTGCGTAAAAATCTTGGCCTACACCTTAACAAGATCAAACTTACTCAAGAACTGAAGCCTCTTGATCATTTGAAGCGCCGAACCTCCTCCGATGGGGCTCTGCAAAAGTTTGAAGAAAATCCTGAATTTCATCGAAAAATCATCTTCAGCGATGAAGCTATAAGCAAAATATGCATTATTGGACAGCAATAAACCCAGATGTACTTCAAGAGACTCGAATGCATCCACAAGAAGTGACTGTGTGGTGTGGATTTCATGCCGGAGATGTGAATGAATGGAGTTCCCTATCGTGCCATGTTGGAAGACTATTTTTGGCCAGAATTGGATGGACTTGACATCAGTGATATGTGGTTCCAACAAGATGGTGACACATGTCACACAGCTGGTCAAATAATTGATCTATTGGAGGGGAAGTTCGGTAATCGTGTAATTTCGAGAAATGGTCCGGTCTAATGGCCAGCTCGCTCATGCGATTTAACTTCGATGGATTTCTTTTTATAGGGTTACGTTAAGTCGTTGGTTTATGCCAACAAGCCAACAACGTTAAAGGAGCTCAAGAACAATATCGAACGCGAGATTGCCAACGTTCCGGTCGATATTTGTGGAAGAATGGTGAAAAATTGGCTCCAAAGAATCGATCGCTGCAAACGTGCTCTCGGCGGTTATATGAACGAGGTCGAATAATATACTTAAATTTAACATACGGTATCTCACATCCATATTCGTACAAACACTTAAAACTGCATTATCAATAAAATTCTCGAAATTATTTATTAGTTTCTATTATTTTTTTTAACCAATATTCTTATCAACATTACAGTAATGAAAAACAAAAGCTTTTTTATTCAAAACAACAGTAATTAAAAATAAAAAAAAAAAATAAGAGGAAAAATACTTCATTATTCGTACAAGGCAAGTTCAGGCAACTAAACTAAATTAAATTTATTGTTTAATACTTCGTTGGGTACCCATTTCGTTGGATTATGTTTTTTAGACGATTGGGCATCGAATCCACCAATTTTTTCGTTACATCAGATCTAATTTGGTCCTATTCCCTTTTTAGAACCTCCCTCAGATGCTTTGTGTTCTTGACTTCACATTGCTGCACTTTTTTCTTCGAATGGGCCCCATAAATTCTAAATGGGGTTTACGTCAGGCGATTGTGGGGGGGTGTCTAATACTCGAGGACAATTGTAAAGCAACCACATTCGGGTGTTTAGGGCCTTATGTTTGGGATCGTTGTCCTGGTAATACTTAAAGGAAGCTCTAATTCCCAACTTGGTGGCGCTAGTATGCAAATTGTTTTTCATCACATCCATTATCCCGTCAATAAACACCAGATTGCCAGTTCCAGTAGCGGAAAAGCAACCCCACACCATAACAGACCCACCTCGGTGGTTTACTGTGGATGCCAAATTTTCTTTATTTAAAACAGTTCTATCTTTTCGCCATACTTTCTGGTGCCCATCTGACCGAGATACATTAAACTTTGACTCGTCAGCAAATATCACCCTATTCCAAAAATGTTGATCCTTGTTAAGGTATTGTTTAGCAAATGTCAGACGCTTCCATCGATTTTTTTTTGCTAACAAGAGGCTTTCTTCGTGCAGTCCTGCTCCTGTGCCCATATTTTCTTAATACCCTTCTCACAGTTTCAGCACAAACAGTTTTTCCAGTTCTTTCACTAACTTTTAGAACTAGTTTTGGTGCACTTATTTTTGGGTCTTTCTTTGTTTCTATTTAAATTTGTCGTTCGTCTCGATCAGTCAACACTTTTCGGTTTACATTTCTTGGTTTATTTGCAAAAGAATGTTCACCTTTGAACTTTTTTATTATGTATTGCACTGTTGAATGTCTTCTTCCAATCACTTCACCAATTTCGCGATAAATTGTTCCCTTTTGGTGTAATGAAACAACAAGTTCTCGCACTTCTTCGGACGTTTCACTTCCTTTCCTCCCCATGACTTTGCCTGATAAGCGACTACACCAAAATGAGAATGAATTAAACTAAAATGAATTTCACAGGAGCAGACGAGTAAAAAAAACTAACTTCCACAGCCTGAACTACCGTTAGTTTTGAGGGTTTGTGCTTGTACGAATACGAAAGTGACGTAATAAATGAAGTATTTTTCTTCTTATTTTGTTTTATTTCTAATTATTGTTGTTTTGAATAAAAAAGCTTTTGTTTTTCATTACTGTAATGTTGATAAGAATATTGGTTAAAAAAAATAATAGAAACTAATAAATAATTTCGAAAATTTTATTGATAATGCAGTATTAAGTGTTTGTACGAATATGGATGTGAGATACTGTATGTACTATATCTGGAATAAATTTCAGCCCGATATCTCAATTGTTCTGTGTTTTATTTAAATACAGAATTGTTATGTCCTTATTGAAAATTCTTGTAGGTTGTGACAGAGAAGTAAGAACGAAAGTATATATTTTTGAGATCGGCATCGAAAGCTATGTCGATCTAGCTATGTCCGTCTCTCTGTCCATCCATCTGTCTGTATGTCGCCAGTTTCTGGGCCTAGAAGCTAGGAGAATAAAATTTCGTGTATAAGCTTTCTATTATCCAATGCAGTGCAAGTGTAAACATTTTTGAAACCCGACCGCAGACATGTAGACTTTTAAAAAAATTTCGTTGTTTCAATATTTTGAGTAGAGACTGGAAAATATTTTCTTTCTCTAAAATTCGTCCATAAATTGTATGGGGTCACGCCCATTTGGGGCGTTTTTGTCAGAAAACCGTATTTTGCTTTCTCAAAGCTACGGTGATGGTTAAGTCTTATTCTGAATATTTCACCAAAATTTGTGACCTTTGGTTAAAAATGGCGGTAGCCACGCCCACTTTTTTCTAAACAAAAGTTTTTGTAACGAGTTCTCTGGTAAGATCACTTGAAAATCGAGGGAATACTCTTTGAGTAAAAAGATGTCATTGCATTTGAATTGAAAAGTTCACAACGCCACGCCCACTTTGTTAGAGTTGGGTTAGAAGATGAAGGATAGGGTATCATTCGATGGATTGAATGTTTTTTTGTTTATTTAATTCGTTAATAAATCGGCGACCGAAATTTTAAACATTTTTTGTTTTTCGGTGTTATATTATGATCTTTGAGAAAAGAGACATTTTTCAACATTTCCTACTCTTCCCTGTAGCACTCTATAGTTTTGGACACCGAGATTTGGTATCATTCCCAAACAATGGATTATTTCCTTTCTTTCGTACCAGAGAGAAAGAGTTGCACCCTGATGTAACGTTACATCAATAAATTTGCATTGAATTAGAATGGATTTGCTTACTGATTAATTTGTAAGCGCCTGCTAAGGACTGCTTAAGACAGTTGTCAAGGATTGTCATACGTACATAATTACAGATTCCATTTCGGTACAACACATCCTTTGAAACAAGAATTTAATAATCCATAATTCCATATCCTCTATTGCGTCAAGCTATGCCATAAGACGACAATGGGATCCTATTAAGTCTAAATAATTACGCTTATATAGGTAGGTATGTACTCTCATTATACTAAGCTAAGCCTTATATTACATTACTCTCTTGATATGTACAAATCAGGTAAAACTAAATTCCTGCAGTCAATTCAGAAATTAGTTACACAACCGCAAAGATATTCGTATTCGTTTTACTGATAGGAACTTTATAATTTTCTTATTACACAACTTACACAAATGAACACATTTCCCCAAGATTTAGCACAAAAAAAAAAAAAAAAAAACAACAAGAAAAACCCAACTCTATCCCAATTTAATTTAAACTTTCTTATGCAGAAGAAGGAGGAATCAAAGAAAAACGACGAAAAACATATTACCACACAATTTGCTCTCAGCAGCAGATATGCAAATCCTTCGCATGTCCTTTTGCTTAAAAAGAAAACATAGAATAGAATCCTTTGCTTAAGGCGACTTTTCGAATGAATTTGCTCCAACTCTTTACGTTATCTCATCTTAGGAAGAGAATGACAAAGAAAAAAAAATATTTTCCCACCCACAAAAAAGGCACAACCCCATGCAATTGTGTGTGTCTTGCATGTGCTCCTTTTACTTAGTTGAATATCCTTGAACCCAGAAAAAAGGGTCTTCCCTCAACCATGCATGTGTATGCAGTTTGGTATGCTACTCTGGCATACCATTAGATTGGCCGAGGATTACATTACACCCCTTCGCATGCATACGAGTATGTTCCATAGAGCAGGCTCTTCCCACTGATTATTTGAGGAATTCCCTTCTTGGTCTTCCATCTGACAATGCACAATGCGAAAGGATATCAGAGATCTCGTAAATTCCATGCAATGCTATCATAGCCATGGTCAATGTCAATTGAAATATTTCAAAAGTAGGGACTTTTGTGTGGATAGGATAAATCACACACATTGCGAAGGATATGGCAAGGATATAGCAAGGATATTTGAGAGCATCAATTTTTTTTTGCTTCTCTTGGTACGAATATTCTATTTTTTACTTTGAGCTGCCAATTTGCAAGGCAAATTGAATCTAAGCAGGGAATCAAAACTTAATAAAAGTGCTTTGTAAGGGCTTTAATTGAGTTGCCAGCAAAGTGCTTCGCAACTGAGGGCCAGCTAACAAAGGGATTTAAATAAAAATTGCACACACACACACACATACTGAGAGTGAAAATATTAAGTGAAATGAACTTTTCCCAATTTTCCATAAACGTCAGAGTTTTTGTCCATGCAAGTGTCATATGTGTGGACAGAGTATGCCCCCCCAGCCCCCTTGCCTGGTTCAATAAAAGTCAGATCATGCTGGACCATCAGTAGAGGAAAAGTTAAAAGCTCGGGGCAAGTTATCATCACTTTTGATTGATTTTTGAGGGAGAGACCTACATATGACCCAAGGGATTAATGGCCTGTGAGAGGGTATTTTCATTGAGTGATTTTTAATTGAGATGTATTGACGCAGACGGAATTTCGTCCTTATGATGAGTTTGAGAAGCAGTTGAGTGTTAGTGGCCAAAGTGCATTAGTGTTGGCTTTTCATTTTAACCCAGTTTTGATGGAGATGATGTAAAGGAATTTATATAGCAGAACGCAACACAGTACTCGTATGGAATGTAGAAAAATAGGGTTTGCTGGAACGTGGCTATTGGCAGTGTTAACCCAAATGCTTAGATATTTGAAGTTAGACTGACTATCATTCATAGCAAATGAGTAGGGCGTTGCAGTAGTATATGCAGCGCAGAAAAAGCCCACTAGCCCTTCAGACCAAAATTACATCGACCTCAGAGAGGAGTGAATTATCGTTGAAAGCAATGAATTAGGTTCTGTGTCCATGGGCACAAGCCATCGTATACGGTTCCTGACAGTGTGTCTCATCAACTCTTAATACAAGCTTTCCGTGGGCGACTTGCTCTTCAACCCTGTTGGGTAAATCGGTTCCATTGACAGACATACTGTCCTTTCGCAGGGTTTGACCAATCTACTGATTTTCATTTTTGTGGTCCAATTCTCTTAGACAACTGTTTATTTAGAGTAAGTTTTGACCAGAAGACCCGAAATAATATATGTATTTCTGTGACAACGACTAATAAAAGTTTGCACCTTTCTTGCTCTGCTCCACCAAATCTTAGACAACATACCGAACCCAACATTGGCTTTCGCTATTCGCCTTCTTATCCTCCGTATCCTTCCGACCTATTGCTCAGCATAATCATCCCGACAGGGTCGGGGTTAAGAATAGCCCTGAGGTATAGCTATCATACGAGGCGACCCAACCTTAATGATGCTATGAGCAATTCCATCTAGCACCCCTGTTCCTGACAGGGCTTCAGTGGACAGTGATGTCATAGTTGAAAAGAGAAACTGAAAGTAAAATCTAGGTGCTTGCGATATCACCACCGGTACTATGCAAATGCATCTCGAGACGATGCGACAGCATTATAGGCTCAATTTCCTGAGAGAAGTTTGTAAAAAAAAAATTTATTTGTGAAGCTGATGGGCGGAGTTTATTTACGGCCCCACCACTAAATCGTGGACATTTGGCGTAATTTCATAATACTACACTTTATCAGGCAAACATGGGAAGCGTAATGGAGGTATTTTAGAGACATTGTAAGGCTTAATGGATCCACGACGACCTTTAGTGATCACCACTAGAAAAATAGCAGAGAGGCACTACCTTCAATTATGGATCCATGATGGATTACAGACGAAACTTTTTGGAGAAACTTGATATGAGTCCGAAATAAATATCCTACCATCACACTTAAATTGATAATAGGGACATCCAAAGATATAGTATCTTGCAGGATATCTACAAGCTAAACCTCGAGGATAGAGATGACATCACCTCAAAGGAGGCTGGACTACCCTGCATCGTATTGGAAACTTTCATTCTATTTGCTATCGCTTGTTTGTGACTTTTCGATAATATTTCTTTCTCCGGTTATACTCGTAAGTAAATATTTTACAACACTCCAATGATCTTCTCTGTTTGATTGAATCTATGTATTCCTTAAGCAAGATAATACCTAAGCTGTTGGCGCACTGCGAGTTCCATTAATCTGTAGGTTTCGGTGAACGACAGGGGTGTCATCTCTTTTCATTCCGCTGTCAACTTCAGATCTATTTCAGATATTTAAGAGACAATTCCTAAACCGTCGACTAGTATCCATATTTGGTTGAAACTTCGAAGTAAATCAGTCGAGACTCAACTGATTCTGTGAAAGACTTTCTGCTCATACATGGTGCTGTCTACGAAATTCTCAAACCTATCACTATTATCGTCACGCCCAGTCTTATCCATCCTAAATCTGGTGGGATGGGATAGTTCCACGATATGAGGCATTTGCTTGTGTCTCTTAAATAGAGACCTCTATACCATACTAACGTGTGCTTCCCGACTTTTTCTCCGAAGTAAGACTGTGTTGTAGATTGTAACCCACCCGCCTCTAACCTATTTCACTCAGAATTATGATGTCCAGGTTAGAGGACTCTCTGCCAAAGTCAATTTAGAAACTAATCATCGTCCGGTTGCGATAGTCGAAAATCGCTAACATGTGATTATTTCTTTCAAATCCTCGGTAGCTGCATCGGAGCACATTTGTTTTCCAGAGAAGCAGGATGCCATCCCTCGTTCCTAGACTATTCAGAATATGTTTGTACTTGCGATTTTACCTTTTTTACATTCGGTCAGGTTCAGGATTCAAACCAATCCAAGTTCTCATCAAAAATCGTCCCTTTATACGAGGCAATTTGATTGCTTTATCATTCATTTGTTTCCCTCTTCGTATTCGTCAACAGGAACATGGAATATGAAAATTGTTTCTGATCAATTCCAGAAATGGAATGAATCTAGAAATAGAAGGTCTCTTAGGATATAGTCTAGATCCACCTCTATTCCACTCCTCCACGAGCAATATATATATAGCTTGTTCCAACTTAAGCTGGTGAAGGTTTCAAACTTTTCAGTTAAAAACCCCTGGGAGTTTACACATGCTCAGTTGACCCTGATAGATCTGCCTGAACCTGAACAGTTCTACCTGACAGTCCGACCGAAGACGTGTATTTCAAAAATTTTACAGCATGTGGAATAGGAATGAATAGGCAAACCTACTAAGCTGGCCTGAGCGTGAGTAGCGAGCTTGAGACTTCTCCATTGGATGTAGCCTGATCTTTTTGAAACACCCTGTATTTACTTACTTATGTCCTGTATCCCCTTGTGGGTCCTAGGGCCTCTACAACGCCTACGCGCCATCGTGTGCGATTTCTGGAAATGTACCTCAGCTCTCCCCAACTCTTTCCCAGTTGCCGTGCTTCCTTCTCAACTGTTCTGCGCCACGTACTCCTAGGACCGCCGCGTATCCTGCCATCCTGGGTAAGCGGGTTCCATTGCATCGCTTGGTTAGCTATGGACCTGTCACCCTTTCGGAGAGAGTGACCGATCCACTGCCACTTTTGTCATCGTATGGTTGTGCCTATAGGTTCATGGCCCGTTCTCTGATAAAGCTGTTCGTTAGAGATACGGTTTGGCCAGAATATCCTTAAGTTATAACGTAGACACCTATTGACAAACGCTTGCAGCTTCCTCGTGATAGTGACGGTCACTCTCCAGGTACCACATCCATATAGCAACACGGATTCAACGTTGGAACGGAACAGTCGTAGCTTGGTGTTTAAGCTAATTGCATTACTTCGCCAAACTATGGATAGCATCCCAAACGCAGATTTTGCTTTACCTATTCGGCTGGCTATATCCAGTTCGGTTCCGCCATCGGTTGAGACAATACTCCCAAGGTATTGGAAACTCTCTACTCTCTCAACCGTTTGTCCAGCAATGCATATATGAGTTGATGAGTTTGGTCCTAGGCTGATCATTTTTGTTTTTGCCGAGTTAATTTTCAGCTTCCCTCTCCACATTTGCTGTCATTTGGTGAAGGTCCATTATTCTGTGAGACAGTAGGCATACATCGTAAGGAATCGGGGATATACTGGAGTTCGCCAGAAGAACACTACGATTCCCCGATCACTATACGATATAGTTGATACTACCCATGATCCCTAGACCTAAATCCTCTCAATACATAATTCCCAAAACACATCACTATTCCTTACAGTTACGCAGATGAGGGGAACACAACGGGCCCAATGGAGGCCTAAGTGAAGAGCATAAGCTCACCCTCTCAAACCAACCAACCAACCAGGCATACATCGTCGGCGTAGTCGAGGTGTTTGAGTTCAGATGTAAGAGTCCATCGAATTCCTCCATTTCCTGTTGATAAGGCCGCATTCAGCACATCGCTAATCACCAATAAAAACAATATTGGTGAAAGTATGCAGCCTTGCCGAACCCCACTTTGGACTTCGAATTCCTCAGACAGCCTTCCTCTGTGCAAAACGTGACATGTGGACCCATCATATGTAGCTTTGATAATTGCTATTAATTTATCCGGAATGCCTCTCCTGTGCAAGGCACGCCAAATAAATATCACTATCACACTATCAAACGCCTTTTCAAAATCGATGAACAACAGGTGAAGTGGTGATCGATATTCAACACATTGGTCGATGATGATCCGCAGGGTGTTGATGTGGTCGACACAGGAGGATCCAGAGCGGAAACCTGCTTGTTCGGCGTCAAGTGTGTCTTCAAGGTGTTCTTTGATTCGCTTCAGGATGATTCTAGCTATTATCTTGGCCACAGCAGGCAGCACGCAGACACCTCTCCAGTTTTCGCACTGCATTAGGTTGCCTTTTTTAGGGAGCTTGACAATCATTCCCTTTTTCCACTCATCTGGAAAACTCTCGGCTTCCCATGTTCTCCCGACAAGTGGGAACAGTAGCTCTGCCGATGCTGTTGGCGCAGCTTGAAAAAGCTCCGCGGGTATGCCGTCAAGTCCTACCGCCTTATTAGTTTTCAGTGCTTTGATTGCGGTAATTATCTTCTCTTTACTGGGGGTTGTGGTGCGAATTCGGGAACTTCTTTCTACGGACACTTCAGTCTGACTTGGGTGCATATTGCTGGCGAATACCGAAGCAAAATGCTCCTTCCATCTCTTCAGTTGATCCTCATCCGATATTAGCAACGAACCGTCTAAGCCTTTTACTGGGTGTTGAGTAGAGCTTCGGCCACCTATAAGCTCTTTAGTGATTCTATAAACGGTTCTACTGTCGCACCTCGCTGCTGCTTCTTCTGCTTCCGTAGCCAGCGCATTGATGTAATTGCGCTTGTCACGTCTCACGCTACGCTGTACTTCTCTCATCTTCATGCGATATAGGGACTCAAGCTCGATCCTCCCTGCTGCTGGAATTGCTGCAATTTGAGCTCTTAGCTGTTTTCGTTCGTTGATCCTTCTCCAGGTATCCTCGGAAAGCCACGCCCTATGGTTTCCCTGTGATCGACCGACAATCCTTTCAGCACCTGATGTGAAAACAGTTTTCACAGCGCACCAATGGTCTTGGATGGTGGCGGGCAGGGAGCTGCTGATTGTTTCCACTCCACGTGAGAGATGGTCCCTTAATTCTTGGCGCACTGTGGGAACTCTCAGTCGGTCTACATTGAACCTAGGTATTCTTGTGTCGTTAGATCTATGAACGGCAGCAGTGCGTAGTCGGAGAGTAGCTATCATAAGATGGTGATCTCGTACCAACCCATGTCGGCACCTCGCCTGTTTCGGACGTCTAGGAGACTACTTCTAAAACGGCGACTGATGGCAAAATGGTCAATTTGGTTGGAGGTTGCTTGCCTGTCAGTTGACACCCAACTGATTTTATGGCAGGCTTTGTGCTCAAACATGGTGCCACCTATGACAAGACGATTTGCGTTGCAAAAGTCAACAAATCTTTCGCCGTTGTCATTCCGATTGCCTAGTCCGTGCCGTCCCATAACATGTTTGAGCCCTTCGTTGTCGCAGCCTACCTTGGCATTCAGGTCCCCCATCACAATGACAATGTCGCCGTTGGGTGTTGCATTATGAACAGCTCCCAACTAGTTGTAGAAGTTCTCCTTTTCTTCCTCAGACGAACCATCGGTGGGGGCGTAACACTGTATGATGGTGACGCGACGTACTCTCGTCCGGAAACTGGCCGTTAAAATCCTATCACCGTGCGGTTGCCAGGTTAGCAGCAGTCCAACTCCATATCCACGGGGGTTTCCGGTTGGTCTTCCGGAGTAGAGTAATACAGTATTACGCGTTGGGGATTGGTACTCGCCCGCATCTAACCATCTTATCTCGCTTACTCCCAATATGTCCAGCCTATATCGCATGAACTCATGCTCCAATTGAAGGAATCTGGCGTTCTGAGGTCCTTCACTCTGAGAGTCAAGGAGCGTCTTCACATTCCAGAAACCAATCTTAGTCCGGGTACGATAGCCAAAGGTCGTCAACGTATTATCAGTCCTTACCCGAGGCATTGTGTCGGTTTCCATAGCTCTTGTAGTTTCGGTAACGCGGGTTGCTGGCCCAGGTTACCTAGCCTAGGCATAAGACCCTAGACAATCTCGCACTTGCAATTTTGGCCTATATGTATAAGGATTAATACATGCAGTTGCCCGGGGACCACCACGAGGAGGTAAAGCAAGCACTACATTGCGCTACTGGTCCAATCCATGTTTTGGACAGTCAGTAGTTTCCCGATCAATCGCCATGCAGATCCCCACACCCTGTATTTGAACAAGTATGTTTTTTTTTTATAAACAATTTGACTGTTCGATTTTTTGCTACGGAAATTTATTCCTTAGTGGCAGCACTGTTTATAAACCAGATTGGTTACATTTTAGTTTTCTGTGTATTTGCTTTAATCAACCTGGATGGTGATTCTGATTTGTTTGTTGTCATTGTCACTTCAATAATTTATCTTATTGGAGATGGTTACTTCCATCCATCAACCCTCTAGTGGTCTAACTACCTCAAGTGACATTGGAAAATCCAATAAGCAGCACTGTCAACTTCGAAAGTCCTTGTAGGAGCGACCTTGTGACAGCACCAGCTAATTGCAGAAAAATTCCATTGGAGTGAAAAACGAGATAATCTCATCCTATTGACTATGTAAATTAGACATCAGACCGGTTTTTCTTCTGCTGTCAAGAGTTAACAGGATTCAAGTAAGCCATCCTCCTCCTAAAATTAATCCCTTGCATCTAAATAGCGCAAATTATGAGCACAAGTTATTCATTTACCCGTAAGGCATAAGGACCTCATTTTGGCAGTTATGGCTCTCAAAAGTGTGTTTTTGCATTTTAAGTGTCATCGAAAATAAACTCTCCGACGACGCTGCACACCCTCGACCCGGACCGGTCGCATAAACAAATTACCCAACATTAACGAACACAAACTGTTCGCTAAGTGCATGGCTTGTACACGAGCTGCACCCCCAGGCGACAACTTGTGAACGTAAATCCTTGCACAAAGTGACTATTTAAATTACCCTCACGTTACTCAGGCATTATGATTAAGTTCACGTTGGGGGGGCTTGTTGTTAGTTGTTGTTTTTTTTTTTTTTTCCTTTGGAAAAGTTGTTGCAAGTCCACTTTGGAGGGTAGAAAAATTCGCATACCATAAGGCGTAGAGAGAATAATTTGTCTCTATGATATGTAGCTCTACGAGTATGCACAGAACGAGAAAAGGTCCTTGGCTGTGCGAAGCTACGTCGACGGCGATGCAACTTGAGTGTAGACTTTGTTTTAATGCATATCTCAGTGGTGTCAAGATGACTGACTTATGAGTAAAGCGACGATATAATCCCTGTTTTTTTTTTCCGAAAGAACACCCTCTTCATCTGGATGGTTGATTTGTTGAAATTTGCAATTCAAAAACGAGCCACTATACTTTCCTTCTTTTTTTTTTGCCAAAAAAAAAAAGTTGCACACAATTTACATAAATAGTCCTTGTGGGTCGTCCTCTTGAGAGAAACAGATGGTGCAAAAGGAACTGATTTTCATTCCACCTGCAAGGAATGCGGTGTCCACTTTGAATTTATTTTACATTTCATTTAAGGGGTTAATGGTTGGCGCGCACGACGATAAAAATAAGGACTACGAGTAACCCGTGTGAGAATAAATCTTTCTAAGAAAGTTAACTGATGAAAAGTATGTTTGAGTTGCTCGTGCGGCACTTCATTTAGAATTCCATTTGTTTCAATTAGGCATTCACGTGGACGGGTTTGAGAATTATGCAATTGCGGAAAGGCGGGCGGTTCCGGTGTGCTCGTAGAATGAAGTAGAATAACTTTTGCTTGAGTGCAAAAAGTTTGGATGGCTTTTGGGTAAACAACTGTTGCAATGATTTGGATGTCTTAGTCATGGTGCTAGAATTTTAAGCGGATAGCACTCCTTGTAGGAAGATTTTTCAATAGCATTCTCCAATTATACATACAGTATCATGAAGCCAGTCTAATAAAAACGAAAGATCTTAAGTTAGGGGGAGCAAGAAAGAAAAAAAAACAATCTGTTGAAACATCTATAGTGAACACTCGTTAAACAAAGACTGGTGCTAGAATGTATCAAGATGTTTAGGTCTTCAAACTTCATACCTGGAATCAGGTATATCACAAGTTTCTATCAAATTGAAAGATTAACAAAAGGCCAATTTCAATAAAATCTGTTGTTAACGATTTGTGTGGAAGTTGATATTTGAGTTCTAGTGGACATACGAATACAAACACTTGTGCTCATACAATTAAGCCACATAAACACATAGTTACTGTAGCTATTAAAATAGGTCATACCTCTTTGAGAGTCAGTACTTTGTTGGAAAACCTTTTTGCCTAATAACTTCGGCGCATCTATTGCTCACAGTGTTGACCACCGCTTCACATTTGCCACAGGCCTTGTTTGTAGGTTTTCTTGGAGCAACTGCCCTTTTTATAAAACCCCATAGATTTTCTATAGGGTTTAAATCAGGACTTTGAGCTGGCCACTAAACAACGTGGATGCAGTTGGATTCCCCAACTATGATTTAACGACGATAGAGCAATGCTTTGAATTGTTATCTTGTTGAAAGATCCATGCTAGAGGCAAATTGCCACCGAACTCTCTAATTAAATTATTGTTTAGGATGTCTTTATACATTCCACAAGGATGAGGGAAACATCCCCAGACCATCATTGATGAGCCACCATGCTTGGCCGTTTTATTTGTGTACTTGGGGTCTAATTCTTTCAATGGAGGACGCCTTACATGTGATCTTCCATCGTTTCTAAAGACGTTAAATTTCGATTCCACTTTCCAAAAATGTATGTCTTTACGTAGATGTTCCTTTGCAAATTGTAACCTTCGTGCGTTGGTTTACGTCTCACAATTCTTCCATTTAAATTATTTTCCATCATACGTCTCCATAGTCTGAGTCAATTTGGGCACTTAGCTGAGATGAAGTCAGAAAAGGATCAGTCGAGTCAGCTGACTATCTACCTGAAGTGTGGTTTTGCGCGGTTTTAAGTTTTATTTTTCTGGTAATGGTGAATTGCATTTTTCACTTTACCATGTAAAAACCCTAAAATTTCCACCATTTTTGCAATTGATCTGTATTTTTGGAATGCTTCCCAGATGATTTTCCACTCGCATGGGGTGGAGCTCTTATTCTTATCCATTGTTACTAACTTTTCTCTAAACTTCGATCAAAATGTATGTGGAAATTAATAAATTCACATTTTAAATAAATTTTAGTAAAAATGGTATTAGAAAAGTAGTCAACTTACTTTTATCACACAAAATTGGCTTAATTATATGAGCACTGACTTATCACACCCACTCACTATTTGTAACACAAAAAATGTTTTTTTTTTCCTTCACGTGCTTGTGACATTGAAGTAAAGATAACGGTACTTTAGAATCATACAAAAACAGATGGATAAAACAAACGAGAAAATATTTTTTCCCAAAAAATGCTGTTCTACGAGTATATCCTGTGGCTTAATTTTATGAGCACAAGTATATGTTAACAGACGGCGCACTGGGTTTTTTGCAAAAACTTCATATAAGGCTACTTTTCCTATCAACTTTTTTTTTTTATTTATTTATTCCATTTTCTAATTATAATTTTAATATCAGTAGAACTAATTTAAAAAAAGAAAAAGAATAATAGGTTTCATTCTATAATTTTAAATAAAACTAGAAGCGAATGAACCATATCAGCAAATTTAAAGTATAAATACAAAAGTGAATATTTGGTGTACAGTTAGTTAAAAGTATTAGCAAAAAGTTAATAAAAATAAATTAAGAAAAATTCAAAAAAAGTAGAAATTGAAATGAGGACAAAGTTAAAAAGTGAATAATTATACTATTGTTAAAAACAGATTTTTGACCATCGAACTATTCATATAAAAGAGCTATCTTTTTACTGACTTCAGAAACAACTTAAGACAATTATGTTTCCTTATTTCATAGGGCAACTGATTAAAAAGTTTAGGTGCTGATGCAGTATAGAAATTTGAAAATTGACTTTTATTACACATTGGGACATTGACTAAGATCCGAGAATTAACTCTTAAACCATACGAATTTGAGCTTCTAAGTGCATGGCTGTAACCGCTTCGCATGAAGAAACTTTAAGAACTTTATATATATATAGGTGTTTCAAAGGCAAAATAAGACAATCCTGAAATAAAGGCCAACTGCTTGTTAGCCTTGCTTTCTTACATACAATTCGAACAATATGCTTCTGAGCCGTAAATATTGGGTAGAGATTGGTGTGATATGCTCCTCCCCAACTAGCTATTCCATACTGTAGTTTAGAGTGAACGAGACCAAAGTATATGGTTGTTAAAAGATTCTTAGAGCAAGTGTGTTTTAATAAAAACATTTTACGAGTAATAGACATCATATATTTTTTTAATTCCTCAGTATGATGTTTCCAATTTAAGTTTTGATCAATTATTACTCCTAAGTATTTAAAATGAATAACGAATTCGATCTTAAAACAACCTCTTGAACACGCGGTGTCTTGTAGGAAGTTGGATACGCCACAAGGATGAGTGGCTATGCTAAGTTTGGTACATGTTGCTGAATGAAAGATAACATTACAATCAACAATTGGAGCTGTTTCCTTTAAATTGAAGAACATATTTTTTGTCTTTTCGCTTATAATTATTCCGTGCCTCGCAAACCATTGTCTTAGCACATTTAAATCTTTTTGTAACTTAATGAGCAAATCAAATAAAGAATTACTAACGTATGTCAATGCCGTGTCGTCAGCGAACACTGTTATGCTGCTGTTAAATTGTTGTTTAAAGATGGAGTTTATAAATATTAAAAACAATATAGGGCCCAAGACAGAACCTTGAGGTACGCCGGTAATTATCTCTAGCATATCGCTATATATTCCAGCGATTTTTACTGTTTGATGCCTACCCGATAAGTATGAAGCAAACCAATTGTAAACTTGACCTCTAAACCCAGATTTGTACAGTTTGTCTAGAAGTATCTGATGATTGGCTAAAGGCTAAAGTTCTTTTATTGTCATTAAAGCCTTCGCTTACTTCACTACAAAGCTTTAATATTGCATCTTCAGTAGATTTACCTTCACGAAATCCGAATTGGTCATTGCTCAAAAAATGTATTTTGTTTAAAAATAAAATCATACGATCCTTTATAAGTTTTTCGAAGAGCTTTGAGAACGTTGGTAATAAGGAAATTGGTCTGTAATGGCTCATTACACTACGAATACCCTTTTTAAAAAACGGAATGACTTCCGCTACTTTCAAGGACGAAGGAAAAATACCAGAACTCATACTCATATTGAATATGAAACAAAGTACATCAACAATGTAGAAAGCAATGCGTTTAAGAATGCAATTGGTTATACCATCAGAAGACTTGTTATCAAGAGACATTATTTTTTTGTATATCTCACGAGATGTGAACGAAACAAACGCGAAGCTATTGTTTTGAGATTGATCTTCTATCAAATCTGGATACATTTTGCAATCACAGTTATTTTGTGGGGGATACGGTTTTAAATTTGAAACAACAGAAACAAAGTATTTATTGAAGTTATTTGCAATATCAACTAGATTACATATAACTTCATTATCAATTTCTATTTTTTGTATGGAAGCATTGCCTGTTTGTTTATTTAGAATGCTATCAACAACTTTCCATTCTTGCTTAATATTACCTCGACAACTTTCAAGTTTATGAGAATAAAATGAACTCTTTTTGGAAACTTTCTTTCGATTTTTACCGAATTTAAAAAAAAAAGAAGACTTTTCAACGTTTTTATTTAAATTTCAACTGAGTGATGTGTATATAAGCAATATATGCGTGCAAGTGCCTGCGACCAAGTAGTGCACTTTATTTTACCTTGATAAGACTCTTCCTTTCCTAAGGTTTGACTGCCTAATGTGGGACAACATGTGGTATAGGAACTTCTTTAGATGTCGCTACAGACCGGGATGGACCTGGGCTTCAACCAGTAAGATTTTGTGCTAACCGCCTTCAGTTTTGCAAACAAAGTTGGTTCGCTTGGGTGAGGTCTTCCTTTACCGCGTCGTACCTCTGGAATTGATTCGAAAACTTCCCGGGCTGGATCGTTAATGTCCATTCGCTCTACAAGTTTACAAGTCCTAGTCATCTCAGGCGATGGAATCGAACCCTTCTAACTAGGTCAGTGTTATTGTACAACCAGTATAGTTCATTGTTGTATCTTTTCCTCCATTCCTCGTCAACACTAACGGGACCAAACATCACTTAAGGAATTTGGATTTCAGAACAACCAACGTCCATGCTTCTGCGCCATATAGCAGGTCTGGGCTGATGAGGGTCTTAGTTTTCCGTGAAAATGCCTTACAAAATGCGATTGGCAATAGTGATTCTTCGCTTGATCTCTGCGATGGTGTCATTGTTTGAATTTACAGCGGGGCCTAAGTAGACAAAGTCCTATATACATTGTTTTGTCCTCGTTAACCGCTAAACTCATTTTCGCCGCTTCTGTTTCAATACGACGGTGGGTCAATAAGTCCTTGAAAATTAACACAAATTGTGTCGTCACCTTAAATTTATTTTTTTATACCGAAAAGAGTGTTCCTTATTTCATTTTTCAGAGATTTATTGACCCACCCTCGTACTCCCGAAGCACCACTGACAGCCCGCTGCGTTCTTCAAATTACATATATCAATGTCGTCGGCATACGCGAGTAATTGCACAAACCTTTGAAATATTGTACCCCTGATGTTCGCATGAGTATTTTGTACAATCCTTTAAAGTATGACGTTAAAGAAATCATATGATGTTATTACCAACCTTGACAGCGCTGCGTCCATTCTCCTTCGTCATTTTGCATAGATGGACTATGCATGGCTCTGTATAGCTCGTCTCCATAAATGCTATCATAAAAGATTTTAAAATCGATGGAAAGCTGGTATCGATTTGGAGTTCCTGGGATTTTTCAAAATATGCCACAATGCACCTGATCTATGGTAGATTTTCCTGGCCTAAAACCGCACTGATACTGACTAATCAGGTGGTTGATAAAAGGGTTAAGGCCACGTTGAGTAGACTAAAACCTCTGCAGTCCAGAAGGTATACGTTGCCTTTTCGTTTTTTTTTTTTTTTTGTTGGCAACACTTTACCGCACAAATGGCGTGCATTTTGGGAGGTCACGTGAATAAGGGGAGGTCACGCTTTGAAGACAAATGTAATTATAATTTCTCATCCTTCAAGGGTCGTTAACTGACATGCAATTGCTAAGAAATTTAAAAAAAACAAAAACAAACTTTACTATAATGTTATTGCATATTTTTATACATTAACAATCCTGCGAAAAAAAAAAAAAAAAAAAACATTAAATTTAAAAATGACTTTTGCTTACAAAACGACACCTGTGTGTATAGGACTCAAATACTCGCTCTCTCACATGCCACAAACATTATTTCCTTTATCAATAAACATCATCCATATCCTGTGGGAAATTATGTTTGATAGCTTTTCAAAATTTGCTTATCGATGGGGGACCAAGTTGATGGCTTAACGTTTTCATTTACAATGTCTTTCATGACATTAACACGATGTGAGACACACGTATAATATCGGTGTAGGGGACCGATTAAATGTAATTCATAAGTGAATAACAAGAAAATTGAAGAATATAAATGAATGCATGTCGGAGTGAATAATTTCCTTTGGGTATGCTGAGTGGAAAGTGAAAATTATTAAAAGTGTTACTCGTAGTGAGTGGTTGCATTTTGTGCTGCGGGAAAGCATTATACGGATGCACACATCGAAAAAAAAAATGTCGAAACCTGATATTTACAAAAAATTCAATATCGGTGCTCGATATACTTCATAGCTAACATGCAATGATCTGTTCAGAGTAATTTACGTAAGATTGGCGTCCCCAGTAGGAATAGCAATACCAACTGGAACCTTGAATCCGACAGTCTTAATAGTTTTTTCCTTGGTGGTGATACTAATACACCTGTTTTCATCTTGGATTTGGCTAAGAACTCAGGACATCTGGTATCAAGGCTGGATGATTTTGATGTGGTAACGGCAAATGATGTTTGCACTTGTATAACAGTTATAAACATCGACTCTATAGGAGCGGGTGGCATTCCAATACGATTTGTTAAACTAATTCTCCCACTAATAGTGCATAATGATGTCAGCTTTTCCCCAGTCTTGGGAAATCGCAAGCATTATACCTATTGCCAAGAAAACCAATCCGACATCTCCCGCTGATATTAGATCGATCAGCATCCAACTATGTTTATCTAAGGCCTTTGTAAAAATTATAGAAGGACATATTTTGAAACACCTGTCACAATATCAGTTGTTAAATCCTCGCCAGCTTGGATTCAGAGCCAACCACAGCTTCTCCTCGACTATGGTCAACTTATTTGAACTAAGGCAACATTTTGACAAGGGTTGTGTTTTAGCTTCCTTATTTGCTCGATTTAGAAGCTAAAGAAAACATTTTCGGTTTCAGTGATAGGGCTGTCAAACTGATAAACAGCTTTCTATCTAGTAGGTTGCAAAGAGTTGTCTGTGGGGAAGAAATCTCAGATTTAATACTTCAAGGAGTTCCACAAGAGTCAATATTGGGACTGATTCTGTTTTCCTTATTTATAAATGATCTACCAACCATATGAAAGCACTCTTTAGTAAATCTATATGCAGATGTTGTTCAACTTCATTTAGCCAAACCTTTTAACAACTTGAAGCAACTTGCTTATCTTCTTAGCGATGATCTAAAAAAAATTAACATTTGGTCGTTATCTTCGGTTACAACTAAATCCAGAAAATTCACAAGTAATACCAATCTTGTTATGGCTTTCGGACAAAAAACATCAAAGCTGTCGAATCTGCAACTAGCCTCGGTTATTTAATAAATCGCGAAAATTACAAGTATCTTTTAATAATGCAGTTCGGTGTATATATGGACTTCGTAGATATGACCATATTTCGATATATTCTACGGTGTTACTGGGTTGCACTATGGAACTCGTTTAGAAATATTTCCAATCCTGTCAAACTAACTTATGCTTTCCTTATAAATAATATTTCTCAGGGACTGTTGTCAAGAAGGGTGGCCGTGGTGTAGTGGTAACATCAAACGTTTGTCACGCTCTTGGTTCACGATTCAAATCCTGATCTCAACAATCATCTATTTATTTCGTCTGAAATAAATAAAAAAGTCGATCAATTGCGAAAGCTTAGTCAACTCTACTGCGAAGACATAACACTGGCAAAATGCAACTTGATCGTGATGATGACATCAGGTGGAGGAGAAAAAATACTGTGAATCATGTGCAACGACAAAAAGCAAAACAAACAAGCTCCCCAGTTATCTGGACGCCACCCTTGGAGTTTACTGAAACTTAATACCACCTAAGTTTCAAACCCACTTTCAAGCTTTCTTCCTCTCTCTCTCAAATTTCTACAAACGCCCGTGCCCTGAAATAATTTAATGGTATTCGTATCCCATTTGGCGGGAGCAGATTATAAAAAAAAAGAAAAGTTGATCCAAAGGTTGATCCAAATACTTCTTAAATGCACAGAACCAAGACTGGGATCTGTCTCGTTAGATGAAGCTGTCTACCACAATTTCCTCATGCCTGGATCAAATTCAAGCTGAGAGCTGCGTCTATGATCACAATGAATTTCGCTTGATGACTCCGATATGGTGTTGACAACAGCAGTTAAAGGGTTGAAATTAAGACGTTTAATGTGAGGATCCAAAGTGGTTCTATTCATGGTTAAATCAATCACTTGACGCTTCATCTGCTCATGTTTCGCCTGTGTTTTTCCAGTATTCCCCTCATGAGTACACAATAGAGGCAAAATATGTGTGTGCACAGGACCTGAACTTATGTTGTGTAGCTGCCTGCGCCGCCTTGCCACACCCCATTCTCTCTAGAAAATAGTGCAAACAATGCTGCCAGATATGAATAAACGTTCGGAAAGAAGAAAAAAAGATGGTTTGTATTTCTTTTGTCAGCAAAGTAATGTTCACTGTCATTGGCAACTAACTAGTCTAGTCATAAATACTGGTACACACATTTTTGGTTGAAAAATAAAAACAAACAAGTATTTTTTTTATTTTTTTCTGTAAAACTTTAATCGATTATTTAGAAAACAATATTTAAACAACTTATTCAAAATGGCCGCCATTTGCATTTATACAGGTCTTAAGTCACTCTATTACCTCATCGATCGCAGCACGCACATTGCACTTCAAGAACTCAATATCTGGGTGTCGAGTAGAACAAGTCATCGCCTCTAGGATAGACCACAGCTTATAATCCAAAGGCAATACTACTATGAAGTCCGCTTTCTCCTGATTTTAACAGCTTTGATCGCCTGTGGAGTTCTGATAATGCGAGGGCTCCCGGATCTTTGACGGTCAGTTAGGTTAGGTTAGGTTAGGTTGGAGGGAAGTGCACTTAAGTGCTTATCACGGGGGCCATACCGTCCATTGTGGTTTCCTTTTTGTTGTGTGGAACCTATATTTAAAACCTTTGTCTTACGGTGGGTTCTGTTGCAAACCAGCCTGCGCTCTTTATAAAGCCTAAGTGGAACTTGTACGAGATCACCTAGTTCGCCAAGAAACATGTTTCCCATATGACGGAGGCGGCGGTTTTGAAGATTTGGGCAATCTGTCTTCTCTATATCTTGACAGCTCCTGCAGTGGTCGGGTGTGTTTAATTTAATTTTAATTTTAATTTAATTTTGGTGGGGGCGAAAGCCCCCATTTATTTGGCTTATTACAAGCTACAACTAACTTAAGGCTAAAACTTAAACCTAAAACCTAAAACTAAAACTTAAAACTAAAACTTAAAACTAAGACTTAAAGTTAAGGAGAATGGTGAAGGAGTTCGGTTTTGAGGCAGGGGGTGCTGAGGTTAAAATCAAACTGGGTGAGGTTTGAGTTCACTTTTCGCAGCATACGGGAAATTGGTTCATTAGATCCATATGAAGTGCGGTGGGACGGTAAATAGAAAAGACGAGGGCATCGTAAATTTCGTGGGTTGGTATTGAAAAAAATTGAATTATAAAGAGATGCGCAATCGACAGAGCCTGAAAGAAGTCGATGAATGAAAAGAATGTCTGCAACATCTCTGCGTTTCTCTAGAGTACTCAGGTTGATGAGGTTGAGGCGGTCTTGATAGGGAGGCAAGATAAATGGATCGTTCCAAGGAAGACCTCGAAGGGCAAATCGAAGAAATCGACGTTGAACATTCTCGATTCTGGTCACATGAACTTGCTGAAAGGGTGACCACGCTTGACTGGCATATTCAAGGAGGGGGCGCACAAAGGTAATGTAGAGAGATCTGGTCACGTAAGGGTCAGAGAATTCTTTGGACCATCGTTTGACAAAGCCAAGTGATGAGTTAGCTTTACGAATTATCTCATCAATATGTGAACGAAAATTTAGTTCCCTATCGTACAATATTCCAAGATCACGGAGAGACTGAACGATGGATATAGGTTGACCATGAAGAAGGTAAAGGCGGGCGGAGGACACGTGGTGCTTACGTGATAAGGTAATGGATTGACATTTGGCGATATTGAGCTCTAAGCAATTTTGTAGGCACCAGTTCGAAAAACTATCAAGGTCTTGTTGAGGGAGGCAGTAGTCATGTGGTGAAGAGATGGCTTTGAAAAATTTGGTATCATCAGCGTACAGAGAGAGGGAAGAATGTTTAATAACCCTCTCGACATCGTTTATGGTTAGAATGAAGAGAAGGGGACCTAGATGGCTGCCTTGCGGAACACCAGAGGTGGCCAAGAAGGGAGTCGATAAGATGGATCTGAAGCGAACTCTGTAAGAACGGTTTTCCAGGTAAGAAGATATCCATTTTAACAATATGGGTTCGAAACCGAGGGCAGACAATTTGAAGAGGATTAAGTTATGAGATATCTTATCAAAAGCCTTACTAAAATCAGTTGCAATAACGTCGACTTCTTTGCCATTCTCTAAGGCAGACAGGGCGAAGGACACGAATTCGACTAAGTTAGTGGTAGTTGATCTACCTTTCAGAAAGCCGTGTTGGGCGGGAGAGATAAGAGACTTGCACTGAAAGCTTAAGGCTTCGTATAAAATACTTTCGAAAAGTTTGGGTAGATGAGAAAGTTTAGCAATGGGGCGATAGTTTGTTACCTCGTTCTTTGATCCCTTTTTGTGAATGGGGGTTATGAAAGAGGTCTTCCAAATCTGAGGGAATTCTCCTAGTGATAGAGACAAACGGAAGAGGTGAGAGAGGGGGAGGGAGAGAATGGAAGAGCATTTTTTAAGAAAAATGGCATCGAGACCATCTGGGCCGGGTGAGAATTCATCATTAAGATTTTGTAGTTTATTTTCAATTACAGCAGGATCAAAAGGCAGGGACAGAAAGGGGCCAACGGAGAAGTTAAGAAGGTGAGTGAAGTAAGAGGGGTCTGGTTCAAAAGAGTTGTCGGCGAAGGATTGTTTAAAATAGGTGGCAAACAAGTTGGCAATGGTTTGCGGATTAGTTGAAGATATGTTTTCAAAAGAGAGGGACGGAGGGTAACCGTCAGATTTTTTTTTATAGTTGACGAATTGAAAAAATGACTTAGGGTCGTTTATAAGATTTGCTTTCGCGTTAATTAGGTGCCGCTGGTAGAGAGAGTTATAAAGATGATTGAATTGAAGGTAGGAACCGAGATAGTTGGAATAGTCGAAAACAAAATTGGTACGAAGGAAAGCTGCCCATAACTTGTTTCTCTTGTTACGTAAGGCGCGAAGTTTGCGATTATACCAAGGGGGGGAGTTGATGCCTAGTCTGGCAGCCCCTATCGCGCAGTGTCCTGTTGGAGCGCCTATAAAGACACAAGTTTCCTTTTTATTCATCGCCAATAGGCCTAATCAGTTCTCTTACTTTTAAGTCTATTTTCCTTTTTAGTTCACCTATTGGAACTTCTACTGATATCCGTAATGCTGATGATGAAGTTCATATGTTATCTCTTTTCCTTTTATATTACTATGGCCAGGAACCCAGCAGAGACTTGCGTCATGGGTGTTATATATTCTGTTCAATGCATTACGGCATCTGCAAACTTTTTTCGATCTGACTTCCTCGCTGTCTAGTCCTTTGATTGCCTCTTGATTATCCACAAAAATTGTAATCTTTGAAGGATTTGACGGTCAGTTACTCCATCAGTATCCTCAAACAATTCAAAAGTTCGATACACAAAATTTCGGGTGATTCCAGTCCAGAAAATATCGCCTCTTTCCATATTAAACTTATGAAGGCCTCCATATTTACAAACTTTTATGTAAATATTTTTGCGCGCTAAGTTAGTATACTAGTAAATGTCACTCATTGAACACCTGTCAATATAGAATGGGTGTGTTCAATACTATTATAGTTTCACGATGAGTGCGTTTAAAGGTGACTAAATCTCATATCTAAATCTAAATCTCACGGTAGTTTTTCAATAAATGGCTAACTTTCAACTTAGAACGTTTGGGTACGTACCTGAAAGTAATTATTTTATTTTTCATAAATCGTTGACTATGAACAGAAATTTTAGATGCATCGCTGGTATACGAGTACGAAACAAATCATGCGACAGACAGTCACACACAATCATATCGCAAATTTAATCAACAATAAAAAGAAATGTGTACCACCAAGAGTGGCATTTCAAAATCGCATCAACACTTCATACGACGTAATCATATAATTCCCCTGGATTGGGTGTCCTTTCGGAATGTGAATGAACGTCATTCGGTGCTAATGGAACGCCGTACATTCTCGTAGTTCAAAGAACACATTCAGAATCCCAAAGCTCACGTACCTATGTTGGGAACGATAAAATGCTGGTACCTTATCCTCCACAAATATGTACACGAACACACCCAGGAATCGAATGAAAGGAAGAAGCTCTCTTGGTCCTGTAATTATAATTTAATTACACACGTACACCCTTTCACTGTGGGTTACGCAACTGAAATTAACATTTTCACGAGTTCGTCAATAGTAAAAGGGACGACAACAACGGTGATGATGATGATGTTGATGATGGCAACCACAAGGTCCTTGAACTGTCCTTTATCCACTGCTGCGACTGTACGAATTCGAATAATAGTTCACAATAATAACTGGCAAACCTGAAATTAGGTTCGTGCTCTACATGCACTCTAATATTTGCATCAATGCGTTAAATATTACCGCTAGTTGAGTCTGCGGCTAGGGCACGATTGTTGTGGTGGAAATCCTTTCGTTTGGTTAATTCCGCCAGTGCAGGGATGAAAACTGACGCCGGTCTCTAGGCAATTGAGACCGCGACATCATTATTTCGTGTCAGTTACCTTGAATTGCGGGATGTTATTTCGATAATCAAAATATTTATTAGTTTTCGAAATCCATCATGGTTTACACAGGGTGTTAGTGTGCGGCTTTTCTGGTCTCGATACCAGTGTTGTTCTTTTTTCTATGTTAATTAGTAAAATTATTAATATACGATCGTGATGGATTTGCAGTTGAAATTTTATTTTCTCGTCCATCGAAAACAACATTTTTCAATTAAATTCGCTCAGATTGGTGGTGTTGGTAAAATCCACAAAGACTAGTTCAAATATTTCTTCTTTTTTTCTGTTTGTATTTTATCGAACAATTTACACGGGCTTCTCGAGGCGGTTCCTTTGCCGGCAATGATTCCTAACATGGGAAAGTTAAAATGTGAGGAAAAAAAGTGCGGAAACGAAAGTACGAGTAGACATTGCCAGAGGAGTATACGTGTAGTTAGAGGGTAGGTGGCTTTGTGCCGTTAACATTTACCCCAAAGGCAGTTGGTAGCTGCAACAACGTTTATTTTGGAAAGGAAAAATATTGAATCAAGTGCTAACAATCGTGTTCTGGGAGCGGTTAAAGGAAAATGGCAAACAAATAGAATTTACGGATCGGAGAACAAAAAAGTATTTAAATTTGATTGATTTACAAGTAACCGGTGATGTGTGTGTGCTAGAGGAATAGATTGGAAGAAATATGGTTCAATGATAGAAAGTCCTCGAATAGAAAGTAATGAGTTTTTGATGGATCAAATAATTCCTTATAAATTGAGATGAACAGCGTTATGGGAATAAATAAAGGCTACCTTCTACAAGACTTGAGATGTGACAGGAGGACCAGATTGGAAGGTCTTGCGGAAAATACGAAAAATGCTGTAAGAATGAGAGATATCAGAGAACTGTAAAGAATATCCAAAGAAGTTGTGGGCAACACTAACCACTCTATACTAGATGTGGATGGCAATCGATTGGTATCAATTAAAGATCATCTACGCAGATAGAAGGAACATTTTGTGCCCTGCTTAATGAGGTTTTTGGCGAGCAATGAGCGCCCAGTTGCTCGACATGCGCAGATCTTACAGGCGTATTGACACCGGACCTTCAATAGTTGCAGAAATTTAAACTGCGATCAACCTCCTCAAAATCAAGAAAGCAGCTGGATAGCTGATGGCATACCACCTAAGTATCTGAGAGCAGATCCCGCTACAATGGCTAGTATTAAGTTAATGCAGGCCATTTGGGAATGAAAAATGAAACCTATACCAGGGACTGGAAGGACGATGTTATTGTTACTCGTAAGATGTTAAAAAAGGCGATCTTGAGAAATGGTGTGGTATTACCATTTTGTCCATTTTTCCGAAACTAATGGCAACTATCATTCTCAAGGGGATAAAGGTTAGAAACGAGACTACACTCAAAAGTCATCAAGCGGGCTTTCGCAGTGGTCGATCGTGTGTTGACTACATCAACACCTTGCGCATCATTCTGGAGCAATCAGCCGAGTTCAAGTCGCCACTTTACCTCATGTTCATGGATTTCGAGAAGGCCTTTGAGAAGAATCCCCTCCTATCCTATTGTAAAGGAGTCCTACAACAACGCAATGTGTTTCGTTCTGCACAATGGACAGCTCTCCAACTCTTTCGAAGTGCAACAGAGAGTGAGATATGGGAATATTCTGTCGCCAATCCTCTTTCTCCTGGCGATAGGCAATGTAGTGACTCCCACCGTAGGTGTATCTGAGAGACATAGCATCCAATGGAGACCGTTTGCAATGCCAAGTCATTTGGACTATGCCGATGATATCTGTTTTCTGGCAAATGCCATCAGCGGGCTAGACGATATGTACTAAGGATCAACGGCAAAAAGACAAGGATAATGCCCATAGTCCGCTCCATCGTATTATTCTGAAGCACACTTCAATTGAGGAAGTCAAACAGTCTAACTACCTGGGAAGTTTTGTATCATCTGGTGAACCTATACGATAAAAGGAGAATAAATAAAGCTTGCACTGCTTTAGACATCCTGTCACCAGTTTGGAAATCAAGTCAAACCTCTTACGCACTAAGGTGAGACTCTTTGAATCCAACGTTAAATCCAATACCTATGAAACCTGGAAAGCCTTGACAAAGATCACGAGAAAGTTACACAATTTCATTAATCGATACATCCTGGCCGCTGGCCGCAAATTATATCCGTAAAACGAGTCACAAGCTGTTGGATGTCGAGATAAGGTCCCGAAAATGGCGCTGGATTGGTCACACACTGAGGAAGCCAAATGATCGCAAGCAGTCCTTAGAATGGAATCTTCAGAGTACACGGCGAGTTGAAAGACCAAGAAAGAAAAAGATGGAAGAGATTCGTTGGCGTCCTATGCTTCACCTAGCTTTAAAGGAAATACGATGATTACTACCTGTAATCCATCTAAATGTTTGTGTATTTGAAGTGGAAGTATTAATCTGAATGGAGTGACAAAGTAGAATGAATTTACTTTGACTGGCGAATATGGTAGGTAGCAGTGGCGTGGGGTGAAATTTCAAGAGAGGGAAGCCGAAAAAAATTTAAGTAAAATGTTTTATTCAAGACTTACATTTTGGTGCTTATTCGAAACACAGACTTAAGATATGCAGTCTAAGCCGCATTTGTTATACTTTAAGCCATTGGAATTTACGTAGACAATGAGCTCATCTTCGAAAGAAGCCGTTCTGGGCAGAATAATCTATATAAGTTATTGATAACTCGGAGCGTTGTTAACTACAAAAAATTTAGCAATTACAATTATGTAGTACCTATTTGTACTCTAAAGCTATCCACGATTCTTTTTTACGAATTCTGCTAAAACTCTTTTATGAAAATTTATAGTAATTTTTTATTTCTAAAAGAAGGTGCTTTTCGATAGATAAAAGTGCCAGGTCTGAGAGTCTTTCTTCCTTTTGGGAATTTCTTAAGTGTGGACTATTTTTAAAGTCGAAAAGATCTTTCGACAGAGGCCACAGTCAAAGGCAGGGTTAAAAACATTTCACACAATGTTAGAGCTTGAGAAAAAGTATTTCTAAGCATTTCCGTATTAAAATGCTTATAAAGTTGAAAAGCATCAAGCTTTTTAAGTGAAAGGGTAGTGTATAAAACTTTGAGTTCATTTTTTAAAGTAGTCAAATTAAAAATGCCAGGAAATAGGGCAATTAAAGAAGATATTTTGTCATCCGGCATTGAATTAGAAAATTATTCATATTTTGATTTGTTTAATAAATCAAAGAAAATGTATGAACTAAATGATTAAATAATTGCTACAAAAATTCGGCTATAATTTGTATTTGAATCAATATTAAGTAGTCGGCGTTTGCGTGGAAGTTCTGAGCAGTTACTTACGCTCTCATAGATTGAGTCAAATGAGTTTAAAAATTCAGAATGAATCGATGACTCAAAACCCTCGATATCTTGCTTCGCAAGCTCTATGTCTTCTCTGCAATTGAATAAGACGTTCACTATACGCGAATGATATTGCCATCGAGTCTCTGATACACCGGAATGCCAGCTCTTGTTTTCCTAGAAGAGCTACAGTGTCTATGAAACGCTTCATTAAATCGCGATTGCGATCAACTTTTCTATTATGAGCCTCGTAATTCCCTAAAGAAGTCTCTATGCGATATTCGCCAAATTCATGCAAATGCAAGCAGCTGCGTATATGCTTTGCCGTTTGAATATGTTTTTTGGAAGAATTAATAAAATTGTTTATATCAAAGAAACCTGTGTGACTCCAAACACTAGGAGAATTAGAAAAAAGAAAACAAAATATTCTATTTAATTTGTAAATGCCAGTCATCCACGAATTCTTTTTGTGAAAGGACTCATGCAAATGTTTCTTATACCCATCATTTCGCGTATAATCAATTTTCATTGATGGTGTCGAGCGACCTAGTTCTATAACTTTTTTTTTTTTTTTGCAAAAAATAAAGCTTACTGAACTCGAGGGTTTCTTTTAGAAGAAAATCGGTTAAACAACACTCAAAATTAACTAGAGACATCTTATCTTGTCTAAGAATAATAAGAATGTTCAATGGGGCACCTCTTGAGTAGGTTTATAATTACTTACTTGGTATATAGCTAATAACTATTCACTTAGCTCACTCACTATTTTATAATAATTTAATAATTTAAAACACTAACTGAACTACCAATATGTAATTGCTAAATTTTTAAAATTTTCTAATAATTAGCAGTCACAAAAATCACAAAAAATTACATCCAAATTTTCAATAAATCACGCACAATTACACAATCGATTTGCAAGCGTCATTTCAAATTTGCAAAAAAAAAAAATACCCAACAAGTAAAAAAAACCTTAAACGCCGTTCGAACCACAACATCACCCAATCACTCGATTTTCGTCGGCTTATTTGGTTGCCTACAATAAAAAAAAAAAAACTCCCTCGAAGTAAAACCTTTCTCCTCCACCAATGTTCATCCACAAAAGCCGCGAAATCGCGGGTTATTTTCCTCATAAGCGAATGTATGTTAGACAAAGAAATCGCAAATAAACTTCTACTATATGCCAGAAAGGAACAGAGTTGAAAGTTCGTACTGTGAAGAAATGAATGCATAAGCCGGAAAATGAACGGCTTCTCAAAAAAGTTCATTGCACGCTCTCTCGCTAGAGGAGTTCATACTTGTTTCGCCTATGTGTGCGAGTTCGTGTATGAGGAAAAATGAATAAACAACCGAAGTGGTCGCAGCATTTCATCTTTGAGCGTGTATAAACTTATGAAAAATGGTTTGATGAACAAATAATTGAAAGTGATGGTTGGCAAGTGGCAAAATAAAAACTGTTGATATTTGAAAAGGGAAGCCGGAAGGAATCGGCTTGTATGGACGCCACGCCACTGGTAGGTAGGCAGGTAGGCATCGGCAGGAACCAAATGTAGGTTCATCGCACTGTCAAGTGCGTATTAAAGTCATGCTCAGGCTCAACATTTTTGGTCAGGGGTTACTTGTATTATGCCTTCCTTGAAAAGTTTATATTCAATATTGTATGGTAGCGCCATAAGGAAAGGACTTGAAAAAAAACAGAAATTCTTAGATTTATGCACCGAATGGAGTTTAGGAAAGAATCTCTTTTAATTCGAAGAGAGGTCTATATAATGTCTGTTTCTGGCTAATGTTGGGCATCTGCAAAAGAATTGAGCAAGGGTCAACTTCTCATTCTCATCCAACAATGTGTATTGTAACCGAAATGACTGACACTAATCTCCACGATACTGGCGAGACCTTTTAGGAGTTCGTTTGCCTTGGATCTTCTCTAGTAAGGGAATATGCTTCTAAACAAAAATGACAGTTTGCTAACTTGCTGTGGAATTTATCTTCGATAGAATAGACAGAGTGAAAGCTTCCACCATAATGTGATTTTTTTTCCGCAAACAACTGTAAAGAACTGATCCCCTATTGACAAGTTCATTGACCTGCTCGTTTTCTTCTATGTAACTTTTCAGTGGAAGTGAAACGACTAAGTCAGTTTTCTTCATAACGAGTCCAAGATGTTGCTGTGATGCTAGGTCTTTTGCTGACAAGTTTTTAACAAGATATTCAGTTCTTTTTACGTTCCTCGTTAATTAAGATTGTAACTTATATTTAACGCTATCAACAGACTTGTGATCTGGGGAAGCTAAAGTCATGAGCAGGATCAAATGTTGTCTTCTTTGTACAATTGTCCAACAATGTTACATTCTTTATATCGACAACCGTGCAATGAAAGAACAACAAGAGCTCATATTAAAGGCAGTATTGTGATCTAATGTAGACCTATCTAGATTGTTTCATTCACAGATAACATGCATTTAAAAAATAATCAATATCCCACACCAAACTTGCAAGTACACCGTCGACAGACTAAGAAATCTCATATTACTGGAACAGCTTATCTATTTAAAGATCACTTTTCGAAAAGATCAGGGACAACATACATAAACAATGGACTACTTAAAAAAATGTACTTGTGTTTAGAGCAAGTATTTTCGTAGATTGAAGAAAAGCCATAGTAATAGTTGACCCTGGAGACCGATCGAAGTACGGATACAATTACAGCTGCCGATACGGTGGCCCAGGTGGCCATTATCACGATAAGTTACTCAAACGCAAAGCACCACAAGCCGCATCGAAGTAGACAGGATCACAGAACAATGCTGTATACACCTCTGTGGTAATTAGTAATATGCTCTAAAGCGTTTTGACGATGGGAGGCCCTGAATGGGTATGTATTTACCATACCTTGACAACGGGGAGGTTATTTCACTTCTATCGCACAGAATTATGAACTTGCACCAAATACCCAAACGTAGTTTGATTAGAACGATACAGTCGTGTTGGGAAAGTAAGATTTGGAAAATCTGGAGTTTCGTTAGCCAATACTACAAGCATTCTACTGAACTCGAACTACCTAGTAAAGTACAACTTTATGACTTTCTATTATGCTACCGCAAATAAATAAAGGTAGTTCCTTGGAACTCTTTTTATCTCTGCCACGACCACTTGTTCATTTTCTAAGTGCATTACAATTCTTAAAACTCATTCACTCAGCAGTAACCTTGTCATGTCCTCCATAGCAGAAATTGCATCTTCAATGGAAATTTTATTGAAAATAAAATCGAAAGACATCTGTTATTGATGGAAAATTGGCTACCAACTTTTTCCCTCTCCACTCACTAGGAAATTCGATTCGAAATGTATTCAAGGATTATTGCAATTTTTTTTTTTTAACTTTCTATAACTACGATTACTGTTATGAATATTTGCCACTGAGACGCTGAAAATTTCACTCACTCACCCTAACCTCAACCCAGTGACACAAACAATTTTTTCCCTGCACACACTTGAGACGTGATTTTCCAACGACACAAAGCTGAAGCTCCATCCACACGACACCAGCACTCACTCCAATGACGACGACGATGGCAATGATTATGATGACTATGACTGCAAGGAAATGGGATTTTCTTTCCTGTACCTATAATGCACTTTTCTTCTTTTCTAAATACATCGCGTAGATGTTGTCGTCAAAGGACGCAACATGCCTGACCTACTCCGTGAGCAATAGCTTTACTAGGATCAAGTAGGGCTGAAAATTTCCCGTCAACCTATATTGAGTTAAAGGTTTCCCATACTGTGTGCCGCGTCGTTGCCAAGTTACAAGATGGCTGGTACTCCATCAAGCTCCGTCTTTGATGACAGAGTGCGGTGCTGCTGGAAATCATTTCCGCGGATATACTCGTATAAAGTCAAAGAATTACATCTTGCATTGGTTGTATTAAAAAAAAAAAAAAAAAAACATTTTTCCCTACCTCTGATGCAAGGACGAAAAAACGCTGATGATGAGTGCTGCTTTTATACATCCATTCGAAATGGGAATACTCCCATAATCGAAATGAATTTTCTACAAGGATTTGCTGAAAGGTTTTCTACTAGCAGGATGTGATGTGATTACCGCTAGTGTCTGTTAGCGTTGTATGTGCCGGCGTGAGGCAGTGCAAATTTATTGAAGCATTTTCGGTATTTCTCATCAGAAGGACCAGAATTTTGTTTCGTCATCAAGTTAGTCAAAGGATCTAACCGAAATCGGTTATAGAAGATATCATCTTGGGGCATTCCGCAGAAATCGCGCTATGGAAGCATCCCGGCAATCAATAATCTTCCATCCTTTTATCTCGAAATTCCATTATGATCGGCTTCCTTTTTTTTAAGCCCTTAACCGTGCATCCTTTGCTGTGCCTGTACAATTTCAATATTCAATAAAAATCTATCACCTTCTAATATAACAAAAAAAAAAAAGTCCTTATTGTCGTACCACGTTAGTTTTTCCCTATCCCGGAAATATACACATTGTATTCACCGTATTCCTCTGTCACCCACAATAGCACAATAGACAAAGGATATAATAAAATGAGCACCGGCCAACCTCACATATAAAAAAAAAGATAAATAAATAAAATGGCCAAACGTATAGAATCGACCAGCATCAACCGCTCGTATAAGGATAACATAACACAGGGCATTATGTCAATTACAGTTCCATATTGTGTGTGTCCTGGAAATAAACCGACATCGTTTAACATTTGGCCGTCTACTGAAATGGCTTACATACCGACACATTTCGGACATGATTCAGAGGAAGCGGTTGCAAAAAAAAAAACCACGACACATAACAGTTGCTGTCTGTAATTACGGCGGTAGACGACGACAAAAAAGGACTCGTTTGACAGCCACAAAACAAGAAAAACGAGGCACAATATAATGGTAGCCGTTTTACAGCGGAATATTGGATACACAGAAAAAAACACACACACACAGGAAACGGAACAAAAATCAGAAAATCTGCACAACAATTGGCTGTCAATTAAATGAGCTCAATTGAAATTTTGGAATTGTCGCCGTCATTGGTTAGTCTTCTGGTTGTTATTGCCTCCAATTAACTTTGCTTTTAACAAATTTCTATCGATTTCCTGTTGCAACTACAGCCCAACAAAAAAACTAGTTGAATGCATTTCTTTATGAGAGAATGTGCTTACGCTAACTACGAGTATAAGTTAAAAAACATACGGGGAAGTTATAATTTGTCTGGAACAGATGGTGGATACCCTATCAGTCACCTTCTAACCCATCTGTTCAGAGTATACCATCACAACTGTGAATGGATTTTATCAGAAAAACTGTTTGTTATTACTTCTTCTTATGAAAAAGTGGGCGTGGCTGACAATACTTATTACCGAAGTACACGGATTCAGATAAGATCTTGAGAATAAGGATTATCCGTCATCATTAATGGCAAACCCCACAGGCGGACCAGTAGGGATGCAGTAAAGTGGGAGGGTTGTGTTCCTTCTACTCCGGATCATAACTTCATCATAAGAAGAAGAAGAAGAAGATTAATAGCAAAATCGATGTTTAACGCAACGCCCCTAAATGTAGGCGTGGCATTATGCACTGTATGGACGAATTGTAGAGAATATAACGTATTATATTATGTTTCAGAACCTTGTAAAAATATTTAAAAAAAAAAGGTTCCGTACCAGAATGGTTTAAATGATGGCACGCCAGTTTAGAGGTGCCAAAGATTCTTAGACTCAACGCCTAGGAGACTCCAAGCAGTTTTAGAAAGCAATGTCTTTGCAACGAAAAATTAACCATTCTCATAAGGGCTACTTCGACATATTTGGAGATCAGGTCTAAAGGTCATACCTCAATTCTAAACCGATGGAATGGCTCCGGAAGGAAACGGACTATATCATCCCCATGCCAAATTGCAATCGAAAGTTCTCTATTAGAATTCCTAGCAGGGAGGAACGGGATGAGAGAAAGGTCTGTTTAGAGAATGAACTGGCCATCTTTACCGACGGATCTAAAATAACTGCCGGTACTGGTGCCGGCATCTAATGTGAGTCTCGAAATATACATCGCTCCTTTATACTTAAGGATGGTTGCAGTGTTTTCCAAGCCGAAATTGCTGCAATAGAACAAGCTGTGGATATGTTATTGAGGAAGATATTTCAGGGCAAATAATCAGTATCTATGTTGATAGCCAAGCGGCCATTAAGGCGTTACAGTCAACATCACTAAGATCCAAGCTCGTAAATATTTGTAAAAAACGACTGGATGTTATCTCAGCGGCCAATACGGTGACCTTGTGCTGGCTACCGGACCACATGGATATCTCCGGTAACGAAAAAGCGGACGAACTAGCTAGAGAAGGTTCACTTATAAGCCCTTCGCGGGCCCTTTCCGAGGCTAGTGTACCGCTCAGCACCCTATACAGGGAGATAGACAGCGAGTCTAATGAGGAAGCTAAGGAACGCTGGTGTCAATTAGATACATGCGCTACAGCCAAATCAGTATGGCCAGTCTACGACACAAAGAGATCTATCAATCGTATAGAACTAAGTCGAAGGGATATCCGTATAGCTGTTAGTGTCGTGACAGGAAACTGTGTGATAGGTAATGGCTAGGGTTACTTCATAACGATTACTGTAGAAGCTACAGGTACGTAGAGGAAATAGAATCCATTCATCATCTCATGTGTGATTGTCCAGTTCTGACCATCAAACAAGCCGTGCCTTTGGCGGATACTTCTTTTCAGAGCTGATAGCAAGGGCACCCAGTTATCTAACCTAACCTAGCCTTCCAACGAAATATTAACCATTCTGATATTCTCATAAGGACTACTTCGGCATATTTGGAGATCATTCCTAAAGGATCTTGAAAACTACGTCAGCGTTTTTTCAAAAAGAGAGTAGTTCTTAGCGGAGTAGTTCTTAACTGACCAACGGCAGCGCTTACATTCCCGTAGTGGGCCACGAAGCTGGCTCGCCAGGTTGGAGGTTATACGTCGGGATAACTTCCCTACAGTTGGTTCCCAACAAAACTGACCACTCTTCAATAAGGGATGTGCGCACGCAACACTGGCAGTGGGGGATAACACTTACCGGATTTATCCTTTTGTGACAATTCACCGAACTGATGGCATTATGCGGTGTCAACACTTTGTACAGCCACGGAAGCGCTTCACAAAAAGCAATTTTAGAACGAATGCGGCATTGCAACAATTTCGTGTCGATGGTATTCGGCACTATTCGAAGGCGATTCAACCGAAATATCAAAGAACTATCAGTAAGTAGATCCACGAGAAACATGCCGATTCATTTGCACACGCGTCAACTCCAGAAAGGCGTTTAGAGCGAGTAGTTCGGGTCACTCTGACCGCCAAAATAGGAAACTAGAAAACGGGTAATATAGGGCCATATAGCTCCAACAACAACCAAGGTTTTAGGGGCATTATTCATAAATAATGAATTTCTCTGTGTAATAATGTTAGTGCCATGTACTCGTAAAGTAAATGAGTTCAAATATTATTCAGGGCCAATGACCACATACATATGTATTAACAGCAAAGAATTCAGCTGATCTTGATACGTACATAAGAGGTACAGAGAATACTAGGTCATCGCATCATACTCGCCAACCAATAAAGAGCATCATTAAAATATTCAGTGATCTTTCATTTTCTCTTTAAGTTTCACTTAGCGTTCACGTTCATATATATCAAGTTGGAGACATCTTCTTCAAACAACAAGTCTAGAACACTTACCATAGAAAGAATTACTAGTTACGAAGCAACCACAAGCCTCGGATACGGATGGATCTATTATTGACGACCCCACCAAACGAAATACGAACTACGGCCGTCAGATCTGCACATGGAATGTTTGAACAACTAGCAGAAACCCTAGACTGCTATAAAACAGATATAACTGGCATTTAGGAAGTGCGAAGCCGGGAAAAGGATGATGAAAAACTGTGGCATTTACTATGGTGGTCGCTACAAAGAACAGCAGCAGTGCTTATTTGGATGCGAATTTGTCATAAGCGGCAAACTTAGGCAAGATATCTTAACCTTCCGACACGTAGGCGAGCTAACAGGCGCTCATGCTCCACAGAAGAGAAGGAAGACGTCACCAAAGACTGCTCTTACGATTTCCTCAACAAAACCTATGAGCAACCTATCTATATATACATAACTCAATCTATCTATGTTTGTATGTATACTATGGACTCCGATAGCACTAAACCGATTGATCTCAAATTTCCAGGCAATCTTCGCTATTGACCCGAAAGTGTTTCTGTGAAGTTTGGTCGAAATCGGTCCAGCAGTTTGCCCACATCTGCATTTTGAGTGAGATAAGTTTTTCGCTCTGTGTAAAGACGCAGCAAAGCGCGCCGGGTACCCGCTAGTGTCCCATATATGATGTTAAAATCTTGTTGGGCGCCACGCAATCCTCCAAAATATCCTACTTTACCTCTAAGTTAATGACGGAAACCGTTTATGAGTGCCAATATCTCGAAAACGGTGCGTCGTAAGAAAATAATTTAGATTTAATGCTCGCAATCCTCCAAAAATGTCAAACTTTACGCCGAAGTTACTGGAAGTCTATTAGAAATATTTGTTCTTTAGTGCGGATATCCTGAAAAGGTTTATTTTTATATTTGAATGCTTTCTGAATGAATGAATGAATGAATGCGACCATTCAATAGATCAAATCATTCAGTTACTAACTATAGAAATAGTTAGTAGGGAGTAGTTTTCTAGCCGCATAGCCAAATAGAGCAATCTCTAGCGATCACATATCAAAATGAACTGCAACGACCAGCTGACCGACGAAGATAATCAGAGATATTCATTCATTGAAATTGAATTACCTTTTCTTCCAATTTCCTTTATTTCGTAAGTACATATACATATGTATGTAACGTATAAAATGCATGGTTACAGTCTCCATTCTCAATAATTTAAAATTCAATTTCATTCGTCAGACCACGTAAAATCAACCGTTGGATAAGTTCTCAGGAAGAATGCTCTGTCCACTAATTGGAAACCCAGTTTTTCCAACAGCATCCTGGATGGAAAGTTATCCTCGTATACACACGTCACTACATCATGTCCCATTGCAGCGACTTTTTTGCAAACACTCTTCGTAACCACGCTGCCAAGCCCCATCCGCAGATGTGAATCCTTCACATGAAGGACTCCAAGAAAGCCACTTTGCATTCTATGAATAAAAATTGTTACAATCGACACCAAGAAAGTAGTCGAACTAGGTATACCTCAAACACCATGCTACCAATTCATTAGTGTCCTTGGTGAATGCGCCCATATTTGGATTCCATTTAATCAAACGTCGCATCAGGAACAACGAACCCACGTGTCGATTCGGCCAGACACCGTCCACGACAGCCGCATGCTCCTCCCGCAGTTCCCTGAGGACAATGTTATCTGGGCAGCTGTCAATTGGCATACCATTAGAGAAAAACCGACTCTGGACAGAAGAAACTTACTTAATTTCCATTTGAATGGCAAAATCTCGCGGCATGTGATAGAGCAGAGTAAGGCTATCGTATTCCGTCCTCAGTTGGTAGTATTGTATAATGGACAGCACAGCGGGTCGATGTCGCTCCAAAAAGAAACTCACTTTATAGCCTCGAGACCAGTCCAGCAATGAAAGACCAATTGTCAGTCGTTCATTGCATGGACTTATTGTGTTCACAAATAATTGGTATCTGTCCTGAAAGCGTTATAAGAATAGAATTTTTCACACACCAATGAACTTACAATAATCAAAAATGTCCCATCGCTCCAATCATCGTTCACGGCGAGTATGGATAGCGACTTCATTTGGGGGTCTCTTTCAACCCATCGTTGGAAATTGTCCAAAGTATAATAACCGACACAATTTCGAGGCCAATCTCTAAGATAGAGATCACGAAGCCTTGGTAACTCGAAATATGGAATGGGTGTGAGCCTGTTCCAAAAGGCGGCCATTGCAAACCTGTCCGAACTATAAGCTAATGCGAAATCAACTGAACGAAACACACTCCATGGAGTTGTTTTGAGAGTGAACTGCTAAATTATTTCTAGTTATCAGATAAAAATAGATTCTTTCAATTTTTGCGATAAGTATTTATTAGCGGCTAACTGAGAGAGGCCATGAAGCGATGCCAAAAATGATAGTGCCACCAAAAAGCTAACGACGACACTTTGTGATAGTGATGTTGTTACTTTCTGTTTTAATATATTTTTTATGAGTTTGGAAATTATTAGTGAGGTAGCATGGTTTCCTTATCAGCGGATATAGCAATCGAAATGTGTGAAAATAAAAATATCAACAGCGGCAAAAGCAATGGTGTACCTGTTATCCCTGACAAGCTAAGCTGATTAAGACCTCCGGTATATGGGGGGTATGCATCAAGTTATCATCAGTAGCAAGTGAACATAAAAGAAATTGTTAATTAAAACAACAACAGAGTGATTAGCCACTTAATCATCAATAAAATACCAGGTTTATAAAGATTAACATTTTCAAAGAAACCGGGGTCTGTGCGAGTTGTCCGGGTTTTAGTATCTGACCCTGGCAAGCGAGATATCGTTTGCAAGTGGTGACAACGTCGAAAATGACACGACTGCTCAAGGAAAATAATAGCGGAGAACAACGAATTGCTGCTGTCAGTAAAATTACTGATCGTCTGATCAGTCAGGCTGGAACAATTCATTCTCTGACTGACTGACTTTTGCGATACTGTCGTCTAACTGGGAATCGAAAAGGAAATAGAAGCGGTAATGACGTCAAAAGCTCACATGATGAAGTAAATCCACATTAACATGGCAGCTATGACGTCGTTCTCATTCAGAGGGCATTCAAGGTATCTGAATTACATTAAAAAGACCACATTTTTGCGCAAACGAGCCAAATTGTGTCAGTATCTAAGAGTACCAGTATAACAGATAAGCTTGAGATACCGCCTCTTTCTTAGACTACAGATTTATTTGAGAAAAACGGATTCACAAAAGCTTCGAACCGACTGCACAGCGATGAAGCCAAAATAAGGAGCTCTCTTCAAATGTTTAACCAATCTTTTACTTTACATGGGACTACAGTACGGGATGAAGCTGGGCCTCAAGCGACAAGCATCTCCAATCAATTGAAGATTTAGACAGGGACTAAGTACCTTACTTCAGCTTTCCGTATTTAATGCCTTACTTCCCTTTTTTGTTAAAGGCAAAGGGATGCACAACCCCATGAGAAATCCCACAGACTGGTAAAGAAAACAAATGTGCGAACAAAAATGAAAGAAACCTTGAAATTCTTTGGTTCATGACAAAAACCACAAAAGCCTCTGCCGGATAAAGAAAAGTTCACTCGCTTCACAGAGGCTCCTCAAGCCTCATCAGCACTCACTACACGGAATGTCTCGTAAATGTAGTCGCACCGAGGTAGGTATTCAAGGATTCGAACAAACTACTTCAGATGTCAAATTATTTAAGCCATTGACTTTTGCTCTCCGTATAAAAGTCGGATCGGACTGTTTTTTGTACTCTTAAGTACTTTTGCGAACCAATTTTGTTTTTTATTGTTTGCCCCTCTATTTGACCGGGTGTCCCTTTATCTGTACCTCGAACTGCTTCAAACTTCACACTCGCATCTGGAATCTGTGGGTCCATATTGCGCGGCGAAATCAGAATTTTCATTCTAACCAAGGTCCAATTTTGAAAAAGTGAGCTTTTCCTGAAAAAGACTCTAACGTTTTCGATAATAATTCATATTTGGGGAAACATGGGCACCTTTACTTCGGTGCTCGAAATTCGGTGCTTTACTTATTAGCGCCTTGAGAAAATGGGTTTTTTCTCGGATGTGGGTAGGACGATTATATTCAAAATTCTGAGTTATTTTCGACATAATGTAGGGACAAAGCAAAACAATTAACAATTTAACAGCTCATACAGGGCAAGTGTGTCCGAGCCAGTCGTACCCTTTATAGTTATTTCTTTTAACGTCAATAAATTCTGTTCATGTCTCGAGAATTTGTTTCACCGTCCCGTAGTAAAGTATGCGTAGCATTTGATCCTAATTCTAATTAGTTATTTTGTACGATTGTGGGCGTGGTTGTGGGCCTATGCAAATAACCAAACACCCTATTTTATATTTTGAAAATTATTGATGCAAAATTTAAAAAAAAGAAATGTAAAATTTTTAAATTTTACGAAAAATGGTATCCTCTGGCGCCTGGAAATGTAAACTGATATAAGGAGTGTTGCATACCGTTGGATACGAGATTTAATAACCTTTCGTAGCATATTTCGTGGAACGATCTACCACCTCCAAAAGTTGGAAACACCCTGTATAACATACCTTACAGCGTGTATAGTTGTTGTATTATTTTTATGTTACAAACTATGTTTTAAAATCTGTATACCATTTTCCAGATAGGATATAAGAAACGCATTCCACTAGCACTCTTACACTGAACATTTCCGAAAAATTTCGGATTATTATTGAAAATATTCGAGGGAAAGGCCAACTAACCTGAACTACAAGTAGCCAAATTTCATCAAAATGCTTTCAGACATTCTTCAGTTAGGCGGCTGACAATGATGATTTAAATATTTTTTTAAAACCTGCCCCTAATTTTGACGATTTTTAAACGAACTAAATACCAGTGTTGCCATTTTAGTCCAATTGAAGAACAAAATTAGAAAAAAAAAATATTGTGGCTTCAATAAAAATTTGTTAGTTACTGCAGCTAAGTTAAGACTTATCAAGCAATTCTTTTAGTGTAGCAATGAGAGTTCCTGCTTGCTCCGCTATTTAGACGCGATTAATCTTTATCGTTCTAAGTCGAAAGGTTTGGTCCTTTGTAGATGACGCAATAAATGTCTCTCGTTAAGAAATCGTAGGACTGTATATTAATAATGTGCGTTTAATCGAGTTTTATGCTTTCACGCAAAGTTTTTGATTTCATCTTCGACTATAGGAATTCCGAATTTCTGTAGATATCTACGTTTCTTATGTACCACAGTGCATAGACAATTACTCTTAGCATTTTATTTTCGAAAGTTTATAATTTAAGTATTTTTGGTACAAACCCAGAGTTAAATACTATAGGTCCACATCGGCTTCAGCTCTTGCTCATAGAAAGCACCATATTCTCAGTCATAAACTTGGAATATTTTCCAAGTAACAAGTACATTTTTCTGTAGATGTAAAGACGTGCCTTTTTCACGTGCGACTTCCATTTCACTTTTGCATCGAGTGTCATTCCGATGTATTTAGCCTCGTTTGCGAACGGCATTCGGACCGAGTTTATAAAGACAGACAAGCTGTTCCTTTTCTTATAAGCGAAATTTACATGAGCAGATTTGGTTTCATTGAGGCCGATCCACCCGGCCTTTGTCCAAACATTTACATTAGTCAGAGCGCTTTGCAGTTTTACAGTTACTCGTACCAGTGTTATCGACAAATGTAGCTAAGACAGTGCCTTCTTCTTGCAGTTTATTACCAGTATATGAAAGATACAGAAGTGGACCAAGAACGATTCCTTGCGGTACGCCAGCTGAAATTTATTTAATTTTGTGTCTGATACGAAGAAGTCTATTCTCGAGATATATTGTCAGTGTGATATATAGGCAGAATCTGTCGTAATTTGAACTTCAGGCCTTCATGCCACACCTCATCAAAATCTTGAGAGATGTCAAGAAATACTCTTAAACATATCTTTTTTTGCTTCAGAAACTATCTCAATTATGACAATGACTGATCAATGATTGAATGCTTGCTACTGAATCCAAACTGGTGATCAGGGATAAAATTTTGTTCCTCAATAACTGACTGTAGGTGCTTGAGTAATATTCTCTCAACAATTTTCTATACGACTTCTTGTCACTCGACGGTTTTCCTGGTTAACTCGGGACGTATTCCAATATGAGTGCATCATTTATAACATTGAGAAGCTTAATTACTACTCTTCTAGGGAACATTTTTAGAACTTCTCCGCTTATTAAGTGGTAACTAGGAGCTTCTTGGGTTTTAATTTCTTTATTTCTCTTTTGAGTTCTGCAAGCGCTATACTTATTATTGTGTGATTATTAGGTGCTATTTCTGACGCATTATTATTATGAATAAGCGATTCACTACTGGACGACTTAAAAGTAGATGGGAGGCAAAAATGTACACTTCTCTTTGTCACTCTTCGCCAATTCGCCATGATTTATCTGCGCGGAGATTTTATGTGTTCTACAATTTTCCAAAGTGAATAATTGGATTCTTTTTTCCACTGTCAAGCTTTCGAAGTAAGTACCTATTGCACGTTTTTTTTTTTTTAATTCTAATAGTCTGTTTCAGCAGGTTGCACAAGTGTGCTCTACAGTAGAGCACAACTTTGTTGCCATTTATTATATGCTTTTCTTTTCTTTTTAACCATTTCTTTTATTTCCGATGGATATTTTAAACGTCTGCTTTTTTTCTTTAACAGGGAGTATTATTCAACGCGGTGCACTACACGATTTCAATGATACGATCCACTTCGACTTCAAGTTCATAGGGCATCTTAAGTGGTACGAGTACGTTCAGGTAATAGGTGGCAAGGGTTGCAGAACTGTGTCATATCCAGGCAAATGTGGCCCAAGTATAACTGGCGCAGAACACAAGAGCTATTAAACAGAAACCGGGCAGATATTGCTAGAGTTCTGACAATTAGCACTGGCCATTGGCCCATAGGGGTCCACGCAGCCAGACTGGTCATAACTTTTAATGCACATTGTCGTAGCTGCAATATAATCAACGAGCCTGAAACAATCCTTCACTTTCTTTGTAAGTGTCCAGCCCTTAGTAGGGTCAGACACCGTATACTTGGCAGACACCTTTTTGATAATATTAGTGAGCTAGCGGAGACAAGCATCGGGGACATTAACAATTTCCTCAATGCCACGGGGTGGTTTTAAATAATCCCTTCTCTCCTTTCCCACAAGTCCAACGTCAGTTTCTACAACAATTTAGGTCACTTGAGTTGTGGTAATTAAACGGCGCCTCTGCGCTAATTATGTTTCAGCATAGCATGCTGTCACAACCACACCTACCTACCTACCTACCTACCTACGTTCAGTTCAATATTTTCTTTAATTTATTTTTTGAAGCCTTTCCAATTAGTATTCCTGCAAGTTAGTCTCGCTAGTTCTTGTTTTTTTAATTACTCTGACTGAAGAATGGTCAGAGGAAAGATCAAAGCCTTCTTCAACTTCAACTTTTATGAAATTGGTAGATACCCCTTTTATAATGAAAAGAAATCGATTAAAACGGGTATTTTCGTGGTATCAGCCGGTCGAATGGAGGTCACAACTGTACTCCATACCGGCTTCATAGAGCATTCAACCTTTTTGTGGGATGCATCTTGATCTCCAGAAGGTGTGTTTCGTACACTGCTACCTCAATATTAGAATGGATACGATTCAAAACAATTTTAAATAAATTTTGTGTGCAGTGTTTCTTAAGCTAGCTGTTTGGGAAAAACAATTAGGCAGACAAGAGGCAAAAAGTATTTTTGTCGAAAAGTACAAAGTTTTTAGCACAATTTTCATTTTATTTCATAATTTTGTTCGATATCAATATCTAAACAAGATTTAATATACGCAAGATCATAGGATAGTAAGTTTTTGGAAATTGTCACAATCAGTTGTGTGTCTTTAACCAAAAAAAATGCATTTTGAAGAGTTTACTTAGATTTAAGTGAATCTAAACTACGACCTATGACATTTATCTACAAAGCAGAGCAGGCAAGAATACGTCTACGATTAAGTGAATTTTATTTTTATAATATGACCAGCAAATGTGTATCTATTGTAATATGAGATACATAGCACTAGTATTTCCGAACGCAGATTAATACTTCGTCATATTATAGTATTCTCGCAAGAAAACCACAAACCGCTAATAAAATTCCAATGAAGTGCCTATAATCTAGTAATACAATCTATTTTCAAATTTAAATGAATTTGTTTGACACAAATCCCAAAACGACCGCATAAACTGTTTATTTGAAGAGCTAAATCAATTTAAAAAGAAATATGTAGATATCTGTTGCTCTCAGATACTGCTCAGCGATGACACTTTATTTCTTTATTTATTTATTTTAATCTATTACAAAGCTTTTGCTGAACGAATAAGTGGCATTTTTGTTTACGTCACCATTAAATAGCAACAAGTTCTTAGTAACAGTGTTTACGCATTCTCTTTGTTCTGAGAATTTCATCGCTTTTAAGCTTTCAACAAATAAATAAACCAAATCTACTCTGTTGTCTACACACCGTCTTTCGATAACGAGATTTGTTTTGTTTGCGAACATTTACACTCAAAGAAATACACTCAGTATCAGCACTTAGCATTCTAAAAGTTCAGTTGCAATTGCATTGTACTATTGTAAGGTTGGTGGAGTATCGCTGCTATTAAGAATTTACTCTTCAATTTAAAACTCCCCTTGAAAATGTCCACCGCTTCAAATAAACTCACTCCGGTACCACATGCTGAGTTACAAAAACTACGTAACCTATATTTCAGAGATTGGCCTCGTAACTGTACCGGTTATTACACTCTGGACAACTTCATCAGATGGCTGGCGAAAGATCCGCAAATTAAAGCACTGTCCATACTCACACTAAATGATGACTGGAGCGATGGAACATTTTTAGTCATAGTAAGTTCATTGACTTTGAAATACTTTACCTCTTCCTCATAACCGCCTTAGGATAGATACCAGTTATTTGTGAACACCCTGAATCCTTCTAACGAGCGGCTAACGATTGCACTTTCATTGTTGGACTGGTCTCGAGGCTATAAAGTGAGTTCATTTTTGGAACGACATCGTCCAGCTGTGGTGTCCGTTGTAGAATCCAATCGACTGGAGAAGGAATTCGATAGCCGTACAGTGGTCTATCATTTGCCGCATGATGAAGCCAGTCGAATAGAAATTAAGTACTGGATGCCATCGCAGACAGAGTTTCCACTAATGGTTTTCAATTGACAGCTGCCCGGATGACATGGTCGTAAGGGAGATGCAGGAAGAACATGCTGCTGTGGCAGACAGTATCTGGCCAAATCGACACGTGGGTTCATTGTTCTTTTTACGACGGCTGATTAAATGGAGTCCCAATGTAGGTGTGTTTACCAAGAATAATAACGAGCTTGTTGCGTGGTGTTTTAGGTAAGTTAGATGGGCACTTCCTGGCATTTACGTCTGAAATGTGATTTTTATTGAAATTAGGTTGCAGGGTGGCTTTCTTGGAGCTCTTCAAGTGAAGGATACTCATCAGCGTAAGGGACTTGGTGGTCTAGTATTGAGAGCGATAAGTAAGAAATTGGGTGAAATGGGTCATGATGTCACGGCCTGCGTTAACGAAGATAATATTCCGTCGAGGAAAATCTTTGAACGGTGCGGTTTCAAAGTCTTCGATACGGCGTTCTGGTTGAGAACATACCCCACGGTGGATTTTACATGGTCTGATGATTGATTTTTGCCTTGGTATTGCAATTGTAATTCAATTTTTAAGTAGTCAAATTAAATCAGCTATTAAAACCTAATATTCCGGGAGCCTTATGTAATTCTATGGCGGTTTTAATGATAACAGAATAGTTTAATTAGAAACCATCTCTATATGAATAATGTCTCTACACGGGCCATCATCATTTCATAACTAAATTTGGTACTTAAAGATAGAAGCCTACCACATGTTTAACATTAAGTTTGTGAATTTCAAGTTATTTCCATATCAGTGATATTAGCCCGAAACTATTAGTATATGATGTTACTACCGCAAAACCGGACGTGTATAGATATGGATGGAACTTAGAATAAACACAAGTAAAGTATCTTGGTTCGATACCAAGTACTTTTGGCATCTATACTTCTTCCAATACTTACTCAGTATCGAAAGAAAAAACTCAGAATCAAAAGAGAGGGATTGAATCCCAGTTGTCCTTTTTTAAAATATTTTTTGTTAGAAACCTTATAAAATATATAGGCTTTGACATTGTCTATATTTTGTTCACAAATTATATGTGTCCACGCCCACTTTTTGGGGGTGTTATCTTCAAGGAAACATATTTTGCTTTTCTGAAGCTATTTGTGGTGATATTGCGAATATCTAACCCGAAACCGTTAAAAATGGTGACAGCCACGCCCCTTTTACTTCTAAGAAAATGTTGTTTTCTTAAAAAATCCCTCAAAAATACATCATTACTTTCGATTATTGGGGATGAAGGACAGGATATCTAACGATCCGTTCCGGACGGTTTGTAACTTTTCTATACGTTTTTAACTTGCCATAAGCATATATTGTTTTCCCGAAAATTCTCGATCTCGAGATTTTGATCAGTCCTTGTATTACTAATACAAGGTACGACGTATAGACGGGCTGCAGCCTAAATGGGTGGGAGTATTTTTTTTTTTCTAATTTTATATCTACGGTCATGAGCAAATGCCTAGAGGTGAAATTGGAGTTTTCATTCTAGCCTCAAAATTAATGGTATTTTACTGTGGGCTAATTTTAAAAAATTGCAAAGAACAAATCAAATACAGCCCTTTCTAACTTGTACCAAACGTACATATGTATGTATTCATTCTAATCAAAGTCTGTGATCATTCGAACTCTAAAATGACGTCCACTGACTTCGGGGTAAAGTCGGGCTCTGTAGAATACATACAATTTAAAAAAAGGTGTACTATCCACATTATATGGAATTTCAAATCATAAAATTTGAATCGTCATCGATTTCCACTAAATTCAAATTTTGAACCTGTATTCCATGCAATTTCCGAAAATTTTAGAAAGTTCAGCATCCGCCTTGTACTCGTAGGAGTATAAAATTTCGATAGTAATATTTTTCAGTCAGAAAGTGTTTCCAATGGCTTAATAACTTAAATAACAAATTTGTGCGGAAAATCTTTAATTTTCCATTGCCCAAGCGATCTTATGGGAATTATTCTTTGGGCACAAGTTTTTTGTGCACGTAATTCCCATATTGTTTTTTTATTCATTTTTACAATACTTCACATGATATAAACATAATTATTGACCTGTGAAACCAATGGTAGGAGATTATTTGGAAGATCTTTTTTTCAATAATTAATCATCTATTTTGACTTATTGTGACTGAGCTGTCCGATTGTCAACGGCGATGACAGTTTATTTACATTCTCTCAATGCTTCCACAAATGAATGTGCTTACTATCAGTTTGTGAATGCGTGAATTTCAAAATGTGAATGTGTGTACTGCAATGCGTGAATGTGTGAACTGCCAACGGATTAACGGACCAAAAAAGTAGAAAGTAAACCTACTTTAGTGCTGGAATACAATGTCTCGCTGTCGTGTTGAAATAGACGCAAATGTATAAATGTGAATACAATGAGTCGCTGTCGTAGTCTTGGTCGTAGTCGTGGTCGTAGTCGTATGAGTTGGCAACGTTTAGTTTTTTGTCATACGGCGAGGCTAAGTAGTAGACAATTGAGGAGCAGCACAATGAACATTTTGAGAAATGGTTAAAGAACGTCAAATATTGTGGATTTTATCATATACGTAGTATACGACTTCATTGTGGACGAATCTTTTGAGAGGATATGTTCATGTATCCGTTGATTATGGGCCACCTTCTATAAGAATGCGTGTATTCTATCTAGCTGTTAGTTAAAAATGACGCAGCAGCGGATCGACGAATTCTATGGGTCGGGACCTTGAAACTATTTGCTGCATGATGTTTTCGATGGCCGGTAAGATTATAATTTGTCGATAGTTCATTGTGTGGTGGATCTCTCAGAATTGGAAGCACAGCTGTCTCTTTTAGATTTTTTGGATGAAGATATCGGCATTCGATTAGAGATCTGTGACCCTAATGCCGTCTGGCCCAGGTATTTTCCGCCCTTCAACCTCTGTATAATCTGTTTCTCCAAAATAAAAAGAACTACTCAATCTCGCATTTTCGTGTCTAGCTGTTGCTACATTACACTTGTTGATGGTAGCCTCTGCCTGTCTTTAGAAATCGGTTGCAAATTCATCCTGATAGTGTCATCCAAGGATAGTTTCCGTTAAGCTAACACTTCATCTATCATCGCCCATGTGTTTTTTTTTTTTTTTTTTTCTGAGTCACTTCTCGTTTGTTTAAATTTTCTTTTGTAATGTTGGCTTCTGGATTGAGATATATTTTTACTTGGTTCCATAACAGTTTGCATTCGATTTCATACGATAAGTTTCTGTGGTTGTTTTTTCACCTGCAGTAGAATCTGTGGCTTTCCTTTCAACTCTCTAGGATGTCCCTGTTTATCCATGCAACACTTTTTCCATGACTTTTGCTTTGCATGAAACTTTCGATTTAGGGTATATGTATATCGTAGAGAGATGAATAGTCTTTCTGGAAGCTACTAAGCTATGAAATACGATGTTGGCAGACAATCATTGCAAAGATTTTTCTCGATTTTTCTTTTCATTTCCTTGCAATATCTGTTGTATAACAATATTAATGGAAGTCGCTGTTGGCAACATTGTTTCTTTCTAAATTACATTTTATTTTGACACTGACAGCTCTTTCGCGCTTAAAAAATTGACAGACACGCAGTATCATATCTCCGCGGTATGAAATAAATCGATTTATGCTTGAATAACGTTGGGAAATATTGAAAACGTATTTCATGTGCGAATTTTGGAACGAAATTCCAGTCGAAATAATGCACCAACCATACCTGTTGACATGCTAATTGATAACACAAGTTATTCTGGTGTCCACATATGCGTTCAATAAAGAATATTGCTGCTGTTGCTGAAAGAGTGCTTTTAAGCCTACTCCCGAAAGTGTGGCCCATTTTACTTCGAAGATGCAAAAAAAGAGAGCATGGCATGATAACCGATTTGTTTGGGCGAGAAACTGAGGAAATGAACTTCGACGATCTCTGGTTCCATCTTGACAGCGCTATATACCATACAAGACATCCAACAATCAATCTTTTGCGCAATAAGTTCAATAATTGTGTTAGCAGCTGTTTTAGTGATGTTGCTTGGCCTTCACGGAGCTGCGATTTGACTCCGTTGGACTTTTTTTTTGTGGGTTGCCGTTAAAGGTTGATTTTATGCTGAAAATGCTGAAACCATTCAGGCACTTAAGCACAATATTGATGAAATAGAGCCCCGAACCATGGCAAATATACTGCAAAATTGGGTTGAGAGAATGGACTACTGCCAAGCCAACCCCGGCAGCTATTTAAATGAAATTATTTTCCATAAATAATCGGACCGTCCACTCTCTTCAATAAAGTAAAAAAACTTTCAAAAATATTAAATGGATAGTAATTTTAAAAACCAACAGATGGCCCACTCTCAATTCTTAATGTACCTACATAGGGTGCATTAAAGCCTGCAGCATTAACTTGTATCCTTAAAACACGAATTTCCATGATCAATAACTGCCATTTATTTCAGCTTAATAAAGCGATATTAATAAAAAAAAAAACAAAAATTAATTTAAACTTAAGAAAAACAGTTCTACAACTAATCGTCGAATTGCTTAATTTTAATTCTACATACTAACACTTTTCGCAAAAACAAATAAAATAATAATGAAAATTTAATTATCTATATACAAAATGTAAATATAATGTTGTCTCTTCCTCCTTTTCCCTAGACGATCTCTACATCCGGTGGTGTACTTCTTGCTACCTGAATTAAAAATCGCACATATTTACATACAGAATACTGTCATAGAAACCTCATTAGCATGCTAATCCACCCAAAGCTCATGCAAATAGACTCCCATGGGTCTAATTAATTTCCAAATTAAAGAATTAATATTAAATTGACTAGAAAAAAAAAACAGACACAGCTAACATACTCGTACACCTACAACACAAACCAAATCACTTAATTTAACTTAAAATTACAGGACATGCATAATGGAGGGACTATACTCGTATGTTGGGAGCGTTGGAGCTCCCAGCAGCCCTATCAAATAAATATTTATTTTATCAATTATATGCTATTAGGAGAATTGACATGCACCAGAGTAACAGCGCACCAGCGCACAAGATGATGATATAAATGTATCTGGGCGGCAAAAATTGCAACCCCACTCCCCAAATTGCGTTACGATGTACATGCGGTCGTCCCATCTAATTAACATGATCCGGCGCGGCGCAGGTGGGTGATTGCACCTAATTGCATGAATGAAATGGTTTCAGAGTAACAATAGTTGTGTGTGACCATAATATGATTTTTTGTAATCACACCGCTCGAATCTGGAATGCAATTTGGATAGGAAACATTGATTCTACCCAGAGTGGATGATTCCCAAATTAGTTTCGAATTTTTTTTTTTTTATGGATGCCGCAATTTCCGGACTTTACTTTTTTTTTGTTGCCGATGAGTTAATAATAATTATCATTCCGATTTGTTATTGTTTAGCAGGCGGTCTTTTTGTTCTCTTACTTTGAAGCACTTGATTCGGAAGTGGTCACACATCTCTCGAACCTGCAAAGAGGGAATTTACTAATTAAACAAGGAAAGGCGCATTGAGCCATCAACGTGTTAACTTACCACTCCCTGCCCATAGTGCAGATGAGCAATCGTACTGAATATCGTCAGTCCATGCACAATCCATCGTTCCACATCGGCGGATAGCTGCAAACCGAAATGTTGATAGAACGGGAAACAGGATACCATGACGACTGTGACTAGAGGCCACATGAGTATGTTGAAGCCATCACATCGGGTATCGGACATTTGGGCGACTATCAAACGGCACTGCAAAGAGAAATCGTTAGAATAGAGTTTTAGATAACCGGCAATTCCCCATCAGCAGTCTTCCTTACAGCAATGTTGGAGAACAGCGTCCCGAAGAGGACAAACATTATTCGCGGTTCCAAATTGATGATGCTATTCGCTGAGTAAAGCACCCAAATCATGGTTATGATAAATAGCCAGAGAAAGGGAAATAATGGACGTGCCCCTTCCAAGAAGGGTCGCATTTTTCCAGTCTTGTTTTTGTAGGACCTGTTCGTAGGTGATAATGAAAGCGCCACACAGGCGGATATTAATGGCACATCGACGAGTTGTTTATGTGAATGCCTCGCATCGAGGACATTTCGTGGATACTTACAGATAAATGTTTTTAATTATAATTGGATGACTTGATATCATGCCAGAACCGATGAGGGTGATTTCGAAAATGTTTGCCATTGTAAGTCCGAAGAGATGCGGTGCTCGCCAAATGCCAGGTCCAACGATAGAGGTGAGAAGGAGGACCAATGTTACACCCTGGAAGGAAGAATAATGTAACGTAATTAATTGATGGTGGTTTTGAATTAAAAGCAGTGGATAACAGAGATTAAACAGGCTTGCTGTTTTGACAGAAAATGTATGAAACTTATGTTGCTAATAAACTCGGATAGACAATCTCGGAAAATATTTTAATGGAATTCCTACGAAATTTAATTAGTCACTTTGGTCTGGTTCCCTTCCCCGAAAATCATTAAAATCGGATGGAAACTGTTCAAAAATCTATTTAAATGAATTATTAGGTGCGCAACTAAGTTCTGTCAATAGATGGCTCCAGCAGTAAGTGCTGGTCGATTTTGACATTTCCAAAACGTCATGAACCGTGCTTACGAGTAGACATATGGTATTCAAACAATCAAACTGTCACATTAGTGATTTTGTTTTGGCGTCATATACTTTTGGTTGTATGAATATGTCTGATTTTGTGCCAAATTTCATTCGAAGGAAACGGCTGCTGAAGCTCATCAAGAGCTCCAAAAAGTTTACGGAGATGCTGCTCTAAGTGAAACAACGTACCGTGATTGGTTCCGTTGCTTCAAAGAAGGTGATTTCAATGTTGGCGACCGTCCGCGTGAAGGAAGGCCAAAAGGCTGAATTGGAGACATTGTTCGATGAGGATCCGTGCCAAACGCAAGAACAGCTTACTTCAGCATTAGGAGTTACCCGTCAAGTCATTTCCAAGTAATTGCTTCCATTTGGAATAATTCAAAAACAAGGAACTTGGGTTCCTTAAGATTTGAAGTGAAGTTGAGTGTTGTTTTTTCGCCTGTGAACAACTGCTCCAGCTGCAAAAAAGGAAAGGTTTTCTTCATCGCATTGTGACGGGTGTTGAAAAATGGATTCATTAAAGGAACCCAAAGAAAAGAAAGTCATAGGGACTGCCCGGTCATGCTTCTACGTCGTCGGCTCGGCCGAATATTCACGCTGCGAAGATTATGCTGTACATTTGGTGGGACCAAGTCTGTGTCATTTACTCTGAACTATTGAAACCTAACGAAACCATCACTGGGGAACGGTATCGACTTCCACTGATGCGATTGAGACGAGCAGCACTTCCGCTCATATGAAGACATCAAAAAATGGCTTGATTCGTGGATAGCCTTAAAAGATGAACATTTTTACCGTAACGGTATTCGAGCTATGCCAGAAAGATGGGAAAAAGTTGTAGCTAGCGATGGGCAATACTTTGAATGTTTCATTTGTAAACTATGTTTCATTGAAAAACTAGTCTATACCCTAGAGCCAGCGAGATTAACCGGTAGAACAACTAACTGGGAAGGTTTTAGGAATGAAATTGAAGATAATGTTGAACTGTGCGTTCCACTTACGACACCCTATCAACTTGAGGTTGAAGTTGATCGCTTCGTTGAGATCGTACAGCTCGCCTCGTGGAATAATACTCCCAATCCAAGGAAAACTCCGGACAAATACGTGCGATAGCCTCTAACCTTGAAAGTTTAACAGCGAAAAAAGATTCCAATTATTCACTTTGGAAAGCTGTAAAAGGCACCAAAAGGCCCAAGGTCCCCGCGCCGCCTATTAAATTAAATCACAATGAATGGGCAAGGGAAGATAAAGAAAAAGCGGACGTTTTTGTGGCCCACCTAGAAGATACCTTTAAACCGTACGATGGTCAAGTGTTTTACGACAATATCAATAGGCCGGATTTACCATCTGACGATTTAGCACTTACAAGTGCAACGCTGAGGGAACTCAAACATGAGATCGGGAATCTAAAACCTAAGAAAGCTCCTGGTTATGACTTGATCACCGGAGAAATTCTCAAAGTTTTACCAAGAAAAGCATTGATTAAGCTTCTTCATATTGTAAATGCTGCGCTCAGATTAAAACACGTGCCTAACCAATGGAAAGTTGAGGAAGTTATAATGATTTTTTTTTTTTTTTTTTTTTTTTTTTTTTTTTATAATTCGCGCGCGCCAAAAGGATTATGAATACCTTTATACTGTTGCAGGGCACGGGCTTTTAAGGACAAGGGGAAGAGGAACAGAGGAGAAGCCTATGCACGTTGGCTTTAAATGTTTGAAGGTTGTAGTGATGGGGAAATACAGAGCTTGGTAGATCATTCCACATTCGTGTCGTTCGGCTTATAAACGAATCCCTATATTTAACAGTACGACCGAAGTTAGGCTTTAGGGAAAACTGATGTGCATTCGAAGCATGTCGCGTATTGCGGGTGAAATTGAAGGGGAGGAATGCAACTGGCTATTTCGCTGGAGCATTTTTTGTAGAAAAAACGATAAAACAGGGAGAGACAGGAGACATTTCTCCGATGTTCTAATGAATGAATGGAATTCACAATGTCTCTATCACCTATGAGTTTTAACGCGCGATTTTGTACCCTATCAAGAATGTGCAGAACGGTCTTGGGTGCACCAGACCAGATATGGGCGTTATATTCCAGCTTAGGGCGGATGAATGCCTTATAAATTGAGGCCAGATCAGACGGGGTAAAATATTTTTTGCACCGTTTAAGGAATCCTAGACATTTTGCAGCATTTTTGGCGACCTCGAATATGTGATCATTCCATCGAAGATGGTTATTAATACACATACCGAGAATGGCAAGTCTTTCGGTTTCAATGATGCAAGTACCATCCATGGATAATGGTTGAGGGTTTTGGTTTCGCTTGAGAGACAGAAGACAGCATTGTGTTTTGGAAGCATTAAATTCCACGCGGTTGGTTGAACCCCATTTAATTATGCTGTCCAGGTCGGAATTTAATGTGTTTAACATACGTTGCCGTTCCCCTTCTACGGCCGAAGAGCAAGGACGTGAGTTAGGGAACGAATATGAAAAACTGAGGGTACTGTCATCAGCGAAGGAATGGATTGGATTAGAAGTTGCAGACAAGAGATCATTTATAAAAATGAGAAAGAGAGTCGGAGACAAAACAGAGCCTTGGGGAACACCAGCATTTATTTGGTGAATTACAGACTTGAAGCCGTCCAAAACAACTTGTATTGAACGCCCCGAAAGGTAATTTCTAATCCATTGAAGAAGAGACTCATCGATGCCATATGCACGCATTTTCGACAAAAGAGCCTGATGTCAAACTCTGTCAAATGCCTTTGAAATATCAAGCGCAACCATCTTGGTTTCGCCGAAGTGATGGAGAGATTGGTTCCACTTCTCGGTGAGATATGCCATCAAATCACCAGTGGACCTGTTGCTACGAAAACCATACTGCCGGTCATTAAGGAGTTTTCGTGAATCGAGATATTTCATAAGCTGACGATTTATCAGCGTTTCCATGACCTTGGAAAGAAGGGACGTAAGTGCAATGGGTCGGTAATTGGACGGGGAGGAAGATTCGCCTTTTTTGGGGACGGGCTGGACAAATGCTGTTTTCCATCTACTCGGAAAGAGCCCTGAAAAGTAGGATAGACAGAAAAGCTTACGCAGAGGTTTTGCCAGCGTAGAAGAACACCTCTTCAGAACTATGGGGGAGATACCATCTGGACCAGCGGATTTGTGTATGTTAAGACCTTTGAGTACTCCTGCAACTGTACGAGTGCGAAAGTGGACTTGTCCCATGGATAATTTGACGCTCTCAAATACAGGTGGAGACGAAGCATTATCTGGCAGTGTTGAGTTCGCTGCAAAGTGAGCAGCAAGCAGATTAGCTTTGTCTAAGGAGCAGACAGCTGGAATGTCATTGTAAATGAGCGTGGGGATGGCAGACGAGGCAGAATTTTTAATAATTTTGACGAATGACCAAAAATTTTTACATTGGACATTGTAGGATTTTTTGCCTCAATTTTTGGTCATGTAAGAATTTTACACGTCGAATGTGGGCATTGCAGTCTTTTCTGGCTTGTTTAAACTTCATTCGGTTTTCCTCAGATTTGTTGGCTTTATAAGACCGAAAACTTACTTCTTTTAACCTGATGGCCTCTTTACAGCTCTGGTCAAACCACGAGTTTTCCTTAGGTTTAATGCTCTTTATTCTGTTAGGAATAAAGTCATTCATACCTAAGAGGATAGTGTTAGTGATCATATCAGCAGCGGCATCCACGTCGCTATCGAGGAAGCATAGCGACCAGTTAAAACTCCTAAAGAAGCTATTGAGGCCGCTCCAGTTGGCTTTCTCGTATTGCCATACTTTTCTTTTAGGAGTTTTTTCTTTAACTGTGTGGTCAGAGTACGAGAATTTAGCTGATACGATATTGTGGTCGGACCGACCTAGAGGCGCTAGAACATCAATGGTGTATTTATCAGGGTGAGAAGTAAGAAACAAGTCTAAGGTGTTGGCGGAATGACTTTCAATGTCCGGTATACGTGTAGGCTCATTTACAAGCTGAGTCAAATTGTTAATCTCAGCAAAAAGTTCAACATACCTTCCTTCGGGTGTTGTCTGGCCAGAATGTTGAAGCCAATCCGAATTGTGTATATTGAAATCGCCCGCAATGACAATTTCAGTATGAGGATACAAGGAGACAATTCGAGTGATGGAATCGGACAGCGCATCAAATTCATCAAAAGTTGAGTTGCTGTCCGCACTAGGGCTTCTGTAAATAAAGCAGTAGTGAATTATTTGCTTACGGACGGTGAATTTTAGCCATTTGAAATTAAATTCCGGGTTGGAACAGTGGCCATACTGTGGTGGAACTTGGTAAGCAATATCACTACGGACATAAATGGCGAGGCCACGGTGGGGAAAGAATAATGACACTAAGTTATATCCAGGCAGTTTCAAATCAGAAGATTCTTCCACTACCTGTGTTTCGCTTAGTGCCAGAACAGCTGGTTTATGGGAATGGGCGTGGGCGTACATATCGAAGAAATTCGTTCGAAGCCCACGAATGTTGGTAAGATCAACCCTAAATTCCCTCATCACTACAACATAGAAACACAAAAAGACACAACTCCGACGTAACTAAGCAAAACTGTGAAGTGTAGATCCAAAGAATAGTTTTCCAAAACAAACTGTCGCAGGTGCTATGCCCAAACGACAATCAGCTGAGGTCCGCTATTCGGATAAACATTCACAGTCCGCTATGCATCAAATGTTACACTCTCTCAGTCATCGCAACTGGAAGTATGTACATATATAGCACATGCTCCAATTGCGATAACGAAGAAGCGCAACAGCGAGTGAGTGGGGGTGGTAAGATGGAATGCACCGCACTGAATTGTGTTTATATATATATTTTTTTTTTTTTTTTTTTTTTTATTTTTTTTATTATTATTTATTTATTTTTTTTTTTCCACTGCACTTCACGGGATTTGATTGGGCGCGCGCGATCGATTTTTTTTTTTTTAAGTAGATGGAATTTTTTTTTCTTTAAATTTATTATTTTTTTTTTTTTTTTTTTTGACACGACGATGCGAGTATGATCTCGTGTGCGCTCGACGGCGTGTGCGCTCGACGGCAGGCAAAAGGCAACTTAAAACCAGGAAAGCCGCCAAATGAGGTAAAATCTTATAGACCAATTTCGCTACTTCCAGTCATATCCAAAATTTTCGAGAGGATATTGCTAAGGCGCCTCCAACCGGTTATAGAAGGAAATAATCTTATCCCTGACTACCAGTTTGGGTTCAGAAGTAAGCATTCGACAATTGACCAGGTGCATAGAATTACTGATGAAATCGAGAAAGCACTTGAAGAGAAAAAGATTTGCTCAAGCGTATTTCTTGACGTCTTGCAAGCCTTTGATAAGGTGTGGCATGATGGCTTGAATTGTAAATTACGACAATTTCTCCCTGTATGCCTATACGACATTCTAGAATCATATCTCGGGAATAGACTCTTCCGTGTTAGACATGAAAATGAATACTCAGAGCTAAAAGAAATTTCGGCCGGTGTACCGCAAGGAAGCGTTCTTGGGCCACTTCTCTATCTGTTATATACTCAAGATATACCGAAAGAAGATGGCACTATCCTGGCTACGTTTGCCGATGACACCGCTATCCTAGCCGTAGGTAGAACAATCGAAGAAACGACTGCAAAACGCACTGAATAAAGTAAATGAATGGACGAGGGACTGGCGGATCGCACTCAACGAATCTAAATCTGTTCACGTGAATTTCACTTATAAAAAAGCTAATGTTTTGACAATTTTCCTAAACTTGGCCCGAATACCTTTTGCAAACGAGGCCAAATACCTTGGAATGACACTCGACGCAAAACTGAAATGGAATTCTCACGTGAAAATGAAACGTAAAGAACTCGAAATCAAATTTAGAAAAATGAACTGGTTGCTCGGAAAACACTCCCAGCTCAGTACTGAGAACAAACTGCTTTTATACAAGCAAGTGCTAAAGTCGGTGTGGACTTACGGTATACAACTTTGGGGTTGTACCAAGAAAACAAACGCCAATATTTTACAAACTTTTCAAAATAAAGTGCTAAAAGAAATTGTCCACGCACCGTGGTATACTAGAAACGATGATATCCACAGGGATCTCGGAATTCCGACAATCGAAGCTGAAATTAGAAGCTTTGCGAGAAAGCATAGAAACCGACTAATCGGACATGTCAACAATACAATCCTACAAATTCTGGATGAAAGCAATTTATTGCGCCGACTACAAAGGACAAAACCTTTCGACTTGGCGAGATAGGAATCAACCGCGCCTAGATTGCGGAACATGCAGGATCTTTCAGTGGAAGGTAACCTGCCAAACGTGTTATTTTTTCATGATAGAAAAATTGCTTGATATATAACAAATTAAATCGCATCGTGGTTTTTTTTAGTCAGTAAGAATCTGACACTACTATGAGCACGCGCTTGCTATCCTCATAGTGTCTATAGAAGATTTTTTCACCAACCCTCGGGAAAAAAAAAAAAAAAAAAAAATTGTAACCATTTTTTCACAATAAAGGTGAATTTTCATCAAAAAAAACAGCGAGAACTTAGTTGCGCACCAATAATAACCAATAAAGTTGAAGTAAGTGGTAAAAAACCGATTATTAGAGTACTCGAGAATATGAAACAATAAATAAGGATTAGCAACTATTGATAAAAACAGAGCATGCATAAATTGTAACTAGCATACCATTACCTCTTATTAGTATAATTTCGATTATTAAATTTAGCTATAACATTTGTAATCCATTCATGCATTCCTCAATATTTTAATGATCCTAGTCTGGCGCAACTGAGCTTTTTCATTGCGAACCCTCTCTGAAAGCAAATAGCACCAATCTGTATGCATTAAAGCCTTCTAGCGGAAATAGGGTTGAACAGATCCTATCCTATGTTCGACCGAAAATGCATTTTTTGAATACCAACTATTGCACACGCCATTTCCGAACTGCGTTTCTATTATACAGTAAATTGCACTTATAATTACAAATTTTTAAAAGGCACTTAAACCCGAACCAATAAAACCCGAACACAAATTATACAAATTACACGACCAGCACAACAAATATTACGTATACGCCACAGAGCCAGCCCCTCTCTTCCATGCGAATGTATGGCAATTAATTGCGGAACATTTTGGCTCTCTTTTAATTCCTCATTTAATACCTCACCACTTGGGTCATTAATTAAATTAATACCCTGCCAACTAAATCACTTAAAAAAACAAATCCGCGACGACTGGCATATTCATCATAATTCTCCCCAAGTCGAAACCCATTTAATTTCGCACGAGTTCCATCCACCAAAAAACGTCATTTAACAGCCGCCAGGCAATTGCCAAAAATAAACAACAGTCAACAATGACAACGACAACGATTACGACGATGTCGGGCCAAAATTAATTATCCCCTCAAATAGGTTGGCCCCAATCAATCTCCATGCCAATGAATTGATCATCAGCGCCACATTAAAATTCCATACGCTCCAATTGAACTGACGTTTAATGTCCATTTCCTGTCATGATAATAAGCCGTCGTTATACTCACCCACATGGTAAAGTCATAGCCCCAGGGCAGGAACATCACACCTGTATTGTACTTCTCCACATGGGTCAGATAGAAGTTCAGGAATACATTCCAGATGACGAAGAACATCCTTGTGGGCGGCAAATCGATTGTTCCGAACAATGAGAACATGTAGATGGGTATCAGCACCGCGGAGTATGAGTCGAGGCCGTGATCAAAAAGTTCCCCGAGTGGTCCGCTGGTCCCGGTGCGGCGTGCTTGCTTCCCATCGATGCCATCTGGATAGACAAAAGAGACTGAGGTTAGTAGTGGCAGTGGATCATCATCCGGAGAAATCACCGACAAAAGCAATAAAATAATTTTTTTTTTTTTTTTTCCTGCATTATTTATGAATAATCCATATGTGAACCATGTACACGTGGTCGCTGTGGTGGCTCATCGTGATAACTTTTGCGGTTCTCGTGTGGTACAACAACTCACCTAGGGTGTAAGCCAGGAATATATTAATCGCCGCTACCAGCCACACCCATCGTGGCACTGTATTCTCGGCATGGTTGGCCGCTGTAAAGTCCCAGTCGTAAAATGCAATTAAAATGAAATTGACCACTGTCAGAAGGAAGCCTGTGAAGGTTATGAGATTCGGTGCCAGCCATTTGGGAAAGTACTGCAATAATAATAATAATTAATGTTATTCCTTTTGTCTTTTATTTTGTGGCCCTTTATGCGGTCCACTTTGGTTGGACTCACCTGAACACATTTATTCCAAAAGGGATGCATTATGTAGACACTGAGATAGCTGGTGTCAATGCTGTTATACTGAAAAGAAAAACCATACAAAAATATTATTTTTTTTTTTTTTTTTTTCAATTTTTAAATTATACTCTAGAGGCCAGGAGGGAAGGCGGATGTCTGCCATCAAAAATAATTTTTACACTGCTAATGGATAATGCTAAGTGCATAAGGGGCAGCTTCAGGACTACGATTATTCGCTTTCCATGCCAATGCGTCTCAGAATCGGACGTGAGCTGTACTTTTGTTCATCACTTAAGATTGTGGCTTTTAAAGTTTATTAACCCAGTGATGGAGAAGCAAAAGAAAGGGTGTAGAAAAGAACAAAAGATTGCAGAGGAAAGTATGCATTTTGACTGATTAAGAACTCAGTGCTAGCCCTGCGTTTTGGCCAGTTCGGAAAACAGACTCCACCCATTGGATTAGACACTGCGGAGGTGATCATGGCTTGATGCATATTTGTAGGAGACATCTGCTCCCCTTGTCGATATTAGATCCATTTATATGTAGTTTTTCTTAGAAAATCGCAGAGCCAAACTGATAGCAGAGCAGAGTAAGCAAAATTACCATCATAGTGTTATACGTCCCCGACTGAGAATGATAAAAACAATTTCTACAGCTATTTAGGCTCCGTTTACAACTAAACATCTAATGGGGATATCGTAATGATGATTTCAGCGCAAAATAGGAAGCGACAACAGTGAGGGGTCGTTGCTTATGATTCACAGTATTTTTTTCACGATCAAGTTTCATTTTAGCCATATGACCACCCTACTGCCACTGTTATGCCTTCACAGTAGAGTTGACTTAGCTTTCGCATTGAGTCCCAAATGACAGACAGCTAACATCCAACCAGATCAGAAATTGTCTACTAGACGTCCGAAACAGACGTGAAGCTGACATGGAACAAGAATGCGATCAAGATCTTATGTTAGTTTTTATACGCCTTCGCCTTCACTAGATGGAGAGAACACTTCATTATAGTCCTTAACCACTTAGACGTTGGTGATATGATATCGAACTCCCAGTAAAACCGAAATAACAATAGCAATCAAGTCCCTCAAGAAAAACAAAGCGGTAGGTATTGATGGCATCCCTGCCGAACTACAAGTTTTTCAAGTGGCGCCAAATACACCCTATATACCAGTTCATATGGAGAACGTGGGAAAATGAGCAATTTCCGCAGGCGTGAAAAAGAAGGTTGAATATGGAAACTGGAGAGGTATATGCATTCTCGCGGCCGCTAGAATCATATTAGAATGGATTAAAGAACATTTAGATCCAACTCTCGACGTCGAACAGGCGGGTATTGGCGCTGGAACCTCCTGTATTGACCACGACTCTTGCGCATTAGAGACATCCCAGTAAGCTACATATGAGGGTAGTAAGTGTCACGACTTACACAATGGTAAGATGTAGGATGTAATTTTGAAGTCCAAAGTGGAGTACGTCAGGGGTCCATACTGTCACCACTGTTGTTCTCAGTGGTCATCAGCGATGTACTTCGTGCACCATTGATGGAAGGAGACCATGGAATTCTATGGACTATGACACCTTACCTTTAACACCTCGACTACGCTGACAATGTTTATCTACTTTAATATCGAATAATTGACCTTTATCTGATGGCCCAAAATCTAGAAATGAGGCAACCAAAGTGAGGCTTAAAATAAGCCAAAAAAGCCCTGAACAAGAAGTAGAGAAAGTAGACAACTTTCTACGACTAGGAAGTGTGGTCTCCGCTAACCGTGGTGGCACCTTACAGGATGTGTGCAGCAGAGTCGGAAAGGCAAAAGCTGCATTCGAAATGCTATCCAAAGTCTGCAGAACCAATGCTCTCAGCGCAACAACCAAGCTGTTTGAGGCCCTAGCTAGTTCCGGACAGACGCATAAATAGTGGATAAGGGTTTCTCTTTCAGTTGCGACATTGCAGTTCTATTTAGGAAGTCGGTTATTTTAATTTCGTTGTAGCCTGGCCACATCCTTCTGAATATAATACAGTTTGTTAGCCTAATCCATCTAAGGTTATTGGAATATTTTCTGCCTTGACCGCTTCAAGCGTAACGTGAACTGATTCCGCAAATGAGCGGTGGAGGGCTGAGCCTTGCCTAGCCACAAAGAACTCATAGTCATATCTACTTTTCTGTTATCCTTTTCATGACTGACTCATTCAATTTGTTTTCACTCAGTCGACGATATGATAAAAAAAAAAGAATCAAATTAAAACCATTTATTTCATGTTTTCGATGTCGAGGGTCGACGCAGGAGTCTTGACCCATGCTGGTACGAGTAAATCTAATTTAGATAAACAACGCAAACAAAAACAATAATATACAATTTCCTCCCGGTAGTGTTTACTATTTCACATTTCACCATGTCAACACCATTATATACGAGTACATATTTGAATGCGCATTAATTTATCAATGATAAATAGGAGCACAATAACACTGAACAATTATTTTCAAAATAAATATTCAACGAAAGTGAAAAAGAATCTGGAAAGTTTCATTTTGTTTTCGTATAGGTACAAAAAATACGAACAAAATAATAAACAAAATGTCAAAAAATCGCTGAGAACTAATGAAAATATAGAACGTTGTAGGGTTTTCTAGAATTATTGCGAAGGTATACACAAAATACACATATTTACCCCTAACACTAAACTATGAGGTAATAAGGGTCAGTGGGTCAGTGGAAATAGGAATTTGATGCTATTTGTTATTCAAAGCAAATTGCGATACATTTTTTTTTTTTTTTTTATTACAACTGAATAAATTAATTTAGTAATTCACATTGAATAGTAATTGTTCAACTTTTAAGAGGGATGTAGCTCTAAATTATTTGTGTACGTACATAGATACTTCTATCTTCAACTCGATCATGTGGGGTTTTCTACCATTTGTCGTAGTTCTGCATTTGAGTGTTGCGAGATTCGCTGCAGATGTTTCGTTGCAGTATTGGGTAATTTCTTCTTTAGTTTAGTGTTTAAATCTCGATGGTACCAAGGTGCATTCGCAATACACCTCAATACCGTAGTTTAGAATCTTTCTATAAGTTGTAGGTTGGTTCTCTTTGCACAGCCCCCCTACAACCAAAGTTCAGACCAAAACATTTTCCTGAATTTAATATTTATTTCTTCCTGTTTTTGTTTGATATGCTCTTTTCACTTTAATTTAGCATCCAGAGTCATGCCTAAATATTTTGCCGTGTTTGCATATTGTTTGGGTATTTGGAGTGGATTATTATAATTGGTACCACATTTATATTTTTAGTTATAAAGTTGATGTGTGTTGACTTCGGTTCACTGAGGTGTATTCTCCATTTGTTTGTCCAGTTGAGTATTGCATTGGTTCCTTTTTGTGCTCTCCATTGCCAGAATTACAGTACCATCTTCGAATGTTGCTATGCTTCAGATAAATCTCTTGTAGGTAAAGCATAGGACCTAAGACACTACCTTGAGGAACTCCTGCCCGCTATTTTCGTAAGTACATGCTTTACTCTAAAATGACATTCAGAGATACATTTATGATTTAAGTAGCAAATATATTTGCTTTGGTAGATTCATTTGCAATTTAAACGGTAGTCCTCTATGCCAGGCTTTATTGAAGGCTTGTACTACATCCAAAAATATGGCTGAGCGCACTTTTTCTTGCATTGTAAGCTGTTTTCAATTGTGTTCACGATTTGATTATAGAATGTCTCACGAAAACCGAACTGATGTGTCGATATGAGATTTCTTTCTAAGAAGTAATTTTTTGAATATTTTTGAGACTACTGGTAGCAGGGAAATAGGACGATAAGATTTTTTAGCATTTCGCGGTTTTCCAGTTTTATGTATCATATCATTATTACTTCCGCTATTGTCCACTATCGTGGAACCTTATTCTAAATATTACATTCATGAAATGTTGTATCTTTCGCAGAGCTTTTTCAGGGAGTTGTTTAATAATTCCACTGGTTATAAGGTCATATCCCTGTGCTTTTTTTTGTATGCAAATTCTTTTTTATGACATCGAGTGATACTGTATGGATTTTTGTGCGCTAAGAATGTGCTTGAGTCTAGGAAGTGGCTGAGAGGTGTTCGTTTTGGTATTAACACTTCTTGCCATATATTGTCATCCTTTTTGATTGAGAGGACAAAACCTGGGGTTGTTTCTGGTTTCTTGTGGCCTTCCAAAGCGAGTAATCAGTTTGATGGTTTACTGTTAAATTCTGTAGATACACGCTCACTGATTCATTTTCTATTTCTTTTATCAGCAGCTTTTGTTCATTCCATGATTCTAGTGATGGGGGAATACAGAGCCTGGTAGAGAATTCTACATTCGTGTCGTTCTGCTTATAAACAAATCAATCCCTATATTTGACGGTACTGAAGTTGGGCTTAAGTGTGAACTGATGCGCATTTGAAGCATGACGCGTATTGCGGGTGAAATTTTGAAGGGGAGGAATACAACTGGTTATTTCGCTGGAGCAATTTTATAAAAAAAAAGCGATAAAATAGGGAAAGACACGAGGCATTTCGACGGTATTCAAGTGAACGTATGGAGTTCACAATGTCTTTATCACCTATAAGTTTTAACGCGCGATTCTGTATCCTGTCTAGAATGTGCCGAATGATTTGGGTGCACCAGACCAGATATGGGCGTTATATTCCAGCTTAGGGCAGATGAATGTCTTACGAATTGAGGCCAGATCAGACGGTGTAAAATATTTCTTGCACCGTTTAAGGAATCGTAGACATTTTGCAGCATTTTTGCCAACTTCGAATGTGATCGTTCCATCGAAGATGGTTATTAATGCACACACCCAGAATGGTAATTCTTTCGGTTTCAATGATGCAAGTACCATCCATAGATAATGGTTGAGTGTTTTGGTTTCGCTTGAAGACAGCACTGTATTTTGGAAGCATTAAATTCCACACTATTGGTTGAACCCCATTTGATTATGCTGTCCAGGTTGGAATTTAATGTGTTTAACATACGTTGGCTTTCCTCTTCTACGTCTGAAGAGGAAAGAGGAATATGAAAACTGAGGGTACTGTCATAAGCGAAGGAATGGATTGGATTAGAAGTTGCAGACCAGAGATCAATTATAAAAATAAGAGAATCGGAAATAAAACAGATCCTTGGGGAACACCACCATTTATTTGGTGAATTGCAGACTTCAAGCCGTCCAAGACAACTTATATTGAACGCCCCGTGGTAAGGTAATGTCTAATACAAGAAGAATAGACCCGTCAACGCCATATGCACGCATTTTTAAAAAAAGAGCGATGTCAAACTCTCTCAAATGCTTTCGAAATATCAAGCGCAACCATCTTAGTTTCGTCGAAGTGATAGATAGATTGGTTCCACTTCTCGGTGAGATATGCTTTCAAAGCACCAGTGGACTTGTTGCTACGAAACCATACTGCCGCAGAGGTTTTGCCAGCGTAGAAGAATACCTCTTCAAAACTAGGAGGGAGATACCATCTGTCACAGCAGATTTGTGTATGTTAAGATCTTTGAGTACTCCTGCAAATGTATGAGTGCGAAAGTGGCCATGGAAAATTCGACGCTCTCAAATACAGGCGGAGACAAAGCATTAACTGCAAGCAAGCAGATTAGCTTTGCCTGGAAGCTGGAATGTCATTGTAAATGAACGTAGGAATGGCAGACGAAGCAGATTTTTTATTATTTTTGACGAATGACCAAAAGTTGTTACTACCTTTCAGACATTGTAGGATTTTTGCCTCAATTTTTGCTCTTTATAGGCCGGGTCACACCACGAGCTTACCTTAGGTTTAATGCTCTTTATTCTATTAGTAATAAAGTCATTCATATCTAAGAGGATAGTATCAGTGATCATATCAGCAGCAGCATCCACGTCCCTATCGAGGTTAGCATAAGAATATATTGTAAAGTGGATTTCGAATATAAGAAAAATGACAAACTTTTTATCAGCAGGCCATATATCTACTTCTGTTAAGTACTGTTTTAGTGCATCCGCATGCCAAGTTACAATTCTAAAATAATTTAACCTGAACTCAGAGAACTTTTGTTAGACCCTCCGTAGGAAATCGAAAAATCAAAACAATAACAATATAGCTCCCATACATCTTTAATAATTGTGCGATATCCATCGGTTATTCCGCTTGATATGACATGTTAATCATCGATGGACGTCAATAATAAATATAATTACTGTGGCCAAGCGACTGAAATTTTAAATATGAATCCACTTGGCTGTGTGCTGATTCATTTATCTGCCTGAAGACCACCGAGAATCGATTATTATTTACTTTCAGCGCACGCATGGCAATAACAAAATTTAAATGCTTTTCAACTATTTATGGCAAATTTGATAACAACACGTTTTTTTCTGTCGTGCAATGCGATATTGAGCAGACAACACTACAAACGAGATTAAACGGCTGGATATCGGAAAATATATAAAATGGTCTTTTGTAGTAATAGCTTCACAAGAGTGGTGCTAATTATTTTACTTACTTCGTGAACATTATTGATCTCACGATTTTGATAAGTCTTGGCATTCAAGAAAAACTCTGTCCGTTTCTCTGTTCCCCGGATTGCAGCCTAAATGGCTTGACAGATTTACTTCAGACTTCTTAGACGCGGTCTGGGGGCTCACACACCGAGAAGAAATCGGAATTTTCATTCCATTTCGGAAAGTGCAATATTCTCAAAAATGGCTTCAATGATTTCGACAGAATCAAACATATGAATGTTTGCAATAAGACTGCATACTCAGTTTACGAGTATTACTAAAAATTTGGCTATTTCTCGGATATGGCTAAGACGATTGATATTTTAGGTATATGGTTTTAAAATTTGGCAAATTTCTTCGAATCTTGTTGATTTTGCCTAAATTTGGAAACAGAACAATTTATAAATGATTGTCACATATTAAGAAAGTGCTATACGCACGACCCAGTTCTGCACCTTATTTAATGTTTCACAACAAAAAAAATATTAATTTAAAAGTCTAGATATGTCATTTATATGACACCCTGTTTTTGCAACGGCATTTTTAAGTTGTTTTAAGATCACAAAGTTGTTCTTATTTTTAAACTGTTTCCACTGTTTTTGTCGATTTAACTAGAGTTCTTTTCAGAATTAAAAAAAAAAAAAAAAGTATAAAGTACACAGGTATTTGAACCTATAGCACCAAATTAAACAAAAAATTGTTGAATTGGATAGTTTAAAGAATTAAAGAAAAAACGGAAATTTTTAAAATGTTGAAATTATTAATTATTTATTAGTAATATTACAAAAAAGGGAATGTAGCTTGTAGGCAACAATGAGCTATAACGAAAATGAAATGAAAAATGAAGGTCGATTAATTCGGGTGAAAATTATTCTGAAAATTCTCTGAACACTTACTTTATAGATTTTCACAAAAAAATTCACCAAATAACACAAAAACTATTTTTTATTATTTTTACCGTAGAGCACACGTCAACTTTTTAGAAATTATCACTCTACTAACGGGATTTCTTTGTTTGAAGCATAGAGACATAATTTTGTTCATTGTTTCTGAACTTGATTCGAAGATTGGAGTGTAGACTACAGTCTAATGCCACAAAACGGAAAATAATAAACACACTAGCAATTTATGAGGGTAAAACGGTATGTTGCCTGCAGTCTACTATATTCCATGCCAATATCTTTGCATATGTCAAATATTAATTTCGAACAAAATCAATCGAATCACAGCCGAGAAAGATCCAATTTTCCGAAACCAGTTAATAAGCAAAATATTGTTAAACGTATTTCTTTGAAAAAAAAGCTTGGTACGCCCTCTGAGAGCATACGAGTATATCCACCACAACTGAAATATCACATTTCATCAGAATCGTTAAAGCCATTTTCGAGAAAATCGATTTTTTTATCGGCCATTTGTGTAAAATACCATTAGTTTGTGAAATATAAAAGGTCCAGCCATTTAGGCTGCATTCGACCATACATACAGACAGACAGAATTGAGACATCCATTTTTTTAGATTATCTATATTACATAACATTTATTTCGCATGGAATAAATAAAAAAGTCGATCGCTTGCGAAACCTAAGGCAACTCTACTGTGACGGCATAACACTGGCAGTAGGGTGGCCATATGGCTAAAATGCAACTTGATCGTGAAGATGACATCAGGTGGACGGAAAAAAATACTGTGAATCATAAGCAACGACAATAATAGCAAAATCAAACAAAATACTCCCCAGTTATCTGGACAGCCACCCTTGGAGTTTACAGAAACTTAATACCACCTAAGTTTCAAACCCACCACACCAATATTTCTTTCTCTCTGTCTCTTCCTCTTTCCACTAAAACGCACGTGTTCTAAAAATTAGTGTAAGGGTATTCATATTAAGTGCAAATTATAAAAAAAAAAAATATATAGTAATGCCAAGTTTGATCAAAATATCGAGATTTTTTTCAGGTAACCAATACTTGCCCTTATAGATTAAAAAAAAAAACCATTACCAGAACAAGGTGTTATCTCTAACAGAGTGTCATCCAAACATTCAATTGTATAAAAAACAATTTTGGTGTGAAAAAAGATACACCCTATGAAACTAGACTATTTTTGCTACAAAAGTCCACATTGTAAATTTTACAATATCTTTCAAAAATAAGTCATAGCCGTTTGATCCCATTAAAAATGGGCACCCTATATTTGATAGAGCTTTAACCAAAGTGGCTGCTCCGTTCATGAATCTTACGTGAATTAGCTTTCGTACATACTCGTAAATAGAAGAAGAAAAAATAATTTATTTTGCGTTGGGTTTTTTTGAGGACGAACAATTCAAAAAAAAAAATACTTCAAGGTTTTTTCTCTACTTTAGTACATGTACGATTTATCTGCTCATATCGCAACTATTTTTAATAAAAATTCCATGAAAAATACCTTGAAATCATGTATAATTTTATTTTACAGCTGTGAAATAAACCGACAAAATTATTTGGATCTTTATACATTTTTGGACCTCATATCTGGCCTTCTAATGAATTTTTCGAAAAACAGAAATGGTATTTTTATCATGCTTTTAGTACTTAAAAAAAGTAATGTAAAAACTATGAGTCATCTGAAAAACCTCCTTTCAACTTAACGAACATTTGCGATGAAAAATTAAAAATTTGGATGCACCCTATCAAAATAGAACACTGCCACTACATATCTCCCCTTATAATCCCGTTGATAGTGGAAATGTATTTATCCCATACATTTAAACATTCATACGAGTATATGGAATTGAAAGACACCTTTTTTATACCCGTCTGCTGACACTGAACTATTTTTGTGGTTTGTATGGGATATTTGCAAATTTAGGACATCAACCTTTGAATTTTTATACTGTGAAATGACAAAGCTGTAGGATAGTATATTACATCCTTGTTTTACTATTCAAAAGTAGTACGATGAGAGATCGCCCCAAACGGCTCTAACAAATTGTGAAGAAAACTCATTTTATGGATGATTTCAAACACTCATCTTCTCCAAATGAAAACGCTTGGTGCGATTTGAGCTGCAAGGATTCTAGCAAATCTGAAAAGTTAAATTTTGGGCTTTTTAAAGTCAATCCAATCAAAGAAAATTAAACGAGAATGTCAAATTCTTTTATAAAAATGAGGCAATGCCAACGGTAGTACAAAATTGTGGTCATTCGTCAAAAAGTCATACAGAACGTCGCATGGAAAAAACTCCCTATAGGAGGAAAGAAGTCGTAAATAGCGAAGGTAAATATCAGCCGGAAATAAAAGAAAAAGAACTGATACGCCAAAAGAGGAGAGCACGTGAGAGATGGCAACAATCCCTAGCTCCCCAGCACAGAACCCTTTTCAACTATCTGTGTAATGAACGCAAGAAAGCAGTCAAAGATTTCAAAAATCGGGAGATCTCTACTTATCATGAAAGCTTGACTGCCGAAAAAAGTCCGAAGTATTTACAATGAAAAACCATGAAATATATTAAAAAAAAACCAAATGCAATGGGCAAAGGAGACAAAGAGATGGCGAATTTATTTGTCGTGCACCTGACAACTTTAAAATAACAAGGCCCCTGGATATGATTTAATAACCGGACAGATCCTCTAGGAATTGCCAAAGAAAGCCCTGATCAAGCTTCTGCATATTATAAATGCCGCCCCAAAATTATCATACGTTTCAAGGCAATGGAAAGTTGCCGAGGTTATAATGGTTTCGAAACTGGGTAAACCGATATCGCTCCTGCCGATAGTATCTAAGGTATTTGAAAAGCTTTTGTTAAAGCGCCTAAAATCGGTCATTGAAAAAAGACGTTTGATTCCTGACCATCAATTCGACTTCAGAACAAATTCCACAATTGATCAGGATCATAGAATAACAAATGAAATAGAGAAAACCTTAGAGGAGAAAAAGATATGTTCTAGCGCTTTTCTGGACGTCTGTCAAGCCTTCGACAAGGTTTGGCATGAAGGCTTGAAGTTTCAGTTGATCCTACCTCGCGAACAGACTATTCCGTGTTAAACACGAAATAACTAACTTGGCTCGAAAACTCCATATTCGTCTTCATGGTCATTGCTACAAAGTTATGCTTCAAATTCTGGATGAGACAAACCTTGTGCGAAAGCTACAAAGAACGAAACTGTTCGATCGAGCGCAACAAGGACCAACCGCATTTAATGGTGGATTTTAGCAGGTGCTTTTGCTGTGCTATCCATTCACTTGCAAGTATTTCAAAGGCATTTCACAGAGTTAAACACTAGTCTCTGTCGTCGTGCATATGCAAATGCGTACTTATAATAGCGATGAATCACTTATTATTTAAATAAGAAGACCTTTCTGGCCGTAGAATTCTAGAGAAATGAAGCGATACAAGTAAACACGATCAAAGTATCTATACTTCTTGTTTGATACCAAGTATTTTTGGTATCGATACTTTTTCTTCCGATTCTCGCTCCATATCCAAAGAAAAATACTCAGTATCGTGTTCGCATATCAAGTTCAATTCCAGGAAAACTTGCATTGAGTTGAAAAGTACAACAAATTGTTGTCAGAAAAGTTTGAGGTTAAGATCGAAGTACAACAAGTTCATCACAGTGATTGATTTCGCAAAATACAATACCCATAACGCTCTGATATTTTCTGATATCAGGACCACAGGAAGCTCTGAAGAGTAAAATAAAAACATGGTGTAATGCACTACAGCAAACCTACCAAAAGTAATACAAAATGGAATACATAGGTATACTAGCCACTTGCAATAGGCTCTACTCGTATCCGCTCCATAAAATTCTCAACAACTGAGTCCTTCAAGTATGTAGATCTAATATTTAACCTTTTACGTCTAAAGGTTCAGAAGTTATAACTCTGTGACAAAAAAAAAGAGAAGGGTTCCATTCTTCCTTTTTTTAACAACAATCATAAATTCCTTGATTACAGGGGAGACTTACATATATGAACTGCTCTGACACTTCTGATACGAAATCAGTTAGATTTATTAAGATCTTACCCCTTTTCATGACCTAAGAACCCTTTTAAGGATCAGCGATAGTAAGACATGGTTGTTGTAATGTCAAGCATGGTAATTCACCTGAGTGAGCCCGTGTGGCTCTTCATAATGAACAATATCCTTATAATACTTGTATTTCAGAACACGGGCGATTATAGATAGACAGAGAGAGAGAGAGAAAGAAATATTGGTGCAGTGGTTTGAAACTTAGGTGGTATTAAGTTTCTGTAAACTCCAAGGGTGGCGTCCAAATAACTGGGGAGTATTTTGTTTCGCAGCTTTTGTCGTTGCTTATGATTCACAGTATTTTTTTTTTGTCGTCCTCCTGATGTCATCATCACGATCAAGTTACATTTCCAGCCACATGGCCCACCCTACTACCAGTGTTATGCCTTCGCAGTAGAGTTGACAATTGATCGACTTTTTTATTTATTTCATGCGAAATAAATAGATGATTCTTGACATCAGGATTTGAACCGTAAACCTGCAGCGTGACTACACTACGGCCGCACTAAACTACGGCCGCCCGTGTGTGGTGGACAAAAGACACATCACGTCCACTCGGAGACCTAATGTTGTTTTGAGTCCTTTCTGTAGTTTGGGAAGAACAAGTTTTTTAAAAGCTTATCAAAGTTCGATTCGTAAAAATAGCTAACAAAGACCACCTTGTAAAACTCAGTAGATCCGATATCTGTCATTACATCCACCTACCGGCTTTCTGAGAATGTTCAGTGATCAACAGAACACTCACCCACATAATTTACCCATTTAAAATGCAACTGATTTAAGAAAAACGATCCTATAAAGCTGTAACAGCGCCCCAAGATGGCTGTAGTACCGCCTCATCTGCTAAGCTTCGAAACGTAATCACGAAGCATATAGAAAGATGTGGTGGCGTCTCACCGGGCGACCCACCCCCTGGGTTTTACCCTGAGTTTCATCTTTCTGGGGCGGCATAGCTCATAGCATTATTAAGGTTACTTCCTCAGGATGGACTTTAGTCACCGTATACTTGACTCCTACCCTGTGGCGGATAACGTGTGCGTGACAAATTACCATATAGGGGTAGTAACCCAGTGATAAGAGGCGTTACCTCATGCTCTAACAATGCAGCCCTAGTTACTTCATTTCAACAACAATTCATGCCCAACTCCAAATATTTAACTAACGACCATCCCTATGGAAGTGGTTAGAAACCATAATCCCAAGGGTATTTGTATATTTTATTGTTTGCCAATAGTTTGCTTCCGTGTAGCCGGAAAGTTGACCATTTGCTGTAAAAATAAAGGCCAAACCAAAGAGACAACTTTGCAATAAATAATTCATACGTTCCACGTGAATACCTCCCTCAAAAAATTATGATGATTCCCAGAACATTCTAAGAAAGTTGCTTGCTTTACCAACAGGCCCATTAAAAAGTTCCATGGTCATTAAAAAAAGGCAATAAAACTAGGTACTCAACAAGTTGACAGTGTTTCGCTTCCGCTTAGTCATCGTGATGGAAGCTTTACCACATCTCTGCCAAAATATTGTTAAATTGACGCACCGTGTATCTATACTCGATGGCCACTATCAAATTTCCCAATTGCCGCCCCTAATTCACAATCTTATTTTGCTCAGTAAGCTTGGTCAATGACTCTGCAATCACCGTCTTATCTCACAAGCTCACCACCCTATACCTCGCCCCACTATCTCAATGGAAGTAATCGAAGCGCCTTTAATACTCAGAACTTGACGTCGCAATGCATGCGTTGGCCATAGCAGAAGGGTGGCGTGATTATTTACTCTCTGTACTCGTACGTATCTAATATGTTGAGGGGTGGTTGAAAACATGTCAACACTAATTGATTATGTGTTTGTAGATTCCTCTTAGCATAGCAGTGTTGCGAAGCAGAGACACGTAAGTGTGCGTAAACACAAGGATGGTTTTGTGTTATGCCACTGCAGCTAAACGATCTTTGAAGAGCGTTAAGATAACGCTTGACGGGTGTAAGTTAAAGTGCGGGCATGCTGGACATGTGTAGTTCACTTGTTGGTCGAGTGTAAGTGGCAATATTGGTAGTGGTGTCTATGGTATATATAAAGTGGGTCAGGAACAGGGTGTTATATATATTTAGGTATTTAGTTTCGCTTCATTTGATTACTCAATAACTGATAAGTAATTGTATTTGCACTTTAGGGTTTGAAGATTATCGTTTGTAAACGGTCAGATAGATCCACTCAATGGTGGTGAGAAGGATGCAAATTGGTGCAGTTTTAGACATAGAAAGGAGATTGTGAACCATGAGGACATTGTTTCTGCTCCTGTTCATACAATTTTACTAGGGAAAGCGGAGTTTTTGAACAACGGAGTGCTACTGCTACTGCTACTGTGAAAATAAAATTAAAAGTATTAACGATTTGAATGAAATTTTATTACTGTTTAAATTTTGATCTATGCCTATGGAATACAACATCAGTTAAATGACCGCCACGGGAGTTTTTGTAAACTTCGATTCATGTAGGGTCATTTTCGATGACTTTTTGGCACATTTCTGTCTGTATTGTGGTCACAACTTCATGGATGTTGGTTTTAGAGTACTCTAAGGTTTGGAAATTATCTACATAGATACGATCTTGACCATAGTCCCACAAAAAAAATCCAATCTTGGTGGTCAATTGATGTCACTAAATCCCGAAAATAAATCATGCAATAGAGCCAAATTTGCATGTGTTGTGTGGAACGTAGCCACGTCGTATTGGAACTACATGTCGTTCATATCAATGTCTTCGATCTCAGGTTAGTGCAGTAACAGTAGCTCCTTCGTAGTTTTCAAAAAAAAAATACGGCCGGATCACGCCGCCGTTACACAGCGCACGCCAAACTGTCACCCTGGGTGGATGCAATAGCCGCCGAACGAGAAATGGACCTCATCGCTGAAGAAGATTTTGTTTGAAAAACCGACTTCAACTTGTTGATTTTCTAACATCCAATCGGAGTATGTTCTGCTCATTCTATGGTAAGTTGCAATAATTTGAATGCATTGAGCGGTAATTAAACGATCCATATTGCAAATGGCAAAGTAAGAACTACCTGTCACTATGGATGACAGATACATAGATTTGACAGATGCCATATGACAGGAATGTGAAATCCCGACCATAAAAGAGAAACGAATAAAATCTAAGTTTCTCCAACCACTACACCAAAAGGAGTTCTTCCTGGTAATACAATGGACACAGAAAATTGAGCCTGAGTACTCAGGGATTTAGAAATTTCCTTCCAAAGTCTGAACGACTGGACGAATTTACTTCAAACTTCATGTCTGTGCTTTTGGAGAATGTTTTCAAAAATGGCTCCAACGATTTCCATATAAATTCATATCTAAGGTAACACAGATGTCTGCAATGAGACTGTGTAATCAGTTTTTCGCTAAAAAAAAAAAAAAAAATGTAGGACTGAGTCATTTGTACTTGCACCTACATGTTGTTTATCTCCAAAAATTCAGTTTTGAAAAAAAAAACAGAAAATACAAAATTTTTCTCAAAAAAATTATTTCCAAAAAACATCGCATAAAAAACATAAATATCGCTTTCGAGTAAAATCGCTTGAGTCATATTTGACAATTTTCAAAAACTGTTCAATAAATCCCGAAACATTTGCACGTTCGTTTTGGTAAAAATTTGGAGCGCCATCTGTTGAGATATCTTCACCTTAACTTAAATGTCAAACTTGACCAAAATCGTTGGAATCGTGTTCGAGACAATCGATATTTCCCAAAATTAGTCCTGAGTAAAGTACCTTTAATTTTTTGGTTAGAATTTCCATTTCGCCTCGAATTGTGACCCTACAAACCCCAGATGTACATACTGACAGACAGGCTGACAGAATTGAGAGACCCAATTTGTTGAATTTCACTTTAATAGTAATGTCGAGTTCAGGAAACCAATACTTGCCCTTATGCAAGTAAAAAAATGAATAACGATTCTTTACTTATTGGTGGACTTGCAAATTTGACTATTTCTAGGATATGGCCAGGATTATTTTGTTCAAAATTTATATCTAAGTTGTTTCCGACACAATAATTTGGTATTCCAAATTTTGGACGTTTCGCTTTCATGAATAAATTTGAAACCTAAACAATTAGAGAAAGAACAAGAAATGTTTCGCATCGGCGTCCGAGTCGGGACCTTTAACAGCACATGCATATGCCCTTTATTATACCTTATTCTATATAGTTTAATCGAGCTGTAGTAATGCTCGCAATGTAGTCAGAAATCTGTAGATATAAATCTAGATTGGTCTGAGGGCTCTTCTGAGATGGCAGTTGATTCAGCAATGATAGTTTGAGAAATCCGTTAAGAGCTTAATTTTTCTTTCAAAACAATCAGGGTATTCTCATCCGCCTTTGATAACGTCTATTGAATCCAAAGAAGACACAGATCATCGACGTGAATTTCGTCGTCGATTCCCTTGTCGTGTGGCGCCAACTGGGCAAACACTGTGGCATTAGCCGCTCTCCTCGAGGAGACTGGCTCAACACGGGACAGACATAATATCGCTGCTGTAGCTCCAGATGTCCAAACGGACCCTCAAACATCAACCAGATGACGGGCCACGCAATTAGGCATCAATAGACTTTACAGTGAATTTTGGTGAAAAACTTCTACTACTACAGCTACTGCCTGAAGACCGTCAATAGCGTGTAAATCACAGCCAAGCCCTTGACCGCGCTGAGGGTGGATTTCCATTGAAAATTATCATCAGCGACGACTCGCATTGTTTGGTACGGCCTTTACGTAGAAAAGGTGGTTGACCCATATTTCTTCGCGGACGGCATCGGCAATATTATTACTGTGACTGGTAAGCACTACAGAACCATGATCAACGTCTTCTAATGAATTGGGTTTGGAGAACATGCGGTTCCAACAGACATTCTGCAGCAAGCGCTTCCCGGGCTTCTCTTCAATTTGACGATTTGAACTGGTCCGCAAGATTGCTCAATTTGACGGTTCCAGACTTCTTCCTTTGAGCGTTTTTGAAGACCTTGGCGGCCCTAAAGGTGAACATTCGACAAGCAGTGGAGAATTTATCGCGAGAAGTTTTGAGAAAAGTCATGGAAAATGCTGTTAAATGAGCCCGAATGTGCATCAATTCTGGCGGCGGCCACTTGACCGATACTAGTATTATCTTCGCAACTTAATAGAATTAAAAGCCTAAATAAACATAGTCAACGAACCAGAACCAATTCTTTTTATTTACAAACAAAGTTACTGCCTTAGGAATTGTGAGCTTTTAAGACCAATGTCAACTTGGCAGATACGGCAAAGTCATACTAAATGATTTTGTTAATACAACTACATATGTACATATGCAAATAAAAATCAATCTAATCAAATACACATTCTACTCCATTCTATAACAGCACCACCTTTCAAATCGATTGAATCTAGTAAATCACTAGGCATGAGATGATTGCTATAATTTGTGGTCCCTCATATCAGTGTTAGATTTGATGTTTTATCTACAATTTTAATTTAAAACTTATCAACGAAAAAAGGCTGATAAATTCAGCTGAAATCAGCCGAATGCATAGCCATAGATTCTATAATCACACCCAAGTGTACTCGTATTATTGTAATCTAATCAAATATTTTCCCTTAAACAAGATAAAATTGTTTTTACCTACTTATATCACTAAGGGCTTTAACTATTTTCAGAGAAACTTGGAAACAATGAAAAATAACCCCTGCCTTTTAAATACTAGTATGTAGGTCATTGATTTTTTTTTTTTTTTTGAAAATAAATGTTTTACATAGAATATAAGCCCACCTCATCCTAGGCTTGTGAATTAACATGTGATTCTATTAATCAGTTGTCTGTAGGTTGTTGTAAGCTACCACTTCCTGGACATATTTTCATTACATCCCACCAGCAAGTTCAAATGCCAAGAACAAGTGCCATCCAAATGAGACTATCAACGTAGTTATAGATACTCGTACACTATCAGCTAATAGTGGCAAATCACTCCTCCCTTATCAGTGTAAAATTAAAAATAACTCATAGCATGCAAACGGGTAAAACCTTGTACACGGCCTATTGACACCCACCGACATAGTACGAGTATATTCATGTTAATAATTAGATTATAGCTCGATGAAAGCACGCTAATGCTATTCGACGACTCACCTTGTAACGGTCGAAGCCCTTCAAGTGGGCTTCGGTCAGATATTTCACTCCAAACATTCTCCTGGTTGCGTGCCACCCTTATATGCCGTAACCCAATTTCGAACTACCCAAGAGTGTGGGAAGAAGAACACATGCAATTGCACTTGGAACTACTTTTCAGTAAGTGATATTGTTATCCACTTATATACAGATACTCGTACGTCACTTCAATGTCAGCCTGTCTGGTATCTACAGACTGACAGTGTATCCACTTAGACCACCCGAATTCACTGAGTGTTGAAATTTATTTCCAACCGTCTCAGCGACACGCAATTGTATATTTTCCACAAACAAAAAAAAAATGATAAAATTTCAATAAAATCCGAAATCGCGACACATTTATCTCATGGATAATAAACCAGCTCGCTAGTCGAATCTCAATGCTGACACGTGCTATTTTTAGTCCTACGTACTCGAGGCTTCCGATAAGATTGTGCTATGGGACAGAGAAGGAACCCGAATCTTTTCGTGACACGACATACAGTGCACCGCGGTTTTGTTATTAAATGTTTAATTTGATTGTAGGTTAATCTATAATTTAGAACAGCGAAGGAGGAGGAGCAACTACACGAGAAAGCGAAGAAGAAACAGAAGAGGAACAGCTGGTGGAACGTCTAGAACGGCTGTCGGTCGGTAGAATACTAAGTAGGCACACAAGCAGTGCAATGGAATAACATTTTTAGCTGGCGTTTTACTCTACAACACTTGGATTTTGAACTGAGCGCTGGAAGGGAATTAAATGTCGTGTTTCAGTTTTATGTGTTCTTGTTGTTGTTTTTCTTCCCGGTGATTTTTTTTTTTTTTTTTGATTATTATGCTGTATGCCTAATTTAATTAATACTGCTAAACATTAAATTCCACACAGAATTATTGATTTGAAGTTTTCGGTCTCAGAACTGATAATGACGGCGGTGTTTGATCGCTTGCCAGGTGAAGGCGGGGTAGATGATGCTTTAAAGTTTTTTTTTTTTTTTTTGCTCATTGTGAGAGGCGACGGTTTTATTTACGAGTATGTTAATAGAAGAATTTTTTTATTTGATAATTGATTGTGTTGGACAAAGGAAACGTTCATGCTACATCTGGAATTCACATTTTAAATTAAATACGAGGACAAGGTGAAAAGTTTTCATCCTGACGCAGAGATGGCTTTCCAATCAGCAACAATTTATGTTTCCTGCCTGGGTACACTTCTCATTAGTTCGTATGACAAGTTTCAACTTGCTCTTTACACGAATTTTTGCAGTATAAACTTGAATACTCGTATCGTGCGGTGATAAAATTCTTCATTTTGGATGGGTTAACCCCTAAGAAAATTCATCCAAAGTTGACAAAAGTTTACGGGGACTCTGCTCCTTCCATGTCAACCGTTAAAAAGTGGGCAACTGAATTTAAACGTGGTCGCACGTCCCTCGAAGATGACCCACGTGAAGGACGGCCAAAAACCGCAACCACACCCGAAACCATCGAAAAAGTGTATGATATCGTGTGAGATAGGTGAGGTTGTGTGTATATAGGAAGAGAGAGTGCGAAACATCTTGCACAAAAACTTAGGGATGCGACAGCTCGGCGCAAGATAGGTGCCGCATTTGTTGAATGCCGATCAAAAGCAAATGCCCAATCGATTTTCGCGGCAAACTTTGGACCGATTCAATAGGGATCCGACCGAGACATGGGTCCACCACTACACGCCAGAAACGAAACAGCAGTGAGAAGCAATGGGTGGAAGCCGGTGGTTCAGCTCCAAAGAAAGCGAAGTCGATCTGCCGGAAAGGTCATGGCCAGCGTGTTTTGAGATGCGAAAGGGATCCTGTTAATTGATTACCTTACTCCAACCTTCTTGACCAGCTGGATGCCAAAATTCGTGAGAAGAGGCCTGGCTTGAAGAAGAAAAAAATCATCCTTCACCAGGACAATGCACCTGTACACAAGTGTGCGATGGTGATGGGAAAACTGCGGGATTTGGGGTACGATTTTCACCTGATTTGGCATCCTCAGACTTCCATCTGTTCCCAAACTTGAAGAAATTTGTTTCTGGGAAGCGCTTCGCATCCAATGCAGAAGTTGAGAGGGCCGTAGATGAATAATTTCACAGCCTTCCAGACTCTCACTTCCGAGAAGGAATACTGATGTTGGAGAAACGCTGGACCAATTGTGTTGAAGTCAAGGGAGATTATGTAGAAAAATAAAATCATTTTTTAACTGAAAATCGCAGTCTTTCATTGTTAGGCCGAGAACTTTTCACCTTGCCCTCGTAAATCTTCCTATGGGAATACATGAATCTAAATGCGAGAAGAAGTCATATAGTCTATCCTTCCAACTAGTCTAATTCCCAGTTGTATTCATAAGTCTCCGCTAAATTTAGTACCTCTTTATACCACAGACTTCTCGTACTTACTGCATACTTGGTAACAATCCTCGGTAATCGTTCATCTCCCATCCTGAATGTGCTAAGAATGTAATCAGTGCTCAATTTAAGTGTTTGTAAGAACAAGTCCTGTTTCAATCATGAGCATGTAGTTAGGTGCCGCTGTAGGCAATGGAAATGTCCTTCGTAGACAAAATCTCTGTATCATACCACATATGATCCCATGCTTGTGCTCCGTAAAAAGAAGACTTTGAAACTGCTTCGAATCCTTGGTATTTTACACTGTGAGGTACTCGTATACTGCTATTTTGGAAACAGTTTCTCCACGTTAAATTAATTGCACTTTTAGATTGCAGAAGTTGTCCAGCCAAATGTGGTTCCATACTCAAATTACTGGAGATTATAGCTCCAAGGTATTTATATTGCTTAACGATTTGAATACCCTCGCCATTAAGTGTCTACCTTTCCACCCTTGCCTGCCTACCCGCACCTCTTCTGAAAATCATCACTTTTGATTTTCTCAAATTTATTTGTAAACTCCACAGCACACTGTAATCGTAAAGTCGATTTATCTTAACTTGATAATAGGACAACGTCATCAGCATACAGAAGAGCTATAATATGGGTACCCGCATATTAAATCCCCCCGTCGGACTTGCGTTGCAACCCTGTCTAACTAGCAGATCTTTAAAACTCCAGATGCCTCCAATTCGAGAATAATTTTTTTGTTATTTTGTTCTTATTCTCGTATAATACACAGGGTGGCGAAAAATTACTTTAATGGTTTGAATTCGTAATTTTTTTTTAAATTTGCGCGCGCCAAAAAGAATATGAATATCCTTATACTGTTACAGGGCAGGGGCGTTTAGGAAAATAGGGAAGAGGAACAGAGGAAAAGCCTGGTTGATCATTCCACATTCGTGTCGTTCGGCTTATAAACGAATCCCTATATTTACTGTATGCCCGAAGTTGGGCTTAAGGGTGAACTGATGTGCATTCGAAGCATGTCGCTTATTGCGAGTGGAATTTTGAAGAGGAGGAATGCAACTGGCTATTTCGCTGGAGCATTTTTTATGGAAAAGCGATAAAATAGTGAGAGATATGAAACATTTCTCCGTTGTTCTAGTGAATGTATGGAATTCACAATGTCTCTATTGCCTATAAGTTTTAACGGGCGATTCGGTACCCCATCTAGAATGTGCAGAATGGTCTTGGGTGCACCAGACCAGATATGGGCGTTATATTCCAGCTTAGGGCAGATGAATGCCTTATACATAAATTGAGGCCAGATCAGACGGTGTAAAATATTTCTTGCACCGTTTAAGGAATCCTAGACATTTTGCAGCATTTTTGGCGACATCGAATATGTGATCGTTCCATCGAAGATGGTTATTAATACACATACAGGGAATGGCAAGTCTTTCGGTTTCAGCGATATAAGTACCATTCATGGATAACGGTTGAGGGTTTTGGTTTCGCTTGCTAGACAGAAGACAGCATTGTGTTCTGGTAGCATTAAATTCCACTACGGCCGAAGAGCAAGGCCTTGAGTTAGGGAACGAATATGAAAAATGGAGGGTACTGTCATAAGCGAAGGAATGGATTGAATTAGAGGTTGCAATAAGAAAGAGAGTCAGGGACAAAACAGAACCTTGGGTGACACCAGCATTTATCTGGTGAATTGCAGGCTTGAAGCCATCTAAGACAACTTGTACTGATTATTAAAAATATGAGAGGAACGCACCCGGAAGTCATAAAATCATAAAATTTTCATAGTGCGGATTTTTTTTTTGGAACTGCGTCTACAAATAAGGAATTTTATTGACCTAAACGTAGAAGATTACGTCTCGCAAATGGTGGCCATTTTCTGGTTCACATATTCATGCTCTTTGCAACATATTTTCCATTTCAAATACCCACTTCAAATTCATAAGATCCTAAGGCAACGGGTTCCGATAAAGCCTAAGAGCCCTACAAAGCCAGTCAAAGGAAATTCAAAATTGAAACACACCAGGCACTGTTCTTGCGATATTTCTATGAAAGCCTTTTTGGGACCATCGAATAGAGTCTGTGACATCAACCAAAATGATTAGAGGAAAAAATTCGGCAGGCAATCAGCTCCGGGGATAGATAGGAATTTTCTTATCATTATTCAATTAATCCATGGAAACACATACACTAATCGTGGCATGAAATTTCTAATTATACCCAAAACATGTATAACCGTACCACTGCAATAGATTTCAGACCCATAAATTTGAAAACATTCGAAAGACTAGCAGACATAAACATTTGTAGCGAGCTGGTTGAGCTCCGGAGGTTTATCTCAAGTCAAGCACAACATATGTACCTACACGAAATGTAAAAGTTGACTCAAAGAAAGGTTGAGGAACAAAGAGTACACCTCAGCCGCAGTCTTAGACATTGAAAAGGCCTCAACAATGTTACAACAGATGTGGTGAGAAAAAACTGTAGTAAACCTTAACGTTGATCACGCCCTTCTCTATTAGATAATGAGCATGCTTCAGAACTAATTAAAGGCCTGGCCCTGGGACACACCACAGGGTAGGGTCATCTCGCCTATACGAGTACTATGGGTCCTTGTTCTCAATGAAATACTCCAAAAATTTTGAAATAGCGGATGATGTGGTATTGTTAGCAATAAGAAAATTCCTTCCAACTCTTAGCGAACAAATAAACGGAGCCTTAAAAATCGTAGACACATGGACCAAGAAAAGTTTACCAGCGATTACTCGTTGTTCGCAAAATAAAAGCAAGGTACTGTGACATCAGATGAACTTGGAAAAAAGGGATCAGCATTGGATCTTCAACATATTCGGGTATCAGTAGAAGCTCGAATAGGTGAACTAAAAAGGAAAATAGACCTAAAAGCAAGAGAACTGATTAACTCCGCAAGGTCCGCCAGAAGCGAATGGGTCATATTTCGGAGCTTATAGCCCACAGTGGATGAAAACAGAACAAAAAGGATATTGGCGATGAATAAAAAAGAAATTCGAACCTTGATAGGCGCTCTAAAGACCACTGCAGGGGCTGTCAAGATATAGAGGAGACAGAAACTATCAAACACTTGTAATATGATTGCCCAAATCTTCAAAACCGCCGCCTCCGTCATATGGGAAACAGGCTTTTTGACGAACTAGTAGATCTCATACAAGTTCCACTTAGGAACATGATAGGCTTCATAAAGAGCGCAGGCTGGTTTGTAACAGAACCGACCGCAAGACAAAGGTTTTAAATATAGGTTTCACATAACAAAAGGGAAACACAATGGACCGTATGGTCCCGGTGGTAACCACCTCCAACCTTAAAACATCATCTGTTGGGAGTTTTCCCTTCAGAAACAAACTTGTGCTTGTGTTCTTAAGACTTTTTAAACTCGAGTTTCTTTTCAAAGCGTTCCGCTCTGTTTATATAACGTCGGTAAAAATCAGTCTAACTTCAGAGATTATTAATAAATTTGTTGGCTCTAATAGCCCACACAGGGCCTGGCCTTTCTTCTCGCTGCCATTCATGCTGAGTGACACGCAAATCGTGAGACCAATAGTTTAATGTTGTTTCCGAAGGCCAATTTTCTCAATTGAAAGAAGCTTCTCATGAGAACTTTACTATCGGATGTTTGTCACACTTTTCCGAGAGGTGAGGCCGTGAAAAAAACTCGCTTTTTTTTGGTTTTTCTGGGACTTGAAACTTGAGTCTTCCGCTTAAACTTAACCATTGAACTATTGCACCCACAAGTACACAGATTGAGGGAAAGATTTATCATCTTGGACGAGCCAAACCTCCATTTTTATTTCTAACTATTTCCCCATTTGAAACCAGTGAAAAAAAAACTGTCACCACATATCAACTTTTATCACAATTTTGCTAGTAGTGCAGTTTGTTTTCATTTATTTGATCTTAAAAGCCTTGCTGAGCCCAATGCTAGCAATAATTATGTATCTACAATTCAATATGGTATTCAACATTTCGCAATTTTTTAAAGCACAACGACAGACCGACTGTCTGTGCTCTTAATTGCCCTTCTTCAATAGTTGCTGTCATCAGGAAAACACACTACCCCAAATCAAGAACTGATCATCCTTAATTGACTGAAGGATGGTTATACCATTGAATTAGCTGGTTCCACTTCGACTTTTATGTGACGAAAAAAAGCTTTGGTATCTCCCCCTCCGAGTAAATTGAAAAACGAATGAAATTCCTTCTTAAATTACTTAACATTGGCAAAACGAAAGTTTCTCTTTGTTGCGATGTGCTAAAGTGTCATTTTTCCCTAAATAATTGTTCTATGTCTTCTTTAAGTTAATTAAAATGCAAAAAAGATTGCTCCTACAAAGGTAGTCATTTTTTTCTCTCTCCCGAATCCCTATTCTTATTGCCCAGGCTTAGGTAATCCTTAATGCGTCCTAGCCACTAGCGGTCAAATAATCACCAAATCACAGAAGCTTGTTTGAAGAGCCCTCGCCGAATAAGCTTTCTAATCCTCCAATTAAAAGCGGTCACTGAACATAACTGAACTCCGCGCTACTGTCCAACAGATTTATTTGAATAAATGAAAAATGTGTCTCTGTCTCGTGCCGAACACGCTATCATATTGTCCAGCCACCACCACGAAGGAGGGAAGACATTTTTTTTCTTCCTTTTGAAACCTCGAAATTCGCACAAATCCTATATTCCTGCTCATTCCCTTGCTCCTATGCCATTCACAGCCGCATGGTAAATTAGATCCTTGAAATATAGTAGTTCCATATTTTTCTCTGGTTCTCTGGCACCCACTCGCTACTCGAGCATCATCACCCTTAATTCCATGGTAGGTTTTTTTTGGCTCCTTACTTGTACTTTTTTTCCACTCTTTGTCCAGTTTCAAGGGATCCACTGGAGAGTTCATGCGGCGGATGAATTGGTAAGAAAGTGCACCAGCGCAATATAAATGGTAGGTACTTCTGGTTCCGCACTTTAGTAGCAAATGCTGTTTCACATCATAAATCTCGTTGGTTCTACATTCTTGGTGTGTATCTGCATGAGGTCGGGATTCGCTAGTGGTGGTGAAGGTAGTTTTTTTTCGGCAAGGATTTCACTCTTGATGAATGGGAATAAAAAGAACACCGAGAGAATAATGTTTTGATGAATCCTCTGTTTGGCCACAAAGGATGTTGCAATGGGCGCGGGTATAGGTATGCAGTCACTTATTTTAGGTTCAATTAAAATGGAATTGAAGTCGGGAACAGACAGCGAGTTTTCTTTATGTAGTTTATCCTATGGTGGAATCGAAGAATTTCAAAGTCAATCTAAGAAGTAAATGTGCCCGGAGAAGATCTTCACACAACATTTCGAGTTTTTTTTTTTTTTTTTTGCACGCCTATATTAAGTGATACAAGTATTCTCTTGAAACGAGTTCCGGGTCAACGAAACATAAGCCACGTGAGTATAGTGATACCAATTGATTAAAATAATAAATAATTGGTCTAGCAACTGTATTTTGGAGGGAAAGAAATTAGTCAATGAATAAATATTTTTCCAGAAATGTTTGTAGCTGATAATTGAATGCAATATTCTGGTTAATTTTAGAAATAAACATTTATGTAGAAAAATAGGGCGATAATCGATTGGAAGTTGTTGTGCTATTAACTTACTGATAATAGCATGAAATTTGATAGATTGTAAATATGGAGTTCTGTTCGTTCTGTGAATTTGCTACGAGTCCCTTCCATTTTGTGATCTTTAATCTTTCGGTAGAGTCGTCGACTTATTTACTCGTACCTACGCTGCATTTACGTTGACGTTATCATAAAGGCACATCACTGAAATCGAATCAAAAGTATTGCCGAGAGCCCCCAAACAAAATACAGTTTCTCTGTATTACAAGTAATTTACTACACGCAGGCAGATGATTCATGTATCTACCCGCAAAGTTTGATGGACATTAGATCAAAGACAAATGTAGAACGAAAGAGTATTTATGTAGGGCCTTTTGATGTCGAAGCATCAATAAATTATTTCGGGATGAGTTTAGGGGGACACATGACGATGACCAGGAGGAGAGAATCGTTCATGTTAACTGACTATGGAAGTGTCTGGTTATTAAACCACGGACAATTAGAAACACAAACAACTTTGAAACTTTTCTTTCCAGGTACTCGGCCAGTTTACATAACTAATAAATTCAAAATTCAAAAAGTATGAATAAATAAATAAAATATATTTCATAACTTTATCTTTCACAACGTAAATTATTTTTCTTTTTAAAGGTTACTTCTAAGTAATTCAACTGTTATATAGTAACTTGTTATGCTAAACTGTGCTAAATCCCAATCACTACCATGAAAAACGTAAAATTTGGTAGAATATTGCTCAGTTTTACTTGTTGTAGCCATGTAACTCAAAAATGGTTGATCCAATTTTGATACCATTTCCTTTGTTGATTAGGAAACTTCTCATAAAAGATTTATAGATAGCTAAATATATATAAATATATGGGTGTATGTACATATAAGTTGAACAATCATCATGAATACACACCGCAGGGGACATTTATACTCGAATTATTTATTAAAAAGAATTTAATTTCAATATTACCTATTCTCTTTAAAGCTCATTCATTACACAAGATATTAAGATATCAATAGAATGTATACGTTCTCCTAAAGCTGGAGAACAACTAAAATAAAAAAAGAATTCATCATCAGTTTTCAATTAGCTAGTAAGGCAGTAGATATTTTTATACCCTATCCCATAGGGTCTATTAATTTTGATATATAGTTTGTAATATATAAAAGTGTATATTTTTGTGATCAGCATCTAAACCTTAGTCGATCTAATCATGTCCGTCCTTTTCGGTGCCTTAGATTTTGAGCTAAAAAGACTAAATTTGGAATATTAGCTTTATAAATATAGGGTGACCAGATAAGAACAATAGGAAAATAAATTTAAATAAAACAACAACGGTGTAAGATATCAAATTGATTTTAGCTTTATTTTGAAGCTACTCGTACATTCATGCCATTATGTATGAAATAGCACATCAGTTCAATAGCCGCCTCGGCTTCGTTGGCAGTGCTTCAAGCGGTCGGTCCAATTTTTGATAACTCGGACCAATATGAGCGGCGTTATTCCTGCAATAGCGTCTCGAATGTTGGCCTCGAGCTCGTCCAAAGTGGTTGGCTTGTTAGCGCAGGCTAAGGACTTGACGTAGCCCCAGAGAAAATAATCGAGGGGTGTCAAGTCGCATAATCGCGGCGGCCAATTGATGAACGCCATGAGATGATCCAGTCGCCGAATTTCTCCTTCAATACTTTGAGCGTTGCGTCGCTTTTATGGCATGTAGCGCCATCTTGTTGGAACCACAGCTCGGATATATCGAAGTCGTCGAACTTTGACTACAGAAAGTGGGTTAACATCGCTTTATACCGAGGATCATTGACGGTAACGGTGTCTCCTTCCTCATTTCGAAAGAAATAAGGTCCGATGAGGCCGCCGTGCCATAAACCGCACCAAACAGTCAATCTTTGCAGATGCATTGATGCTTGGTCAAACACTTGTGGATTGTGGTCGCTCCAATAATGGCAATTCTGCTTGTTGACATAGCCGCTGAGTCAAAAATGGGCCTCGTACGAGAATATGATTTTCTAGACAAAATCCGGATCTCCGGCCAACATTGCACCACCACAATCTTAACGGATGTAGGGCCAAATCCAGCAAAATAATCGAATCGACATTTCTGGGTCTTCTTCGATACTGGCCGCCACGGCGGCTATGTTTTCTTCACTTCGCACCGATCTCCATCCGGTTGGTGGCTTAAGGTCCAAAAGGGTGTACTCACGCTCAAACTTTTCCACGGTTCGACGAATTGCCTGCGCACTGAAACCATGATATCGACCAACCTCAAGACGAAATTCACGTTTCGTATTTACAACTGAGCCGGAATTTCGATAATATTTTTTTATAATTTCCACACGTTCGGGAAGCATCACACAATGCATGATGAAATGGCAAACCTTACTGAATATTTTGACAGCTGCTGAAACATAATAATTTAAAAAACTATCATTACTATCTGGTCACCCTTTCGAGCTCCGAATAGTGCAAGTGTACATATCTTAAAAATTGGACCACAGACACGCGCACTAGAAACTAAAAAATATCGCCTTAACAAAATACATAAACGTTCATGTTCTCTACAATTCGTCCATACGCTGTATAAAACCACGCCTACTTTTGACGTCATTTGCTTTAAAAAAAACTAATATTTCTATTTTCAAGATCTTAATCGATGAACTTTGTTAAGAAATAGTTACAGCCAGTATATCTGATCTCTTAAAATTCACAGAAGTGTGCTCTGAATGGAATGATACTTATTTCATTGAATTGAAAATTTCAGACCGCCCGAACACTTTATATCCGAACATCCAACGTATATTAAATTTAATAGATAGTTTGTTGTGTGATCACCATAAATAGTTATGTTCATTTAGCCATGTCCGTCCATCCGTCTGTATGTCACTACTTTTTGAGCCTTAAATTTTGAGCTAGAGCTATGAAATTTGGTACATAAGCTTTCTAGAATCCGAAGCAGTACAAGTGTAACAATTTCTAAAATCCCACAGACACGCCCACTTTGGAAAAAGCCGTTTTGTTGTCTAAGTGCAATATGTAGACGTTGAATTCTTCTAAATTTCTTCGATACATTACGCATTGTCACGCCCATTTTTTTGAGGAGTTTTCTTTAAAAAAAACATGCACTGCTTTTTCACAGCTATTTACGGTGATGGTTAAGTCGTATTGCAAGTATCTCATCAGAAACCATGAACTTCGGTTACAAATTTTGGGAGCCATGCCCACTTCCTGCGAAGGAAAAGTTAGAACAAGTTGGTATTCTGCAAATTCGAATCTATACGAAAGATACTACGAAAAACTTGCAGACCACATCCATAATATATAAGTGCAAGTAGAATAGTATATTATGGCTTTCCAAGTCGCTAAACAGATGCCTTTATTCCAGCCTTCAAGTTAGTTCAGGGTTTTTTAAGTTGTTTTGTTGAAGAAACTTAATTAAAAAAAAAAAAAATATTTCATATTTTTGGACTCCTTGCAAGTTCAGCTTTAATTTGATATATCGCATAATGGGATGTAAAAATATGTTCTTTTTCGTGGCATTCCCTTGCTATTTTGTACAAAATTCTAGGTCACTAGGTCAAACAGTTCAGAAGACAGACAGACACCGCGTTAAATCCATTAATGCTCCTTTTATACCATTTTGTTACGAAACACTAAAAATGAGGTGTTATAACCGAAAATACATTTCTCATTTGGTTGTAATATTTAGGCTATTCATCTTCAGTTTTAGGTGACAGGAAAGGGACCTCTGTAGGTGCATCGCTTGCACAGTGGTCTCGACTTCAAACTTTAAAAAAAAAATTGGTTGAGTGTGAGTCGGGTCTCTCACGATTACAGTTCTGGTTGTCCCACATCGCTCGCTCGGGAACTACTGAAGAAATTTTCATGAAATTTGATTAGCATGTTGTACGAGTATGTAGTTTCGTCAAAAAAAAATAATGTCGAAATCGAATGAAGTTCATGTAAGAAGTGAGGAACGGGGTATACATTTTTAAATCATATTTATTGGCCATCTAACTCAAGAATGTCTGAACCGATTTTGATGAAATTCGGCTGTAGTCTCACCTGGAATCGTATGACACACTGACTTTAAGGCAGATAGACACCATGTTGAACACATTAGTGTTCTGTTTTGTACAATTCTGGTACGGGACACTAAAAAGAGCATTACAACGGGAATTGTTAGATTCTGCAACTCTAGCATGCAACTCAGAAAACAGTGATCTTTATTTAACAGCCTACCACTAAAAGATCTTTTCCTCACTGTTCTACCAGTGTTGCTCATCAATCAATGATTGCATATTTACAGGTGCTAATTGCTCTTCGGTCGTCACAAGAACCCTTGCATAGTTACGCGAGCTTCTTTAGTTGCGATTCCATGATCTTGGTCTTCGTTGGCGGTTAGTCTGTAAAAACGCTGGCTACCACAGTCCGCCACCACTGTGACGATGTAGTTATGTCGCGATGGTCCATAGGTCGATAGGTCACATAATTCTTAGCTAGTCAGCTAAATCCTCCCTAAAATTCAGTTTTAGTGTGATGCAGCCAATTGGTAATGAATCCAAAATATTACTATGGTGTGGGGCTTAGCAGAGCAACACCTAGTCTGTTTGAGTCTAATTGTTCTGCTGTTTTCAGTATGCTTGTCAAGGAGTAATAAGTGCAGGACATGACCTTATGGCGCCCGTAGTACCTAGTCTTAGTGCTGTGGTTCGTTCAATAGGACATACATCTATAAGACCATCTATAGTTACAACACTACTTCCTAGCTTAGTACAGGGGTAGGCGAGTATATGCTTTCTTCAACGAGTTAGTGCAATTGGTTCTAATTTATTTAAATTTCGATAGTAACTTGACTTATTACATAATTAAATAATAAATACAAAACAAAAATGAAAACGCTACTTAATCTAAAACTAAACAATTTGCTTAAGTATTGAACACTTGAATTTTCATTAATTAAGCCACCTTGAGGTCTCAGTAGCTGTCAGTCCAACTTGTCTCAAACGGGACAGCATTGGTCGATAGATGTCAGAAGAAAAAGGTAGGACGACACCTCGCTCTTGAATTTCACCTAAAAAATACCAAAGCCGTAAGTAGTTATGTTTTATTGAAAATTGCCAGACTTCTCAGACTCACCATCCAAAATCATCTTCGCTGCAATAGCCGCAGGTGTTCCCACCGTCATTGCCATAGCTGAATGCCCATTGGGTTGTCCATAGACAACAAAGTTAATACCACGTTCCTCGCGACGGCCATCATTCCAGCGGATAACAACCTCATGTCTCAATATCACCAGATCCCGTTCGTTCTTTTCTACAATCAAAGTGAAATAATTAGTACATCCTGCTTAAATATACAAAAACTCAATCTTACCAAACACCAACCGTTTTGACAGATAATGACTCAGGGTATCCAAGGGCGTATTCAACTTCACCACCGGTGTATCAGCCAGCAGTCCTAAACTCTCAATACCATCAGCATCTCCCACCCGATCGATCAGTTTCTGCTTCAGATTTTCGTAGAAAATACTCGAATCCGCCAATCCAAGGAGGTTTATAACCAACTGCCTCCAAGTCACTTCCGGTCCACCAGGGTGTAACATTGGATGTGGCTCTGGATCTATGAGTCCTAGGAGCTGCATTGGTTGAATACATTCCGAGAAACCTTTATAGCGGATCGTTCCCCTAACTAGGGTATGTATGTCCCTGCCCAAAGAGTAGAGCTCTGAGTATTTCGTCGAATCTCGATTAGGGAATCCTTCCAAAGCGAATCCTGGCAAGAAGTCCAAACTCTTTGGTGCCGACATCAAATCGCCACCACCTGAGATCTCAACTATTTGTCCCTTATTCAGATACTTCGCCGCGGAGAGAGTGTTTAAAAGCACACCCCTCGGTGACCAAGAGAATTTGTACCGCAAGGCGTTGTCAGAATGTTCCGGAGCTGGTAGTCCACCGCAATAGCTGATAAAAGATTCAATAACACCTCCATGCTCCTGCACATCATGTATACACTCTAAGGCGAGTAAATGGTCAATACCGGGGTCGAGACCAACTTCATTCATAATCGTTACACCGTTCTTCTTGGCCTCGTCATGAAGGTCCTTGATTTCGTCATTCAGGTAACTGGCAGTAACCATATGAGTTTTCCCATCAACACAATACCTAGCAATGATCCCGTGAAGGCTATATGGCAGGAGTGATATAACTACATCAGCCTGTCCGCAGAGCTCTTGAAGGTGTCCAGTGCTTTCGGTGACATTGATGTACACACTTTCAACTCCAGGATAGATTTGAGCCAGCCTGTCAGACTCATCTTTCACCTGAGATGCCACAGTAATCGAGACGCCCTTTTCGCGATGCAGCCATTCTACTAAAGGCGCGGACACCATACCAGCTCCAAGGACAAGAACCCTTTTGTTATTCTCCCAACTTCCCTCCACCTTATGACGGGACTTCATTCTGCAAAAGAAAAATCATTACAAAATTGTTGTCTTAGGATGCTTTCACTTTCCCACTTACGAATTATTATCCCTCAGCTCCTGGATGTACTCGTAATTCTCCGTAAGTTTTCCATTGCTGGCTATTATAGCCGAATAGATTGGATATGCAAACTTTTCGTCCTCCAACGGTTTACCGGCATCACTTCTTATGATATCATTGACGTATGGCTGCAGTAGCTCTCCAAAGAGATCTGTAGATTCACGTGGCAACTGTGTCGGCATATTATCAATGGAACAAACGAGAACACCGGGTCCCTTGAAACTCTTTGTATCCTTATTCCTATCAGCGTCGTACAAACAGAATGGAGTATCGATTGTGGTACATTCGTTCATGAATTCAATGGAACCACCAGGATCTGCTGAGATATCGCAAATGGCTAGCATACGATGGGGCAATGATGGTGAACCCTTACTAGTTGGTAGCCATGGCGTGTTGGCCGGACGAAGAAGACTTTTCGCATCCGGAATGGAAATAAGTTTCGGACTTCCTACAGCCCAGTAGATTCCATTTATAATTACTGAAGCATACGGGGCGACTGTTGTGTTGAAGGTTGATATGTACCGCTCGGGAAATTGCTCGTACTCCTGCTGATCAAAGCCACCACCCTCACGACGTTCTAAGTGATCCGACCGACTGACTTCGCAGCCATAGAGTTTATTTTGACCTAAAGAAAGGTAAGACATTTTTTATTAAATGTTTCTCTAATTTTTGTTATAAAAATGAGGGCGAAAAATTAGAGGAAGGAAAATATTTGAATGAGGGCTATCCGCATAAACTGGAGGATGATAGTAAAATTGAGCCAATGAAATTCAAAACAAACCTTTCCAATGAGCAGGAAGAAAGTCATAGACGTTACATTATACCCAGATTTATTACAGATGAGTGACAGGAAATAGCTACAACCGTCACCTTCTCAGATCAATAATAATATACTTTGATGTACTCGTAATGTAAGAAAAACAGCACCACAAATGTCTTGCCTCAATCCCATTGAGCCAGCACACACTGGATCATTTCCCCCGGGGTAAAACTGACTTTATAGAACAGGGAAATGAAGTATTGGAATTATACTAGGAGTATATTTTCTCGAAAATTTCAAACCCCGCGGCAAACGGTTGTGGACGTCCGCTTTGTGGTTAGCGCTTAGAACTACTTAGCTAGAGGTTTAGAGTCGTTAAAGCTCTGGCACGATCCCACATCTTGCTAAAGTCTGACAAACTTTAGATGGCCATATAGTCCAGCCGACATCTGACAATCCGAGAATAAAATCGTCATAAGAAGCTTCTCAACTACACTCTTCGGAAACGGTATAAAACTGTGGGTCCTTCCATTCACGTGTCGCACAGTACGAATGCCTGAGAGAAGCTAGGCCCCTGACCCTATATGGACTATTTACGCCAAATATTACACATTTCTTAATGTTAATGGTTAGAGACGTATGACATATGATTACAAGCAGACAGACATACCGTGTTGTATCCATAAGTGTTCCGTTTTATCATTTTGGTGCTGAACACTAAAAACTACGTTGCGTTGTAAACGGTTATGACGCAAATAATGTGTAACCTCACGGATTTTATGCCCAGGTCCATCAGCTACGCAGGGCATGGAAAGTCGAAGCGCATACTCATAATCTATGTAGTATACTGGTATAATGGTGGATCGATAATGGAGTATGGAGTAGACGATGGCAATTTCACGATCCCAACTTTAAACAGGTGGCCCCTCTCGGATGCTCGACTAATATCTTTCAAGCAGAGGTACATACATGCAACCTCCGCAGAACATACATACTTATGTGATACAGATTCTCCGATAGCCAGGATGAGTTAAAAGCTCTAAATTCCTACTCGTATTATTTTGACTCAATACTCAACTTGCTGCCTTCAACGAACTCTCTATGGATATTGATGGAAAGGAGGTTCATCCATGGACTTTTATTATTTTTGAACCCTTCTACGGTCTACATACCAGCCACTACTGTAGTTTCAAATCTAGGAGCTTCAAGTGTAACTGAAGAAGTGGAACTCCACTCAAAGATTTCTCCACGCTAAGGGATTTTATTCTCCGATAAAATGAAATGCCAAAAACTACATTTCTTGTTCATCTTCCCGACAGATATCGCCAAACAAACCGCTAAAACGATCCTAAGCTTTCTACATTACCTGAGTTTTTTTCGTAAAATCAAACATAACCCTCTGGGTTTCTAGCGGAAAATACAAAAGATCTCTTTAGGAGGACGCAGTGTTAGTCAAGTTTTTCTTGACTTTCTGCCGACCCGACATTTTTTTTAAATACACAAGATGGCCGACAAGTTTTCCAATATGGCGATAAACTCATACCTGGATGTTTGTGGAATTTTTTTCAAGAATCATCAGGAAGATACACCAAAGATTTTTTGCTATTTTCAAACTAGTTAATTTAAATGTCTATGTCAGAGCCTTCTCTTAATCGCCTTCGCAATACTCACAAAGCACATCATACAAGTACCATATTTATGTGTTTGAAAAAAGTCTTTCAAAAAGGGTGCTCGAACTTTAAAATGTAATAAAAAGGGCTGTATGTGCCACTAGGTTTTAAAAATAACATCAATCAAATAACCTCCACGGTTTCCTAACGCGAAATCTTCGCCATTGACAGTTATCGCCCAGGATCTCATTTCGGAAGACGTATGGCCGCATGACCAATATCAAAGGAAGCTCCTGGCACTGTTGGGGATTGGCATCGTCCCAGATTCGACAATTTTGATTATTTTTAAAGCTTGAAGTTTTTTATGATTGAATAGCAGCTATGACAGAACATAATCATCACACAATGACAGCGCTGTCATTTCAGACATAACCACAATCGACTGTCAAAGTTCAGGTATGGCTATTGAAAGACCCTGTATATGCGCTGCGCATAGCTTCGGACTAAATCACAAAACATGCAATAGCACTAAGTATGCAATGCTTTTCTTTAGTATAGACCTCTCTACTGTGTTGGGTTCACAGTTAATAAGCATTTAAAAAATATTAAAAATGGAGGTTGGAGATATTTTTGCAAAATGTCGGCTAGCCCATCAAACCGATTTTTTGGGGTTTTCTTAAAAGTCCCATTTAGTTATTTCAAATGTCGCAAATTTGAACTAATTTGACTGGACCATTGGTCTGGACAGTGTACCGAATGCAGCCTTAGATCCCCGATTTGATCGCACATATTCAATGCGACAACACTTTGTATCCACGGAAAAAAAACACTTTGCAGTTACCAGAAACTCTGTACTCAACTTGCAGGGTTGAGGCTTCATAAAGCTAAGAATTTAGATTTCGTACGTTTATCTTGAAACTATGAGTCCACAATTCTATGCGATAAGTAGTTCGCCGAAATTGAACAAATACGGTTATCCACATCAATCTCGTCTATTATCTATGACAAATATACAGAAAAGTTACAATCTGTCTGGAAAGGATACCCTATGCCCCATCCTTTAACTCACCCCTAATAACGTGAACGAATTTGTAAAACAAATGCAATTTCTATACAGAGGATATTCATGCAATTTTTAAGAAATTTTATTACAAAACTGTTGTTACTACTTTTTCTTAACAAAAGTGGGCGTGGCTCCCAAAATTTGTAACCGAATTTTACGGATTCTGATAAGTTATTCACAATAAACTTAACCTTTACAGTAAATAGCTTGGAAAAAGCAATATATGATCTTTTTAAGAAAATGCCCCCAAAAAGTGGGCGTGGAAATGCAATGTGTGGAAGAAATGTGAAAGGAATGCGTGGAAGAAATGTCAATGTTTACATATTTGTCTTAAACAATATTTTTCAGTTTCTAGCAAAAATATTGAGGAAAACGTTTTTGTATTGCCTCAGATTCTAGAAAGCTTGTGTACCAAATTTCATGTTTCTAGCTCAAAATTTAAGACCCAAAAAGTATTAAAAGTAAAAGTGACATACGGACGGACGAATGGACAGACATGGCTAGATTGACATAACTTTTGATGGTGATCACACATACCAGTATATATACTTTTGGACGTCTATCGTTATTATTTCTCTATGTTACGAACTATGTATCAGACTTAATATACCCTGAAGGGTCTAAAAAGTGTGATGTTTCAAATGATGCAGAATAATTATCGATGAAAAATATAAAATTTTCGCACTCGGTGGACTGTGAATGAATGGAAAATCTGTGTGCTTAAAAACTACGGAAAAGTATCTGAACCTGACAAATGTTTGAGACCGCGGCTAGTAAGTTATGTTATTAACGATCCTGAAACTCAAAAATTTATTATTAGTCAAGTATTCCACTTACTTCCGTGTTCCGCAACTTTTCTCAGCATCTCTGGCGGCACATACTCGATGGGTAGCTCCTGAAAGACTTCCTGTGCTCCTTGCGATACATTACCCGATCCGGTGAATACAAATGTTAACGGTCCAATCGACCGTGGCATCATTCCCAATGCAATCTCATAGCCACAATCTCGAATTGCTTGCCTTGCCATCGACGAATTCCTATAATTATGAGCCGGGCCAATATGCATAAATGGAGTATGATGGCCCAAAGCTAATAATCTTAATCCGATGCCATGCAAAATATTCACCATTCCAGCGATGCCAGCGTATTTCCCAAACGCCACCTGACGTGATCCTCTTTCATCGATAATCCGCTCATAATCGATAAGCCTTATTTTCTACAAAAAAAAAAATTTATTCAATAAAAGGATTATCACCAGGAACCAACCACTCAGAACTTACCTTCTCTAGCACTGCATCCAACAGAGGCATATTCGATTCCTGGCCCTTAATCGTATGCGAGAAGAAGCAGTAGGTTTTTCCCGGTATCAGTGCATCGACAGGGACCTGCTTTACACCAAAAATCACAGACGCCTCACTAATGTCCTCCTGGATGACAGCACCGGAGCTTAAGTATGCCTGATTCGGAAGAGGCAACGAAATAAAATTAATTCGGATTTGCCAAAGGAACGATGCACACATGTTGTGTATTTACAGGGATAACGCTGTAAGCCATTATCATGCTCGTGTTTTAAAACATTTTTTAATACATATCCTGTTCTCTTTTTTTTTTGCCTCTGTTCTGCAATGCAGTAATTTGATAAAGCCCGATTCTTTACGGATTAAGCTTTTAATTGGACTCTTTACGATACGCTGACTGTCGCATTATAAAATTCAGTTGTGATGCACCGGCTGCATTTTTAATTAATATTTCTGCTGATCAAATACGACTGTCGTCGGGAATAAACTTTTCATTCAAAGGAAATGAAATCCATTCTGATGGGAGAGTTTAATACTCAACCAAAAATTAAAAATCATAAAGAAGCAGTTAAATCGGATCTTTAATTTATGTAAAGCGTGATTGTAATTTCGTACGTGCGCTCTGATTAACAAAGGATAAAAGGGAATCGGAAAGAGAATGGTGAAAGGGTTTCTTGGGAAAGCCTTGAAGGTATTGGGCTTTTGATATCACTTGTTGCAATCAATTCTTTATGACTTATCATATAAATGCTGTATGTTACATCTACTCGTAATGCAATTAGTGCTGTCTTTAGAACGATTCGTTTCGAAAATATTGACTAGTAGTGAAACTCGTACAGAGGATTAAAATACCAGGTTGTGCAAAATATGTCGCCAATTTAAGGAAAGGTGTTGTATCATAGTTTACAAGAGAGTTGGTGTATAAGAATGACAAGATAAATCGCAGGATCGCACCTTAAGACTATTTCTTATTCCTATAAGCTGGCTGTGAAATAATCGTTATAAAAATCTGAATGGGCTTTTCCTTGCGATGATTTTGACACCAACAAAGGCAGCATTATTGGTAAGCGGGACGGTGGAAGTGAGGGGGAAATCTGTCAAACACTGCGACCTTGATAGGTCCTTTGTATTTTCATTCTTGAACCTTGGAGTTAGGTATCACGTCGGGGTCACCAATATAACGCATGTGTTGGTTATTTAAAAAGTAAAAGACTCTGAAGAAATGAAAAGAGACAATAGATTAACTAAATACAAGGACTATTGTTAGTTTTATTTAAATTATAGCGGATCACAATGAAAAGACGTCTTGTCGCCGTAGATGTCAGCAAAGGAGAGAGCTCCCAAAGCCGGGAAAAGAATGGCGGCAATAATCGACCGGAGTGTTCGGAACAAGAGGGTTAGCTCGGATTCTGTCTCGGCTTTGTTCGCATGCTGCATCGCTGATGCGTGGTGAAGTACTCATTGTAGGATCGCCACATAGGTATGGCTTTATTAGAGATCTATGTTATATACATATGAATCTTATGATCGTTTTGGCCGTTTGCTTGCTGATAACGGTTAGCGAGATGAACCCTTTGCTGAAGTAGTTCAATCTACTGCGAGCAATGGCAGGACCTTCACATCAAATCTGTCCTGCAGTTTCTTGATTTTCAAGGTAAAGTGTGCATGTGTTTTAAATGTTCGACCATGTCATTATGAAAGAAATACTACATCGGTTAAATGGACGCCACTGGAGTTTTTGCGAACCTCGATTCTTGTTAAAGAACTTTCCACGATTTTTCGGAACATTACTGCTGTATTGGGGCCATAACTTAACGAATGTTGGTTTTTAAGTACTCCAAAGTTTGAGGATTGTCTGTATAGGCACGATCTTTAGCATAGCTTCACAAAAAGATACTCAACGGGGTCAGATCAGACCATCTTGGTGGCCAATTGATGTCGTCAAATCTCGAAACTAGACGGCCGGGAAACTTTTCGTGCAATTATCTAAATTTGCCTGTGTTATGTGGCATACATATGTCTTCAATGTCTTCAATGCCAAAAAAAAAATGGTTATCATGTGACCATAGCATAGAGATTTCACAGCAACGATGATACACACATAAGCACCAAACTGTCACCCGTGCTGGATGCAATGGCATCTCAACCATGGATTCTCAGAACCCCAAATTCTTCAATTTTGTTTGTTTACATAAACGTCAACCGAGAAATGGGCGTCATCGCTGAAGAAGATTTCGTTCGAAAAATCGGCGTCAACTTGTTGATTTCCCAGCACCCATTCGGCGTATTTCCTGCCCATTCTATGGTCAGCAGGTTTTAGTTGTTGTGTAAGCAGGCCCTTATAGGGATGAAGATGCAAATCCAAGCGCAAAATATGCCAAACGGAGCTGTAGGAAATGCTCAATTAGTGAACGCTGCATGGAATTGACAATTCCGGGCTTTCCGCCACTCACAGTGCTTATGTTTTCAGTCGATCAAACGATGCACATGCAGATCACAAAACCTACCGATTTGTTCGAATTTGGTGATTGTATTTCGAATTACTTGCTCAGTTGGGCGATTATATATATGTACATACATAGATGTTATTTTTGTAGTAAGATACAACACTTTGAATGCGTTGAGCGGTGGTTAAATGATTCATACTGTATAACGTCAAGGCAAGAACTAACTACCTGTCACTATGGATGACAGATTGACTTGACAGATGACATAAGGTGAAATCCCAACCTAGAAACGAATAACCCTTTATATTCCATAAAAATATCAGAAGAATTCAATTACATAAATGATATTTGTGTGTATGAGTACTTGTACATATTTATAAATAAATTTATCGCGCTTACATACATAAAATACTGAATAATGATAGAACTAATTTGTTTAACACCTTTTCATCGACTCCATTTAATAGCTCAGCACATGTTAATTGATGTAATGAGTACATTTATCGTACTTTAATCCATCTTTAAACGCCTGAATTAAATTGTAATTATGTACGAGTATGTGCCTACATGTAAAATTAATAACTTTTTGATTGAGTGCTGTTTTTATTAACTGCTTTCGCATTAAATTTAGGTGCTTGATATACTCGTACATACGAGTTCTGTTCGATAAGTCATTGACTTTCAAATGAAATACTTGTCTTTTTTTCTCAAAATTGAATTTATTTTTCAATGTAGTCTCCTTTCAGCGCAATACACTTTTCCCAACGATATTCCAACTTTTTTAACCCTTCCATAAAATATGATTTCTCAAACTCTGCAAAATAAGCATTTGTTGCATCGATGAAAATCTTTTTCCGCCGAACCATTTTTTCATATTAGAAAACAAGAAATAATCGCACAGAGGAAGCAGCTAATTTTGCTGTTTCTACAACGTAAGAATGAGCCGGTGCAGAACCGCACAAAAAGTGCTTTATTAAAACACAAAACTCACTTTTTTCCATTTTGACCAAATCTCACAAACCAAAGTTCTTTCGATCACTGTAAAAAGCTAAGTGTTTGACAGATCTATTTGATTTTTTTTTTGTCTACGCCGAGAAGGAAACAAAGATGTCAGAAAAAAATCCTCTATGCGATCCGAGCGCCACCTTGCATCAAAATCACTGGCTTATCGTACAGCCCTCGTACATGCAAATGCATTATGTTTGTATTCAGCCCATTAAACTATATTTTAATATTAAAATTTCTTATCATCAGTATTCATCCAGCTTAGTCAGCAATAGTCAAAGTTGGAACACCAATTTTATTTCAGTCTCAGCACGTGCTCAAAGTTGTTTTCGTTCGATGATTTTGTATCATCACTAAGCGACTCGGATGTGAGTTATCACTTTATTATCACTTGGAATGCAGGACCCTTGACCCTTGAAACGTCAGATCTTCCAATGGAGCGAACAATTTTTCTAGCTGCCTTGTGAATGTACGTTTATGGACCAATGCTGTGCAGTAGGTCAGTCATACTTGTTTGACGCGTCATTTAAATTTGAAAGAAATATTATAGTTGACTCTAGACCTAAATTATGGCATGGAAAATTTCCATTTGGGATCTCCTAGTGACCTTATCACGGCATAGCCACGATCAAGACGGAAAAAATCTAAAATTAGAACTAAACCGAGGCTGAGCAACATTATCTTTTTTTTAAATCGGCTTTTATGGCGTCTAACAAAATATTTAGTGAGGCAGATAAGGTAACCAGATCAGTGAATGGCAACCTCATGCGTACAGATGTGAATAAATATTGACACCAAGCAAACAGGACAAGTATGATGTGTTGGATTTGTAGATACATAAATCATTAAAGTTGTACATAGCTGCGGTAGTGCAACTGTAAGGTATACAGACAGGTAACTAATGAGAGTTTCGGGACTGTTAATCAATTTTCTACACTTAGTATCTGATATTATGAACTACATACATAAAATCTAGCCGCTACTTGCTACGTTATAGAATGCCAACACCAAACTTTCATTCTGGTTTGCGTGTTAGTGTCACATTATTTAAATGAACAATCATAATAAAAATTAATCTAAGCAACAAAAGTACCCAAACCTACAACTGTAGAGACAGATTTTTCCAAGAAGCTCTTCATGTCGTGTTGAAAACTTCAATGCAAATTTACGAAAACAAACACGGTACGAAACTAGCATTTATGTTTCCCGTCCTTTCATTAAATGACTACGTACAAAGCCTTTCAGAAGTATCTAGGGGTAATGTACACACAATCCGGAAACCAAATCATCCATATAGCCATAATCAAAAGATTAAAGAGCCCTTTTCATATATCTACCCGATAACAAAGCACAACTACTAGGTTTCCATTCAATCGATGTAGATCTATTTTTAAACACAAGTTCTACATAAACACGATGTGAAATATGTTGTTTACTGAAAAGTTAAAGAAAAAGGGAAAAAACCATCTCCGATTAAACACATAGAAGTCAAATCAAGATTAATTACATCGGATTCGGATAGCTGGGTTTACATTATTTTCTATTTTTCTTACCAACGCTAAACTGTTGTCGCGTAGTTGATTCGCAAATTGTTTTTATTTTTATTTTTAGATTAGAATTCTAATCAGCCACGATGATTTCGGCAATGTCATGGCTAAAATCAGGTGGGAGGTATGTATCTACGACGAAGAGAAAATAAGGCTCGTGTCAGTTGTAAGGAGACTTGATGAAAACACGTTGTAAGTATAGGCATGTAGTAGGTACATAGTTTGGGTAATTTCAAATTATAGAATTTAAAATGTAAAAGCGCCTCTCAAATTAGATCAGTTGAAGCTGAAAAATATTAAATGAATAGATAACCCATTAAATTCTTATTGCATGATTGTCGACTGTTGATTATAGTCAACAGTCAACAATAATTATTGCGCTTTAAAAAACCAAAAGGTTGTAGGTCTCATTCTGATAGTATTGTGAGGGAATAGTAAGCCGATTCCAAATATTAGAAACTAGGAGATTAATGCGGCCAAAGAGTTCGCACAGGTGCTCTGGCATTAGAACAAATTTTATTTTTTATTTTTGCACTTCCTGTGGTCGCATTGGATCAAAACACAATCCAGATGGCCCTAACTAACAGCACCTTCCACTACTTGCTCTCTTTCTGATCCCGCTGAGAGTTATCAAAAATCAAATGTAAAAGGGCGGATAGTTACTCGTTACTCAATCTCTAAGAATATTATTTTAATATCGGGAGGGACTGATGTCAATGTCTGTAAACGTGATGAAAGCAAATTCACCTGGATCTTCATCATATTTCCTTTAACCTCGGGTGGAACATGGGCCGGCAACAAATCTCTTCCATCTTTCTAAGTCTGAAGCTCGAAATTACAGCTATGGCCACGTTTCCCTCTTGGTCGCTGCTTTTGGCAAGACTGTTGATCTCCACTTTATGCTTCGTCTTCCAACCCGCCCTACACCCTAAGGATTCCATTCGAAGGACTGCTTCACGATGTTGTCATATGATTTCTACAGTATGTGGCACCAAGCACCATTTCTAGCAGCTTCTATGTCCGTTCCGCCATCAGGTGATACAAAACTTTCCAAGTAGTTGAACTGTTTGACCTCCTCAATCGGCTTCTGCTTCAAAATAATACGCTGATGTGTGGAGTGGCCTGTGGGCATTATTTTTGTCTTTTTGCCGTTGATCCTTAGACTCGTCTAGTCCGTGAGCAATTTACATCAAAGAAAGACAGATCCTCGGATATCAGAAGAGGTAATCTCTAAAATCCATCAACAATAGTCAACTGATCGAAAGGCTCTAGGCAGAGTGGTTTTTTATAATATTTTACTAGAATTCGAGCTCAATTGCTTCCACCTATGATAGGTCAAACTGGAGTCTCCGCGGAGATACTTTGCAGTCGTAAGGAACATTATCTGAATCAGAATGCAGTTTTTGGAGGTTATGCTGTGCTGTTCATTAATAAAAGATCACTCCTCGTATTCAAACATCCAATATTCGGTGACACAGAAACGACTAAAGAAACCGGCAAGTTGTTAGAAAAGTAGAATCGGCACAGGAGCTGGAGATTTCTACGAAGCCTTAGGAGTCAGCTCTTCTCTTAGGATCTATAATGAACTTTAAGCCGATATTCACAGACATTCTTAAGCTGGAGATATTATCAAAGAAGACAATAACAGCCAGGCTCTAAAATCAGCTAGAATTAAATCAAGACTAGTAACACTCTTCAAGTGACACCTAAAGTTATCAACAGCGAGGTACATGGATATCCCGGTCAATGGAAAAGTAAATTACGTTGGATTGCAAATGTCCCACTCTGACTAGAATGAAAATTCTTGGTAACCGCTTCTGTGCTGAGCTAAAATATCTCCTGGGATTCATATCTTTATCTGAGTTTTTCTAAATTGGTAGCCTCTTAACAGGCTTTTCGATATTCGAGATTCTCCCAGTTGAGTGTATTATAGCGGACTAAAGACATGGAGTCATTCGAGGAATAAGTTTCTTGGAGTCGAAGTCTTTTTTGACATCAATTCTTTAAATACAAATTTGTTTGTCTCTGCGCAATAAGGCCAGAAATCAAAGGAAGGGCCATCATTCTTAATTGGTTACACGTCAAAAGAGGACTTGAAGCTTTTGCTACATAGGCCACCAAAGAAATGACCATGCTGGCGTTAAAAACACAACTGAATATTAAGACTCCCGAAGAGGTATTTAAATCGTCAGCGGTAATAACTTTTATCAAACTACACGAACGAAAACAGATGATTTTAGAAATCCCCTAACCTTCGCAATCTAATCAGCCGTATATATTGTTGATCCCAAGAGAGGATGATAGTTGTGGTATAAATTTTACGGCATTTAAAGGGTAAACGTGCGCGTGTTTTAAGACATAAAACCCTCTGTTTACCAACTTCTAATCTAAACTTCACGTGGTTAACCCCGGTTACGCCTAGACTAAGATTTAACGCTTTCCGAAGGTCGTCGGAGCCGTGATTCAAGTGGTTATTGCCTCCCAGGAAAAAACATCCAGTAATCCCGTGGTTGGAGAAATGCACTCCCTTAATTGTGTTATCGGCATCGGTATACCCACCTCTTTATTCTGCTTCTTTCAACTATATTTCTAAGGAAAAACTATACTCTCAGTTACTCGTATGATAGGGATGACCTTTTTAACAACACAATGTACCTTCTCACAATTGAAGAAGAGGGGAGCGGCGGTGTTTTAGTTAAAGATTTTTCACCCGACGATTAAAGTAAGAACGTAAGGGTGGGATATCTGCTGGTTTCTTTTTAAATTACATGTTATTTTGAAACTAACAGCTCTTCCGCACTCAAAAAATTTACAGAAACACAGAATCAAAGCTTTGCGAAATGAATCGATGTAAGCTTGAAAAATCTTAGGAAATATTGCAAACATTTTTCCAAAGTGATTGCATTGTTTCCGAATCAATGCGAATTTTGAAAATAAATTTCGATAGAAGCAATGCACCAACCATGCCTGCTGCACACAAGTTTATGAAGAAAGTTCGTGAGACTGGAGAGATTGATGAGATTGGTGTTCGGAAATTAACTTGGCCGATCTCTAGTTCCAGCAAGATAGCACTATGTGCCATACAAACCGTCCAACAATCGATCTTTTGCGCACTAAGTTCAATAATCGTGTAATCAGCCATTTTGGTGAAGTTACCGTTAAAGATCGATGTTACGCTGACAATCTAGAAAGGATTCAGATACTTAAACACAATATTGACGGAGCTTTTCGTGAAATAAAGCCCATAACCATCGAAAATATACTGCAAAAATGGGTTAACAGGATGGGTTACTGCCAATTGAAATTATTTTCCATAAATAATATGAAGTGCACTCTCTTCAATAAAGCAAAAAACTTTGAAAAATATTAAATTAATTATTTTTTTATAGCAGTTTTAAAAAGAAACCAACAAATCGTGATCGTGATGATGACATCAGGAGGACGGAAAAAAATACTGTGAATCATGAGCAACGACAAAAGCAAAAACAAACATGCTCCCCAGTTATCTGGACAGCCACCTTTGGAGTTCACTGAAACTTAATACCACCTGAGTTTCAAACCAACTACACCAATCTGTCTTTCTCTCGGTCTCTTCCCCTTTCCTCAAAACGCCCGTGTCCTAAAATTAGTATAAGGGTATTCATAACCCCTTTCACACGTGTAAATTATAAAAAAAAAAATGGCCCACCTTTTACAAGTTTAGAAAGCGTTGCATTAAATTAACTTGGTTTGGTGAGATTCCTCTCAGAGAATTAAGGCACTGAAATGAAATCACCTCTACCGTACGCTAAAGGCTTTTATACCCATGGCAATTCTAAATTTAAGGCATTATCAACTCCTAGGCTTCTAGGCATTTTAATAAAGACACTCTATGATATCAATGTCGCATTAGTTAGCAACTGAGTTGGTTCCCTATGCTTGAGATCACCACGACATTATATATTTAAATGAAGCATTTCACACCAACCACAAGACTGGTATCTGTAACTATGAAAGTGGATTTATACTCGTAAACTCATTGTGGACTGTAAGGCAAACTGTGTAAATATATTCATTCCAGCACTCACCTGCATGGGATAAGCTCTTCTATTCGATGGCTGGACGATCACTTTTACACCTTGCTTCACTAACTTTTGAACATGCGACGGTCCAAATGGCGCACGACGTTCCCACACTGACTGATCCTCTCGACGAATGGCGATCACTTTTCCTTGCTGAAGAAAAATATATAAACTTTTAATTTCTTCACAAAAACAAATGTTCTCTTCGAAATTATTAAAATAATAATAATAATAATTACATGTCGCCATCTATTGAAAGACATTCGCACTATCTCGGAAGTCATCTTCGATCCGTTTCCCTGTTGCAATATACGCATCATTCTAATGCCCGCTATAGTTGTTATCAATTTTATTTTTCTTTAAATTTTTTTCTATTTCGCACTTGTAAAATTATAAACGCCACTGTTAAGATTAAACGACTTGACTCTCCCGACGTTTCGAGATAAAATGCGGGAACGATCCCTTCGAACGAACAGAGACCGATCACTTTGGTATGCTTTTTTTCGGACGTGATAAGATAATCTTCCGTCCAAAAGAAAAAAAAATGCTAAATCGTAGGATGATAGGACGGGCGGCAAGGGAAAGGATTCCACACTGATAACAACACTCTCGGATGTGTTTGATAAGCCATTGGAGGTAATTCACTTGAAGTGCTACATTATGGGGGGACCAGTCGATTTTTAATCGATTCAATAAATGATTCTCTAAAGCGCGTGCTTAAAGACATCGTTGTGGCTTATCAGAATTTCATTCAGTCGCAGTCAAGTGATTTATAATGTGGAATCATCAGAATTTTTATTTGCACTTTAGGTCCTTATCACTTGTTTTTCCATGGAGTACTTGCTAAAGATTTGTTAGCCTCGATAAGAATTTGATATGAACTCAGGAAAGACCCCCCCTTTTGGTAGTATAGGAGGTGTGTACCTAATTCGTGGCAAATTTATTTATGGCCTAATTCACTTGACGTAGTTGTTAAGTCAGCAGGGGGGCCTTGTTATCATTTCAACGTAAACATATAAATCTTTGAAAATAAAAAAAAAATGATTAATTAAAAAACCAGAACGTGACTATGAAGGCCATGATGATGAAGCACATTTTTAAAAATGGTTTCAACGACTCAAGAAAATTGTGATATTAATAAGCGGATTAGTGAGGGTTCATTAATTATAGGCTTTGCAGATTCCAGAAAAATCTGAAGGTGCGTTTGGTGAGGAATGTACTGGGAAGTAGGAATGTATCCATGGTATACTCTATAATGTCTGCAGTCTAGCAAAAGCGAAACTACTCGTAAGAGTAGGTAACTCGTTTTCATCAATACCCGAACCGAAATGTCTCCTACCTCCAAAATCGATCAACTGAGGAGGGAAAGGGGGTGGATTGGATGAGATTTGTATATTTGCGAGGCTTGTTGGTTGAGGCCCAAGCCTACCTTGAACTACAGCGCCACTGATCATTTCTGTCTAGAATCTGAGACAGTTCGCTAGGAAGTTAGGTTTCCTTTCTTAGGTATTATTAAATACCAACTTACCCCAATTTTGCCAAGCATCGTTAAAGAGAGACCCCCTAACATGTTTTTGGAAGTAACTTTTGCCGACATGGATCTAAGGCTTCAAAGCCGGTACATAAGAGGTGTTGATGCACCATCTTTTGCCAGTGAGTTAACTGTTTTGCGTGTTGCCATTCCATAGAGCATCATAAGGGTTTCGAGAACAAATTTTAAATTTATAACATATTAGCCAAGTGCTTTCAGAGTAGCTTATATAGTGCTGGTCAGGAGGTCTGAGTAAATCTAGTAAACTGACCAATATAAAAAATCCTTGCCTCGAATGCGACAAATGCTGACTGAAAAGGTCATAGAAAGTGATTCTCGAAATATGCAGGATACATTTACTGTCTGTGTTTGTAGTCCTCCCAGTCCTTCTCGGTGGGATAAACATTGTTAGCCTTATTCGAAGTAGAATATATGCAAGATGTTATCTAAGACTGCGATAGGTATTGGAAGATGAAGCTTTCATCTATCCCCGCTCTTGTAGGAAACCACCACCAACAGTACGAGTAGTGTGCGATCTGCACGCAAAGGCTCAAACTGACCATTCACCCTTAGAGTAAATCAAGGCATATATGTACATGCTCCAGACACAACCCTAGTTATAAAAAGAAAACATATAAACTTCATTTCCATGGCAGTGTTGATTAGTAATTCATGTAGCTACATGTAAATGTTATTTCTAGCTACTTGTCTGCAAACATCTGTTCAACCTCATGAAACTCTTAAGGTTGTACGAGTATACTACAAGGGATGGACTTCAACGGAAACGCCCACCAAGTCACGGTGTATTGTGTATGCCTGTGACCAGAGCTGTTTAGGTTCGAACCCAAACGAGGAACAAAAACCAAAAGCCACCCGATCAATAAAAGAGAAAGGAATACAATCAGAGTTACTCCAAACACTACAGCAAAAAGGGGTTTCTGCTTGGTAGTACAATGGACCGAAAATCGAGTCTGAGTGCTCCACGATTGGAAATTTCTTTTTAATTTAAAAAAAAAAAATACTCGAAGTAAAAAAAGAAAGCTATACAATATAGCGAATTTAGTACGGCTCCTATGACCTAAAATATTGCCAAAGAAATCCAAAATAAAAATCTTTCTGCAACATCGTTCTACATTTATTCACCACTGGCTAGGGAAAAAGAGCTCTCTCAAAAAGATTGGATGTTTTGGATAACAAAAACACGATTAATAAAAATTTAAAGGAGGTGTAAAAACCAGTTCAAATAAATAAAGTAAGTACCGCGAAACAAGAAAAAGCAGTATTTGAAGTTCTCGAGAAACCCAACGCGTTAAACAAAAATGAGTGTCAACTGCAAAACACAAGAAAAGTTGAAACATACGCAAATCAACTACAAAAGTGTCCGTCAGTTATGTACACATATTAAAACCAAAATCAAAACAAAGTGTCGTTAAAACAAAAGAAGACTTGAAAAAAAAATGTTGACCCATCGAATTTAAAGATCAGCTGTAAGAAATAGCATATGATAATGAGTGAGAAAGAAATATAGTGCAGTTGAAAAAAAGCTCGGTGAATCATGTGAAGTAAAAGTACCGGTACTCAAGAAACCAAAAATATTTGTCACCGGTATGAGTGAAAACATAAAAGAAGAAGAAATTGAGAAAAACTTAAAAGTGCAAAACAGTTTTTCAAATGAAAGTCAAATGAAGTGTGAGAAGGTAATGAATGTTGTAAACAAAAGGAATGGTAAAAACAAAGAATACTGGAAAGCATTCAACCAGTCATGGGCGTAGTAAACATACAGCTGCTGTCAAAATAATAGCAGTGCAACCTCCTGAACAACATATTTTAGTATAAATTGAGATACGAATAATCTATTACTTCCTTAAACTAATTTTCTGGTAATAGAACAGAATTGTGTCTTAAATTTCAAAGAAAAAATGTTCGATTGCATAACAGTTCCTTTCCAAACGTCACTTGAATGCACTTATTGTGTGCTTCTTAGCGGTCAAAAAATAGCAGTGCTCTCTAGTTTTCTGTTGTTTTTTGGTCTTGTGTGCATTTAAAATAAAATAGTTTTAAGTCCTCGAATTCACATAGTATTTACACGAATAATACTAATATTCACTTACAGTATGGGTGACTGCACTCCTGAACAACGGCCACTTAATCAGCGGCCATCTTTCTGAGAAAAACTTATACGGTGATTGAAGACACACTTGAGATTTCTGCAAAAACTCGAAACAGGCAAATTTTGTTTTGGCAAAAACGGTGAACAGGAGTTTACCTCTTTCGTTGACAAAATTTGCAAGGACTCACCCAATATGCCCGCTATCGCCATTAAAAAACAGTTAAATTTAAGCACAAGTGTGGAAAATTTAATAAAAAACAATCTCAACGTCACAAGCACAAGCTAAATTCGACTTAAAAAAAAAAAATCATAATTCAAAAAGAATTCAGTTTGCCAAGACCCATGTTGATAGGCCCTTCACGAGTGGCGGAATATCCTATGGACGGATGAAATTAAAATTGTCTTGTATAGCGGCTTCTGGTTGATATGGAGTTCTCATACACATAACGAATAAAACGGTGTAATGGATCAGCATGTTTGCATTGACATACTTCAGGGAAACATGCTGCCTTACGCAGAGATAGAAACGCCAATCAGATGGACCTTTCAACAAGACAACAACCCGAAATACACCAGCAAAAAAGCTATGGAATGGTTTCGGGTTAAAAAATTACTGTTATGGACTGGCCCCCCAATCACCTGATCGCAACGCAACAGAGAACCTTTGGGCGGATGTCAAAATCCATGTGGTTGCAGCTTCAAAATCCAGAAAAAATAATGATTTGTTTGCCACAGTGAAGGCAGCATGCAAAGATATACAATTGGAGGATCTCAGGCTTTGATGATACTAACTGTTTTTTTTTTTTATTATTAATTATAAATTATTAATTAAAATGAATGTGGTTTAATGAAAATAAACTTTTGATAACGATTTATGAACGATATGTATTAATTTTATTGAATTGTTTGATTGGTTGTTTCTTACTGCTATTATTTTGACCGCAGGTATACGTTGGGATAGGTGCAAGGTTTTCAAGGAACTAAAAGTTATAAGATGTTATAAATGTTTAAAATTGAATCATAAGGCGGTGGTCATGACTCTAGAAATTGTAATGAACCGGAATAAACTGAGTGCGGTAACAAATTCACGATTGTGTCTAAATTTGGACGTGAAACATACAACTTTGGACTATAATTGCCCAGTCTACTTTAGGAAGCTGGAGGCTAAACGAAGTCCAGTTTTATATTAACAATTAAAACAGCAGTGTAGAGAAATATCACTTCCTACTTAAGTGGAATACTTCTAAGTGTTTCCTGAGACATCAACATTGTCGGAATTTTTATTACTAACTGGAACCCATTTAACAACAAATTTAGAACGATGTGAAGTGTTCTTACCTGTTTGTTCCTTATAGGAGGTATGATTGTTTAAGCTGTTCTAGGCACACAAGTGGTGTAACAGTATATGCGAAAGATAGACTTAGATCGTCCCAAAGAATAGCTTAGTGCAAGGGAAACAAATTTGGATATCATCTGTAAAAATAACTCACAAAAAGGAAGTCCAGAATATAATGACAATATACAGAAACAGACAAATTGGTGTATGTGATATTTTTAAATGAATGGGTTCGGAGTTATGTGAATAAGAACGAATGCTTAATAGTATCCGGTGAGTTCAATATAAACTTCAACTGAACTAAATTATGTAAACCAGTTTTTACTCAGTATTGGTCTAAGACAACTAGTAGAAGAACCAACTAGAATTAATTCTACAGCAAGTACACTGACAGATTATGTCCTATCTGATTATACTTGCCTCTTCAACTACTTAGTTGAAGATGAAAACTTATGTGCGGAAAATTTGAAGTTGCAATCAAAGTTCGTTTTCCTAACAAGAAATATTAAAATAAACGAGAAATGCACGGAGTATAATCGCGATTTAGCTAGCCTTAAACGAGTGCGTTAGATAATTATTTTGTTTACAGTATAAAGGACATAAATAATAGCATCCCACATGTGCCATACTCTGATTGCATTCTAATATATGAAAGCAATTTAAGATTTTGTGATATTGATCCAAATGAACCCGTAGAGACAGTGAAATCACTTAATAAAAAAAGCCACTACTATTTCTTAAATTGCAAAATAATATTAGACTGTAAAGATCTCAACTCAGCTTGTTACTTCGAAAGGGAATATTCCCTGGAAATTGGAGGATAGCAAACATTGTACCGGTGGAAAGAGTGAAAAATGGAGGAATGGAGGCCTATAAAAATGTTGCCTCTATATATTTAAAAATATTAGAGACCATAGTCTATGGATAACTAACGCATTTTGTGCATGAAAGAAACATTATGTGTATATAATAGTCGGGTTTTAGGCGTGGGCACTCAAGTGAGGCTTCTATTAGCTGGACCATTAACGAATGGAAAAAGAGATCGAAAACGGTAACGAAATTGTAGCTGTTTTCTTGGACCTAAAATGTACGTTTGATACTATAGACCGAGATCTTGAAAATTAATTGGGATGCTTTAAAAGCTACTTGTGTGGTGAAGAACACAGAAAGTGAGAGTTAGGCAAACTTAATCCAGTCCCCTACTGACACCTATTGATATACATATTTACCTCAAGGGTCGATCTTTTGTGTATTACCCTTTTTTGCTTTATATAAATGATTGCAGGAACGCACTACCCCTTACCAAGGTATGCCTGTTTGCATATAATACTCTTATAAATTTTGTGTGGAAGAAGAAGATAACATGAATAATTAGTTGTGTAAAAATAAACTTAAGATTAATGTTAAAAAAAACAAATACATTTGTGTTAGTGGTAACGAATTAAATGTGAACATTGGAATAAATGGTAAAATCATTGAATGTGTCAAAGAAATAAAATATCATTTGATTGGAGAAAAATTAATGTTCTCATTGCATACGCATTGGTGCCACATTAGCACCCAAGAGTATGTTAGCAACTTCTACCGGTTACAATAATTTAAGTTAAATTTGCATAAAGTATGTCATTGAATGTCGTCGATTAGTACAGCACCTCCCAAACTTGGGTATATTTAATCAAAATTAGGTAAAAGTTGTAATTATTCACTTTTTGAATAGTTTGAGTCTTTCCTACCCTTTCAGGAGCTGATGACTTACTACTATCTTATCTACTATCTTTGCCTTTTGAGGAATTCTATCGCACCGAATATTCACCGATGGATACCCGGCAGGAAATATATAGAACACAATGAGAGCACTCACATATTTCCCGCGCCGAATATACAAAACAGACATCGATGTACGTCTATTTGTCTGCCGAACAAACCTCAGTTGAATCCGATACCGGATATATCGAAGTGTATAGAATTAAATGAGGAGGTTCACACAATGCTTCCGCTACCCGGATATAAGGCGTCGGAAACACAATTTCGTGTAATTTCACACATATTTGACGCCGGATATACTAGCGCACCTTGCCGGACAAACAGATTGACCTAAATTTAATTTCTAGAACTGGTGTAGTGTGCAGATGGTCACATGGATGGTCAGATGGATAGCTTGAGTTTTCTTTTTAATGTTCCGTACCAGAATGGTATAAATGGAGCAATAATGGATTCAACACGGTGTCTGTCTGTCTTTCTATCCTTGAACCTGCCACACGCTTATAAGTTTTGAATAGTTGGACCCAGAGAAAATCCATTGATTGACCAAAAAATTAATGTTAAAAATAATAATAAAAAAAAAAAATTGTTGGTTTTTGGGGGGGCCTAATGAAATATAAATAATAATAAATATATTTTCACACATCATTTTAAAGATGAACTTCCAAGGAGTCCAAAAATATAAAAAAATATTTTTTTGGAATACAGTTTCTTGAACAAAAAAAAAAAAAAACACAAAAACCATGGAATAGGTGATGTTCAACATGACTCAAAATCCAAATTTCATCGAAATCCGTTCAGGTATACTAGAGTTAGGCGGTTAACAAAGATGCTTTAAAGATCGTACTAACACTTGATCCGATTTTGACAGTTTTTAGACGAAATGACCTACGTGTCAGGGTTTTTTATTAACAATTGAAAATGTTTTATTGATTAATAAAATAAACACTATAGGGTTATGTTTTGCATAAATGTTGCTGAATTTTGTTGATACAGCGCTCAATTTGCTCCTTCAAGGCGTGGGTGGTCGTGAGCTTATTGGCATAAACCTTAGACTTCAAAAAACCCCAAAGAAAAAAGTCCGACAGCGTTAAATCGCATGATCTGAGCCGCCAATTCTGTTCACCAAAATGGGAAATTACATGACCAGGAAATGACTCATGCAGTAATTGAATTGTTTCTCGGGCTGTATGGCACCGTCTTGTTGAAACCACCTGTCGTCCACATTCATATCTTGCAATTTAGACACAAAAAACAATAGCGAGCACCATTAACTGTTATTGCCTGACCAGTCCCATTTTCAAAGGAGAATGGTCCGATGATGCCTCCATCCCAAAATCCGCACCAAACAGTGACACGTTGTGGATGCATTTGTTTCTCAACAATCACTCATGGAATTTCTGAACCCCAAATTTTGACGATTAACAAAGCCATTAGACGAAAATGAACCTCATCGATGATTTTGTCAGATGATGCTGCCAAACCTTCATTATTTTTAAAATATTGCTCAACGATGGAAACTCGTTGTTCTTTCGTGTAGCACTCCTTTACCACATATATGGTGCAAAATTAAAATCTTGCGTGAATTTTGGGACACCCATTACATACATATTAAGTTTCATGAATCATGTCTTTAGTGGCTCTTGAGTGAGACGTGTGAGGACAAACATGACTCGCACTGGACGATTTTATCAAATTCTTTTAACTTCGATGTTAATCGAGCAATGGAGTCTCAGATTTTTCCAGAGTCTCAGAGTTCCAGTGCTTACAAGAAAAGAAAAAGTAAGAATGGAACCCTTACAATGAGAGTCAGTTATCTGTCTGCCTGTCTGTAGTCTCGTAACTTTTGAACCAGTAGAAGGTATAAATTTAGACCAGAGCTGAATTGTTCTACCCCGCAGACAGTACTGAAGTAAAGGCTGTAGTTGGCGCGTCTCTTTTTCTGTGGATCTGGCAAACGATGCTGAGATTCCATTCATCGGTCATAAACTTGTCTGGCCAAATATTAAAAAAGAGTTTGTGTATGCTCTCTATCAATCGTCAGCTAGAGCGGCCTGTTTGGATTGTAGCTTGATCCTCACTTCGTTTTGATCAGGTAGACGAACGTTTTGGCTATCGTCTAGGTTGAATGGTTATACAGTCTGCAGAAGTATCATAGTTCTTCCATATTGTTAGCACCGACTGTGACTCTACTATAAGGTTTCCATTTTCATCACCGCATGTATCAGAGCTTTGTTTCCTTCTTCCTTATAGCTCTAATGAACCCTTATTCCCGTAGTCTAAGTGATGGATTGTCAATTCACTTAATTTTAGGCCCATTCTCACGTAAAAATTCGTGTGAAATTATACCTACAATCGACTTTTTGAAACATACTCGTACCTTTTGGGTGTTGTTCTCATATTTGCTTAAGGTGTTACTTCAATGAACTATTGAGAATAGAAATTTGTACCTGTCACCTTATTTACGTGTGACACGATTATGACACGACCTTCGTATTTGTTATCGGAATTTAAAAACTTTTTTTTTAGATTTAAGTTCGAAGCATTTTTCGTTTCTTTATTTCTTCTATAAATAATGATAATTTCTTTTATATTTTGAATAGATAACGTGAAAACATAATAAAAACAAAAAATATATGTGTATTTATAAAAATGACAATGATTACAAAATGAAAAACAAACTCAATGTTGTTTTGTTACTTTTTCCTACGGCTTTCATGGGCTTTTATTCAATGCATATAATAAGCTTGAGTTTAAATAGTTCTAAATCTAAAAAACAAAATATGTTTATATGCAGTTTAATATATTTATAATCACTTTATAATGGTAAACGATTAGGATCTACACGGGTAAATTATTTGAATAAAATAATAATCAATGGAATAAGGGTATTGATTGGATTTGTTTCGTTTTTAATTTGCATCCGGCGCAAAGTACATTCACACACTCATTATTTGATTAATAATGGTACAATACCAATTCAAGAATATTCAGAACAAATAGATCCAAAACGTGGCACACAACAGCAATTACAGTGCTGGTGTCTCAGGCAGCAATGATACAAAGAAGGACACCACAAACGTTCGAACGAACGCTATTAGAGATGTAGCGTTTGGCTCAGTTTCGGGTGGTGTAACTGAACTGGTGATGGGGTTTGAAGCTGCGGCTGGAGGTGGAGCAGCTTCTCCTCCTGCAGGATCAGCGGCTGGGGTACGATTTAGTGGATCTTGCTCCTGTGCCGGCGCGGCATTCTCTGCTGGGGCGTTGTTGTCATTGATATTTTGATTATTATTATTATTCCTGTTGTTGGCTTGTACTGGCCTTCGCCTTTGGAAGATTCTAGTGTGGTAACTGCAATAGAAACTGAACATTTAGTTTACCTTGTATTAAGCACAATCTTATAAATGAACCTACAAATAAATCCCCACAGCAATTATAGCCACAACGAGGCACCTAAGCGGTGATGAGTAAAAGTAAACGAGCGTTAACAACGCAAGAAGGCGAGTGATTGAGTAGAAAACATCCAACCAGTCGCGATTATCCTGCTCTTCTTGAACAATGTTCGGGAAGCGAGGTTGTGGTTGTTCTACATTTTCTGCTGGTGCTGGCGCTGGCGCAGGGGCTGGTGGAACTGCTGCATCAGGTGTCGCAACAGCTGGTTGTGGCTCTGTCGCTGTTGGTATCACAGGTACAACCCTAGGTGAAAAACTAGCCGCTGCAGCTCGACTGGTACTGGGACCATCCATTTCCACTTTCGGTATACTACTCGCTGGTGTTGCACTACTAGCTGTCGCTACCTGTGGAGCTGGAATATTCTGTGGCATATACAGCGGATGAGGCATGAACATGGGTATGCTCGGTGCGTGTTGTTGCATTTGAGCGGTATTTAGCGACGCATTAGCCCTGGAAAGAAACACATTTTTTTTTTTTTTTTTCATTAGAATCGTTTGGATCTATGTTTCAATTGAACTCACATTCTAAGACACTGATCCATGTAGTTAGAGTAGACCTGCTGCACCCAATTGTATACGGCAGCCTGTTGCTCTGAAATCATATTGTTGCTAAACTGACCGGGAAAGCTGAATTGCATCACATTGGGATAGCCAAAGTTCATATTCGGGAAATTGTTGGGACAACCAGCTGGTGCTGCTGTTGCACCTGCCATTTGTGGAATGGTAAATGGATTCACGATATTTGGTATTTGCTGTGGCACTTGAGTTGTAGTTCCTGCTGGTGTTACTGCAGCAGTAGAAGATGACGCGACATTACGATGGCGGAGGCCATCGGCTGATGTTGATGGCATCGGTGGTGATGTTTGTTTCTCTTGTTTTTCTGGTTGTGGTTGCTGCTGTTGATGCTCCGGCGGTGCTTTAGGCTTTGTAGCACTCATCTTTGGTGTGTACACTAAATGGAATATGTGATTTTCAGTTTCAACATCTTTATAGCTTCGTAGAATGTCTTTGAGTATCAGCTCATCGCTGAGTAATTGCCCTGAGTAGATAAGTTTTTGTTCCGGGACCGTCTGAAATAGAATTAAACGCATAAATATGAAAATGGAACATAGCATAAAATTAGCAAGACTTTCTCTAGTTTCCATAATTACAGAAGAATAGAATAGGTTTGCGGGATCTTGGTCTCAAGAATAGTCGGGGGATCTCAAATTCTCAAATTTGTTCTGCGAGTATCGACTTTTCGCTTAAAATCTTTCGAACGTGACCAGCCGCATGCACTAACAACCCTTAATTACTAAAAATACGTTCACATTTAATATGTTCATGAGAATTTAAAAAAAAAAACGCATGTAAACCCTTGATATACTCGTATATCAACAGACTATGACCTTACAACGCTGAACTTGAACTTACATTCCAGCAGTACTGAACAGCATTGATTTAAAAAAATAAAAATGTTGATCACGTAAATCTAGAGTGGGACTGTTATTGGCACCAATAGCAAGCAAAAGCTTTGTATATTGGGAATTATTCAACGAGGAATGGCAAGTTCTCTGATTCAAACAATAGGGTAGGTTTTAGTCTGCGGGTGGGCACCTGTAAAACCTGTTTGAAACCTTCAAAGCGAATAGCAATACCTCGGAAATAAAAGGATACTTCGCTGACGATGTTTGTCTTTCAAATCTGGAACGTTTGGGCTCTACTATAGGGTAGTAGATCACTAAAATGAAATATACTTGAACTTGAAAAAGAGAGTTTATGTGCTATAAAGCGAAATATGATGATTCGGTCCGGGAAAGCAGTCTCCGCCGGCAAATAAAACTGTATTAGTTTGTTTTTTCTGGAAGACCAGCTTGCAGAGTTCGTAAAACAACACGTTTTTTTTATAAACTTCTATCAAGAAAGAACGTTGTGGCAGCGCTCCGAGATGACGGTATAGCAACCGCTCCTCTAGGGTTTGACGCTGACTGACAAATCCACCTGTATTTTACCTTCAGTTTTGCCTTTCAATTATGATCTTAATGCTTACAGAGGCCCTGCCAGTTTCCTGAACAGCATTGCTCAAAGCATCATTAAGGTTACTTCCTATGGATGGATTTTATATAGTTGCCTCAACAAATTTATATCGTATTGTCCTTGTTTGAGGATAAGACAGCAAATATCTAACTTAACCACTAGCTGTTTAGATGTGTGAAACAATAGTAAATGGAAATTTTGCTTGTCATTGAAGAGAAACTATTATATAGTGTTTGCTTGTGACCCGCACTGTGCGGGTCGAGTCCGAGCAGGGAACAGAAATCAACTGCCACCCGAGCATAAAAGAGGAACAAAAAAATCCAAGTTTCTCCGACCACTACACCAAAAAACAAAAGTGTTTCTGCCAGGAAGAACAATGGCGTGAAAATCGAGTCTGAGTTCTCCTGGATTTGAAAATTTTCTTTAAAAAAAAAAACAATTTAATATCAACATTTGTTTGATAATGGTATTCCGCGTGCTGGCTCCCCCTTTGAGAACCATCAATAGACTATGACATTATGTATGGAATACAACATCGGGTGAATGGTGCCACGGAAGATATTACAAACTTCGATTCTTGTGAGGTAATTTTCGATGACATTTCTGGACACTTTTGGCTGTATTGCGGTCATTTTGGTTTTTAAGTGCTCAATAGTTTGAGGATTAGTTTGATTGTTTGACGATCTTTAGCATAGCATAGGGTTAGATCACACGATCTTGGCCGACAATTGATGTCGCCAATTCTCGAAACTAAACGCCCGGGGAACTTTTCGTGCAATAGAGCCAAATTTGTCCTGTTAGACGCCTTTAATCTCAGGCCAAGAAAAAAAAGTTAGTTATCATTTGACCATAGCGCAGAGAATTCACTGTAGCAGTGGCAATCTACAGCGCGCAGCAAACTGTCACTCACCCATGGTGGATGCAATGTCCTCTCAACAATCACATTGGGATTCTGAGAACCCAAATGCTGCAATTTTGTTTGCTTACGTAGCCGCCGAGCGAGAAATGGGCCTCATCGCTGAAGAAGATTTTGTTCCAAAGATCGGCGTTAACTTACGAGTATTGATATTTTAGCACCCTATCTGCGTTTGTTCTGTGCATTCTATGGTCTATGGCGGTAGTTAAACGATCCACATTCTAAAATGGCAACGTAACTACCTGCCACTATGGGTGACAGATGCCATCTATGTGGCATCGAAATGAATAACCTTTTGCATAATTGGAACGAGTTGTCAGTGTTGCGTTTGTGACAACTGAATCATAAGCGGCGAAAATGGGTCTAGCGATTAACGAGGGCAAAACAAATCCTATGTATATCCCGTCATCAAAAAAGGACACTCAAAATCAGCGACTTGTACAGTGACAATCGACAAACCAGAATGACAGAAATCAAGCAAAGAATAACTCTTGCTGTATCTTTGGGCTGAGAAGGCAGACCCTCATCATCCCAGTCCTGTTGTGTGGTGCAGAATGAAGGAGAAAATGCAACAACGAACTATACCGGTTGTAAAGCTACATCGATCTATTCAGAATTCATCGCTTGAGATGGTTGGGACTCCTAGAGCGAATCGACATCAACGCTCCGACCTCAAATGTCTTCAAATCCATCTCGGAGAAACGACGCGGTAAGGGAAGACCTCACCTAAGGTGATCGAAATGTAGCGCCATCTAAAGTAAAGAGAGTAAGTCCGCTGTGTCCCAGGGGGACTCTTCACGGGTCGCAAGCCCATTAACTAAAGCGTATTTAAAAGTCATCAGCTCTGAAAGCAAGTGAGCAAATGGACGAAGGCACAACGTTGTATCAGCCCATCGTCGTATTAGCGAAAAGCTGGCAAAGACTTTTTACAATTATCACAACGATTTGCCATTAACAGGTTACAGCTCTGAGTTCGCAAGTACCTAGTTTTTTTTTGAATTCAATTACCTTAATGTCCACGTCAGTCAACCACGTAAAACATCAAAACTAATTATATTGTCAACAAACCTCTATTTACTCAGCTGATACAATGTAAATGAGAAAAAAAATAAACACAACTCCCATAGCTAACACGCTCTTGTTGCATCACAAATATAGCATCAAACCGAGTATGTCCTCTACAACTTAGCGGCGGAAAAAAAAATCAATGAACACAGCTCATACACTGAAGGTCAACTATAAAAATATTTCCACTACTTTTCCACTCCATGGGTACTGCTGAACTAGACAGAAAATTCGAATAATTTTAATTCTAGAAAGCGGACGAGTGCTAGATAAGATAGCAAAACGAGACGAGATAGACAAAATGTTGATTGGGCTGTTTTTTTTTTATAAATGATGCAATGTGGCAGAATGGTCTACCTACCGGATTAGAAGGATACACTTGCGTTAGATGCGCTTTCAGCTTCCGGATGGTCCATGTAGCCTCACTATGGATAATTAGATCCTCGAACTGTTGATTCGCTGACTTCACAATCAGCCGAACATCCGTCAGGGTTGGCGGTGACGATGCTGGTGTTGCGTGCCCTTCCATTGCACGAGTTGAATTTCTCCCACCAATGACTGCTGCAAAACTGTTACTTCTGCTTCGGAATTCTCCACAATCGAATCGGAAGTTTTACATAAAATGCAATTTGTTGGGACGCGAAAAATTTTCACTTTTGGAGCTTTCTTTTTTTTTTATTTAACCGAAATGGAAAATGTAATCAACTCGCAAACTGGAACAACGTCGACGCAAGGGCAATTTGTTATGGAGATATCTCATCAAATTCCTTTTTAATTTTTATCTTGTCTGGCTCTCGAATTTCGTCGTAGAAAATGAAGAGAATTTTTTTTTTTTTGTCTATTTTTCGTTATTTCACGATGACATTTGTATGGTTGAGGAGGAAAGTGTCAATTTAGATCGTTGACGGGGCGAACAGAGCTGGGTGGGGGTCAGTGTTTTGACAGAAGTATTTTGGATTTGTACGATTCTCATTGGCCGAAGCAAAGTGAGTGAAAGAGAACAGTAGATAAGTGAGAGATTAGAAATTTTCATGGTGTTTAATAAATGACGTGTTTTTGGCTTTATTATTGTTTGGTGTTGATTAGTTGGGTGGGCTATGATGTGATATAATAAATGCGAAACTAGGTAAAAACAGGGGGCTGCTACGAGGTCATCTGTTGGGCAGCAAGAGTAACTGGTGTAATACAACAGATTCAGATTCTCTCAAACTGTGTGATGAGAAATTGTTTTTTTTTTGTTTATGCTCGTAGATTAGATGTAGAGCTGTTATCAGTACAAAATTGATAGTAATGGGGCGTTAAATACAAGTGCACGAATGCGTTTTAGCCGAATTTTGTTGATGCCATTATTGCGTTGAAAACTAATCAAAAGGGAATCAGGCTCTTATAATTCATGAGTTATTGCCGATTGTAATTACCATTTCACCACAAAATCTACACCCACAAAGTTCACAACACTAATTAGTGGAGAGAATGTAGCGGATTTTCTTTATTTAAGAATTTCTTCATGGTAATCTTCGAACATAAATTTCAATTTCAACTTTATACGTTTCCAAATGTCAGTTTTGTGCTCTCAGCTGTTTGTTTCTTGGTGGGAGAATCTTAGTTTGCATATCTAAATTTGGCTAAAATAAATAAAAATTACCTATTAAAGACTGCAAAGTACATATAAACTCGAATCTAATATCAAGCAAGTGGAAGAAAATTCAGGGGATATTAAGTTTTTTGTGCCATCGAGATTGTCTCCACTATCACATGCTCAAGGTAGTTGAAATTTAATTTGTGTGGGTCTGCGTCGCGTTTGGTGAGTGCGTCGAAAATGTTCCCAGCATTAGTCTGTCTGAGACGCCGTTCCAGCAAACACCAAAAAGTTGTTTTACAGTCCCACTTTTCGCAAGCTTCTGAACTAACAAACATCCGAGAGTATAATTGTCATTAAAAGCTTCTTTCAATAGAAAAAAAATATATCTTCGGAAGCAGCATAAATATCTAGACCCATACCATTCGAGTGTCCAACAACACGAATAACTGCGAGAAGCTACTATGGTGATTACAAACTTTTCTTTTAGAGGTATTGCAGATAAGTTTATGATTGGAAGAGAGGGGATAGTCATGAGGGAAAGATATAAATCGGGGAAGCAATCGCGTTACATTTGCGAAATATTTCATTCCATTCCAATTTTTGTCACTATTAGTTCAACAGTCGAACTATAAACATCATCAACGTTTGCAAAGAAAGAAATGTAAAAGCTCAGTGATGTTCATTTCTATTCATTGATAAATTAATCTATAAACTTTTCAAGGCAATCTAATCAAAAGTAGTAGATTAATTAATAGTAAGTACATTTTTGGAGATTTAAGCCGCGTTTTTATTGCAAGGAATTGACTTTCAGTAAAAAATACGGAAAACTAAAACAGAACGAAATTATTTAGTACGCAAAAGGAGGAAAATGAACAACATTCGACACAAAGGAAATGAAAAATACATTTGGTTCTCACTCTTCTGAAGAACTTGTTAACACAAAATTGTAAAGAAATGACAACGAGATAAACGTCGCGAACCTAATAGCACATTTTTATTTCTACTTTTAACTAAAAAAAATTATTTTGTTTTCTTTTTATATCAAAAAAAAATAAATAAAATTAAGTGCACAACTTGGTCGCACGTTCTTTCACCTACATGCTTTTCATTTACAAATCATTCAAATTTGAAATTCAAATAATTTCCCAAAATTTGTTATGTCAAATATTACTGAGAGGTCGATTTTCTACAAAATCGTCCAAGACATTAGCTGAGAAATAGCACTTTTGTAAATTGTTAAAATGCAAATTTTACTTTGTCAACTTTCTAAAACTTGGTACGCCTTGTCTATGTACATATATGTATGTAAAATATTGCTCATCTGTCAATTGTCACACATGGTAAATGGGTCGTTCGTATATCTCGGCCGTAGGCATTTTCTTTTTTAAATCACAGTTCGAGTTTGTGTTTCTTGTTTACAAGTTTGTATTTCTTGTTTAGCTCAGGAACCATGAGAGAAAAGCAATTGTGTTTTTCTCTTTGGCAACATGTACCTATTTTGAAAAATGTCAATTCCATACTAAATTGCGGGTTTCAGAACAACTTTCAAGAGAAGAATTCAATAGAAGTGGTAGAAAAATCTTTAATTTAAAAAAAGTCGATTAAGCCAGATTGATTTCAAACGATTTAGAAAGTCTTAAAAATTTACATGTTAAAACAGTGCAAATGTAAACTTAAAAAGTGAACACCAAACAAGAATTTGCAAACCACCCTGCATTCAACCTCTCATCTCAACTGTCAACACAAAAACTTTGACATTTGAAAGAAACGTTCTTTACTACTACCGCGTAGTAATTTGCACAATTTCGCATTTGTAGTTTGTTTCTTTGAAGAATATTAAAATATAAATAATTGTAAAGCTTGTACCGTATTTTAAATTTACAGAGAAGCCAGAATGGCACAAAATCCTCCTTCTTCAATTGACGTGACTGTAAGTTGCCTACTAACTTTTTCAACAGAATGCCGGTCTTTATTTTCCCCATTTTTTTTTGCTTATTCAGGATATCCAATTTAAAGTCCATGATAGATTTACCGTTTTCAATGCTGGCCATCTATTACGAAGTTCTGTTAACCTTCTAGCCGCGGCTAGCAACTATGGACTCATGTTTGTTGGGAACCCCAATGAGGCGGAGCTTAAAGGTGAGTTAAGAAATGCTCCTTATTTCCATTGAATCCCAGAATAACGTATCATATCGCAGTTATTTTGCTAAAGGATCTTGTTGATTGCAAGGCAAGTGGTAGAGGCCTTCATGCACGCCAGGTTCAGCTGCCTAATCTTCCCAATTGCATCGCAGTGAGCTGCGATGGATCAATGTTGGCGGTGAACTACACCCAAAACGGTTGTGGGTTCGTTGCCATCTACAGTGTTCCCAGCTTTACAACTGCTGTAGGTATTCCATTTGGGTATATGAATTCGGGAATGTAATCAATTTTCTTGCAGAACATCAAATCTCTTCACAGCATCCGCCTGCCTGGCGATGAGAATATATCGGCGTTGCAACTTCTCTGGAATCCGGTGATATCGGGAAGTCTGGCGGTTGTAATGAGCAATGGAGCACTGGGAATGTACGATTTTAAGAACAATTCGTATGAATTCCACACCCTGGACAGTAAGGAACAAATCAATTGCGGTTCGTGGAGTCCTAAGGGTAAACAGATTGTTTTGGGCTTTCCTAATGGCAAACTTGCGCAATATAAACCTGACTTGAAGCTGGCAAGGACTATTGCTTGTCCGCCGAACATTCATCCCGGCCCCTTTAATACCATATCGATACAATGGCTGTCGACTTTCCAATTTGCTGTGGTCTTTCTGCAACAAGGTGATGAAGCCACACCATCTCTGTACATTGTTCATGCACCAAAAGCTGGTAACCCTACGTATACCAACTACTACGATATTTGTTACAGTTCTACTGGACAAAGAACTCAACAGGTGAACTTAACGCACATACAACCTTGGAATTTACTCCTCGTAACATCGGCAAATGGCGTTGAGATTGGAATTCTGGGCACAAAGGAAGCAACAGAAGCACCAACTTGGGTGCAATACAACTTGCTTGACGAAGCGCGCATTGAAATGCCTCTAACCGAGGATAAAGATGAGACTTATCCAATTGGATTTGCTCTGGATACATCGTCTTCTCATCAACTGACAATAGCTGAGAAAAAAATGCCAGTGATGCCGATGATCCATGTACTCTCAACACATGGAGAACTGGTTGCGTTTAACTTTTTGAATCTACAACCAAATACACCGGATATTTGTTCACCACCTGCTCCTCCATCCGATACATCTGGAAGGTCACAGTTTAAACCTGTGAGTGAAATGTTAAACCAGAGAAAATCAGAGATCATAATCCCAGCGACAACATTGCCGCTAACTGTTGTTGGTCAATCGGCTCCTGTCGAATTGTCGCTTGGACCACCGGGATCGGCGTCGACGCCAGCTCTGGTGAGTTTATTTGTATTGTGTACAAACAAATGTTCAAACTTGTGCAAATTTTCAGCGCTATTTGTTAGGTTGTCGATAAAAATTCTCTCTGGAGAAGTTAACTCTATAAGCATAGGTATTGGCTCTGCAACATGCTTATCTTATTCAGGTCGTTTTTTAAGCACGTTTGCGACGAGGAATGCTTGAAAAATAAATGAACCACTTTAAATGAAAAAATAGTGGAAGGTCTAGACCTTTAACCCACAGGTTAGAAGAAATGTTTCGAACAAATTTTTTGAAACAAGTTAGACACAAATTAAAAATCTTGTTTCAATACAAAGTTTTGCTTTTTCACTAGTTTCTAATTTAAAAGTAACGTTGTTTGTGGGACAATTTTCTCACGATCGTTGTTGGTAGATTTTTATTTTGTTTCGAGCTATAACTCGAACATTCAGGTGAATAATAATGTTCTGCGCCAAATTGACGAAAAAGAAAAACGTGTGGGTTGAGAACCATTGTTTCCAGGCGGCTTTTTTAGTCATGTGGAATGCTGCAATGATACAAAAGTTTTTTACATTTACTTTCCCGGCGTTTCGATAGGGGCTGCTGTCATCGTCAGGCGATCTTTATTGTACAAAAGCGAATGGTATTTACATTAAAACACAATAAAATCAAGAAATATGAAATAAAGTGACTGGCAATGTTAGAAAAACATTAATAACACGGAACGAAGAATAAGCAAATATATGAAGCACTTCTGTTGAAGTTACTACTCTATTAACGGACAAAATTTATAATTTTTTTCTTGGAGACCAGAGGCCAATATACCGCTGAAATGCTCTGTTTGCGAGTGTATACCCCTTAGAAATAAAGAACTCTAACGTCATCGAAATTTAATTGGTGGCCGATTTCAATACTATGACTAACGAATGCTGTTTTGCTAGCATTTTTGGACCTTATATCGGACTTGTGGTTTAATATCCTATGTCTCAAAAGTTGCTTGGTTGTGCCAATATAACTGAGGTTGCAGGGCAGTTATTATTAATTCAAAAACAATCTCACTGCCTTTTTTTAACTCATAACTTTCCACAGTTTGAGTTTGTTAATACTGAAAAGATAACTGCAGCTGTGGGTAAGGCTTGGGGGACTCTCAGAATATTGTGGGCAACATAAAGTCTTACACCCTTACAGACTTGATCTTGACTTATGGGTGTGAGGTTTTTTGTAGTATGGATGCAGTAAGTAGGAGAAAAGTCAATGTTGTTATCAATAATGTGGCTCGACGGGTTGAACATATTTCATTCTATTCCAGAAGCATATATGGTATGTACGAGTATTTTGATAATTATTGAGATACAGAACGTTGATAACATACACAACTGCCCTCTTATCTTTACAATACCGTATCCAGTTCTCGTCATCTAACTGAACAAATCAAAAGTATTATTTCAAGGTTCTCTACTGAAAGCCAGTTTTTTAATAATGCTGCTCGCCTCTGGAACTCCTTACCGCGTCATGTGAGAAGAGCGATTAACTTAAAAACGTTTCAAAGAGAAATGATGGCCTATTATTCGGGCTTATAGACAATTCTAGAGTACTTTCATTATCTCATTGTTTTTATTTTTATTTTTATTTAATTTACGTAATTGTTTCATTGTACTCTTTAATTGTTGTCGTTTTTTCTTGTCTTTTCATATGCTTATGTAAAATCCCTTCGTGGTTTCATAATTGAATAAGATATGTCGTCTTCATGTCTTAGTTATATATTGAAACAAGTAAATATATTATTTTTCTATGATTTTTTGTTTTTTTACGTGTACGGATACATACACATTTTGTTCACGTCACGTCATTTTATGTTTGTGTATTGTAATAAAATAAGCCTAACTGTTGACCTAAATTTTCGATATTTGCACATGAATGCCTTAAAAACAGACACAAAAGGCAAGCTGTCCGATATTTAACACGATTGTGGGCGTGTCATTGAAACTATTAATTCTAAGGCCAAAAGAAGTTTGATTTGTCTCAAAATTTAAGACCCCCAAAACCTGTTACATACGGACGGGCGGACGGACGCCCATGGCTCAAACAATTTCGCTATTGACAGTGATAATATAGGGAAAATTCATAAACGTCATAAAACTGTAGTGTTGCTGCAACACAACAGGCTTTGTGTTGCTGTTGCCCCGCTACTGCAATTTGCTGTGGCTCTGCGCAATTTATTTTTTATGAACAGTTTTGTTGCAATGCCATACACAATAAAACAAAAATAAAACACTAAAATTGTTATAAGTTACCTTTCAGTAAAATAAATAATAATAGTTAACGAATTGTAACAAACGAAAGCAACAAGTAAAACAACTATTGCTCAGGTTGCTCTATTTTGACGTTTGGTTGCGCTGATGATAAAAAAAAAAACAAAAAAACAAAAAAACGTTTGATTTGATCAGTACTACCAAACTGTTGCTTTGAAGTTGCCGCAACATTGCATTTTTAAATTAGGTCATACATATACACATGTATATGCTTTACAGGGTGTATCCTTATTATTTCCCTATGTTACACGCAAATCAGTATACCACTCTCTCTATGGATAGGGTATAAACAAGTAAAAAATAATTTTATCGATTTCATTTAAATTTCGAATACGAGTGTTGTACAAATAAACAACATGGTAAGCTAGTTTGTGTATATTTTTGCCCTGGTGATGCAATTCGTCATCATCACTTTTGTTTTCTCACTTTATTTCGGGGAATTGAACCTTCTGGGCTCCATACTATGGGCTGCTGCTTGGTTTCTGAGTTGTGTTTATAGAATCAAGATTCATCACCTGTTACGATCCGACCGTATGTTTCAAATTTTTTTCAAAAAATTATCGAGCACGTCACGTCATTTAAAATTCGTGGAACCCATCGCGCGGATTTCTCCGAGTATTTCAGGTGTTGATTCAGTATTTCATGTCACCATGGGATTCAAGCCCAGTTCATCACCGATCACTTTCTGGGTAATTTTTAGTTCATCTTACATTCGTATCCTCGGTTGAAAGTTTAGGGCGACCTTCACAAGATTCGTCCTCCACAGAAAAATACACATTCTGAAATCTTTGAAACCACTTGGAACATTAGCGTATTTTAGCTGCTTAAGTTCGCAACCTAAAATGTATAGTCGTTTGTAACAGGCGAATATTAGCTTGCAACTTGTTCTGTTAAGCATTCCATATCATACCCAGCACAATCTAGGAGAGTACTCTGAAGTTTGCGTCTTAGCCTTTTCTGATTACTAAAAGTTTTTGATTTCTTTTCTAAAAGGAAAAACCAAAAGCAATTTTTGGACCACCCGTCACACAAACATCGGCTGGTTCAAATATGTTTGGACCTCAAGCCCCTGGATTTGGTTCAGGCGCAACATCATTATTCAGGAATAGTGTACCCGTAAAGACCGCACCATCATCAGTTGGATTTGGTGGTAATTAATAATAATCAAACATTTGTATGCCTATTTTGATTTTATTTATTAGCAGAAGTCAAAAAGCAACCAGATCAAGTAATAACATCAACAAACGTTGTAAATCCGGACAAAACCAAACCACTGTATACCGTACCATCTACTTTTGCTCCACCCTCGGTTGTAATGCCATCTCAAATAGCACAAAATCAATCAACACACCAATTGGGAAACTTATCGTCAATTAATGCCAACGAAGTAGATGATATAGTGAATGAAATGATTTCCTTGCAAATAGCCTCATTCGATTTGGAATTAAAGAAGTTAGGTAACCAATCAAAAGGATTGTTGAACAATGTAAGCTTAATTAATTAGTGCTCTAAAAATCGTTAAGACAAATGCCTCATTTTAGATTGGAAGCCCTGATGAAATGAGAACCTATTCGAAACGTTTGAATGATCTTCAGGAAATTGTCGATCAGGCAAATGAAAGAGAGTTTGAGTCTGATTTGCAAAGTCTGCGAAATTTACTGAATGAAACGTGCGCTATGGTGGCTGAATGTCGTAGTAAATTGAATATGTACAATAATCCAGAGTAAGTTTTACTACGTGAGAGGACACATGGAGATGACTTGTGAATATTTGTTTCTTCTTACAGCATCGTAAAATTAACAAGTGCCTCAAATTACAATCCAATCAATCGTCGGCAATTGGCGAAACTCAATAGCTATCTAGCCAACAATCAGGCACAATTACAAATCATCCACAATCAAATCGATGCGCAATGGTCGAGTTTTCAGGATCTAGTGAGAAGAAACTCACGAACACAAATGCACACGCCTTGCCTAGAGGGAGTCTACCAGCGTATGACAAAGTTAAAAGATATGATTGCACGTGAACGAACCAAACTAAACTACATTAAGTCAAAGTTGAAGGAGAAGGGGCTGCTGTATAATCAACTGCAGAGTGCCTCCAAGCCAGCAGTGTAAGTCGACTGATATGGTTGAAATGCATACAGTGTTAACTTGGTACATTTGTTTCTCTCTTTAGGACAATGGAATCGCTAACAGACACTATTCTATCGATGAGTCTTGGACCTGCAATCGAAGAGAGTCGTTCCAAGTTGACCAAGGAAAAGTTGAGTGCCATACGTGAATTGATTCGAAATCGAAAAATCGTCGTCATCACGCCGCAGCGTCCCGATCGTGTAGGTCTCAAGTCAGAAGTTATTCTAGAGACAAAGCTTAAGAGTGATCGTAAGATACGTGATGGTGCTGCCACGAACATGGACAAAATGGAACAGGAACGTATCAGAAGTGAGCAACAGAGGGTGCTGACAAAGCCAACAGCAACTAAAGCAGTAGCTGCAAACATGGCATCCATATCTCAACCTAATGCACCGACAAATTTTGGATTTGGAGACAAAAGTCCATTCGTAAAACCAAGCCCTGGAAAACTGGAAGACTATAAGAAAGACCAACAGCAACAACAGCCAGCCATAGTGAAACCTGTAGCATCAACAGCAGCACCAATGTTTCTTAAGGCCACACCATCGACAACAGCATCGGCTTTCTCTGGATATGGAGGTGCTGCCAACGTGGATCCTACCTTTACAAGCTTCTCAATTACACCCACTCCTATGCCGGCATTTACAGGTTTTGGAACAAACACACCACTAACATTTCCTTTTCCGAAGCCAGCAAAAGAATCTTCGAATATTGACTTTGGTCCAAAGGAGCAAACAACTCCGGTTACCTTTGCACCGAAGCCAACGGCTCCCGATTCTAGACCTTTTACAACATCGAGTTTCTCTTCGCCTTTCACTGTTGTTGCACCATCAAAAACTACAGAGTCGGTCGACAAGGAAAATAAAGTGCCTGACAATCAACCTTTCATACCTGTTGGGGGAAAATCCGAATCCTTCGCCTCAGTATCCAGTTCTGCACAGCCGATAGGGTTTGAATCAGGGAGTGTGTCAACGGTTGCACCAAGTGGATTCTCGTTTAGGAATACAAATGTTCCTGTATCGATTCAAGCCAAGACTGTTGCAGCAACTTCCGGGCCATTTACATTCTCATTTACTTCATCATTGAATAGTGGAACTGATACAACGACTACAGCTACGAAGCCATTGTTAAGTGGACTTACGAAGCCAACTCCAACTATAACCAAGCCAGATGTGGCGCCGGAGGTCTCTGTTACACAAGTAGAATCGGATAGCCCTGAATCTAATGGGGATTCGACTGGGTGAGTGTGTTTTGTAAAAATTTATTCGTATTCTCTACCGTATTGGAACCTCTGCAATACGTTTCAACTCTCTCCAACTCCAAATCTTGATTTCTCATCAACTTTCTTTGGTTGGCTCACTTCTCTGCCGAATTGCGTAAGTGGATTCCACATCTTGTTAACTACCTCAAAGTTATAGTTGCCGACATTGACGTTTTGCTCTTGGCAGTGGACAGATATCTGTTTGTGTTTAGATGGTATATATTTCTTTTTGTCCTCTCTTGCATCAAGATCGTACGATCCTTTATGATTCTCACTGAGAACATGCGATGATGTCGATATCGTCAGCGTAACCTAGCAACTGGGCAGACTTGTGAAATAAAGTGCCTTCCGTGTTAACGCACACTATCTGCTTCAATGCGAGATTAAAGAAATAACATGACATGATGTATCTGCTTGATGAATGATACCCAAACGAAATCTACTTTGGATTTCTAACTCATGATATTTTGTGGGGCCCTTCTTAAGTTCCTACATTCACAGTCAGCTTCCAGAAATGCAAATATCCATTCGACTGTTGCTCGCCTCTACACTTCACCTCCATTTCTCGATCTAATGTTTTTTTCCATTCCTCTAGTTAGAGATCAAATAGTTCAGTACCAAGAAATTCCGAAATTAACCAACGCAGTGGTCAGTCAGAGCCCCTTTGCCTTTTCAGTTCCTTCGATCCCTACATGTTCCTTTACGCAATCATATTGAATTGCACACCAGCACTGATGTATTAACTCCCATCTGCTCCGTGCGCCTAATGACTATGTTTTATTTTGCACAAATTCCGGTCAGTGTTACTTGCCGTGAATGCCGACATTTTTTATTTTTTTATAAAAATGAGGAATGAATTTTGCCTCTTGCTATTATTGCCATAATGTTACATAACCGACTGTCACTTTAAGTTGGTTTATTTGAGTCACTAACGCTTCACAGAATATGTGAAAGAACACCAGCTTGTGGACAACCACTACTAATTGTCTTGAAATTCCTGTCTGAATATGTATGGCCCTGTTACCTAAGTACCTTGTTGAAGGCATTGCTCTACCCCTTCTGGCACACTTATCACTTTATATCGTCGCTGCTCCTGTAATATCCAATAAACAAAAACAAAAACAAGAATGTGAGGTAGGTAAATGAAAATGGATTTTTCAAGCACTCAACGGATCTTAACATCCAAGGAATAGTTTTCTATAAATTGATATTCAGTTTTCAGTAGACATATCAGCTTTATAAGCATGTTGTCTAGTGTCTATTGTTTTAAACTGAAATGCTGTTAGGCTGAATGATCTATAGAATATCGATCTATCATCATCCAGTGTAATAGAAACACAATACTTGTTCTCATTCGATAGCCTGTTTTTAGGTAAGTGACGTTTATCCCCTTAGGTCTGTGCGGAATTATTATAACTTAACTTCGCTTAGCATCTATGAAAGTTGGTTCTGCTCCTTAGTTACTACTCAAACTCAAGGAAAGTCTCTCCGTTGTAGTTGTCGTTGCTGCTACCTCACATGGTAGTTTTTTACGAACAAATTATTAGGTCTTCTTTTTTTCCTTTTGCAATCTTCCGCAAACCTGATTTCTTTTACAATTTTTTTTTCTTTTTTTGCAGATTTAATTTCAATTCTCTCCTTAGTCCATTAGGCCTCCCGGCAACACCAAATCTATCCCCCACACCTTCTGTTTCAACAATGGACTCTAGTAGCATCTCATCTGCTACAACTATTAAAACAGCATCGGCATCCATATCAGATCCAAGTGATTCTCTCTTTGAGGGCTTAAATATCTGTAAGCCTACATCTGCAGAAATTGGTAAGCCAAATTTACATGGGGTTGCAGATTGTGTTTCTTAAATAATCGTTTCAATTTGTAGGTGCTTTCAATCCACCATTTGGAGGAGGTAATCTCTTTCCAACAGACACAAAATCGATTTTTGGAAACACGCCCGCGAGCAAGGAATCATCCGGTTTTACTGGGTTTGGTAGCGCAACTGATTCAACCAAATCCGCATTTGAAACCACTGTCACGCCTACAAGTGCTACAGCTCCTGCTACAAGTGCCGCTCCTATAACGTCAACATCAAAGCCATCTGTTTTCGTAGCAAAAACAACTCAATCTTTCACATTTGGTAACGCATCAGTGACTACAACACCGGGTTCTATTGTAACAGGACAAGTGACATCAAGTACGTCTGCACCGTCAGTGTTTTCCACTCCTTCTACAGCGACATCAGTTTTTGCTGCAACTGCAGCCGCAACAAATACATCTGCACCCACAACATCAGCTGGAGGTTCACTTTTCGGTGGAACCGGACTTAGTTTTGAAGCATTAACCTCCCAAGCTGCACCATCAATTTTTGGAGCGTCAGTTACATCAGCTACGACCACACCGTCGGCGGTAGTTTCACCTTTTATAACCCCGATAGGTACTACATCAGCAGCGCCAGTTGTTACTCCATTTGGAACGCAAGCAACCACATCTTCAAGCCCTATGTTTGTCTCAGCGGCGACAACAACACCTGCGGTCTCCACCAGTTCCGGCAACATATTTGGTGGCATTCCCAAGCCTGACCCATCTGTTTTTGGACAATCTGAGGGTAACGTTTTCAATACGGCAAACATTGATAAGTCAACCTCTGGTGGAAGTCTTTTTGGCGGACAAACTACCGGATTTGGTGGCCAACCTAACATCAACACTAGTCCCTCAATCTTTGGAGGGTCTACCACAGGTACTGGGCAAATTGCTGGTCCATTCGGAGCCGCAGCTAACAATGTTAACAGTGGTGGAAATATTTTTGGCAGTTCTACTCCTAGCTCTGCGCCTAACGTCTTTGGTACACCTACTCAGCCGATCGCTGCTTCTGGTGGATCTATATTCGAACAATCTTCTGCAACAGGTCAGTCAGGTGGATCACTCTTTGGAGGGGCTGGGACACAACAAAGCTTTGGCGCTCCCAGTAGTCCATTCGGAGCCAATGCTGCTTCTGGTGGTTCAATATTTGGCGGATCTGCTAACTCAACAGCTCCAAAGCCATCAGCCTTTGGCTCTCCTACTCCGGCTCCATCAGCTTTCGGGTCCGCCAACACGGGTGGATTTGGCTTATTCTCGCAAACGCAGGCCTTCGGATCGCCAACACAGCCGGGGGCCAGTACTGGTGGCGGATCGTTTGCTCAAGGTGGCTCATCGATAACACAACAAGGATTTGGGTCTCCAACATCTGGTACGGCATTTGCAAAACCAGTTTTTGGTGGTGCACCCGCATTTGGTGGCGCACCAGCGTTCGGTTCGCCCCCAAGCTTTGGTGCTGCACCCACATTTGGTAGTCCTAAAGGATTTGGATCGTTTGCGGCACCACCTGCAACCAGTGGAGCGTTTACTTCTCCAACGTTTGAGAGATTGGGATCGTCTGATACAGGATTGTCGTTTGGGAATTTGGCGCAAAATACCAATCCCAATCAGCAGAAGCCAACTTTCGGCGGGTAAGAGAATTGCATTTATAATAGTGGAAACTTTTATTAAGAAATGGTTTCGTTTTCTCTTTCAGATCTTCCTTTATGAGCTACAGGTCTTAAGAAAATGGCCATATAGACATTTCGATTCATATAAATGTTGGTTTTATTTTCTTGTCCAGGCATTATTTTCCAAAATAAAAATAACTAGTTTAGTAATGTATGCATTTTTTTTTTTTTTTTTATTGTGAAAAAATGCAGTATTGTGTATCTGGCTGCTAATACCGACTCCACGTGAAAGCTTCATATCCTAAATTCCCAAGGTAATAAGGTATTGTTGGCCAGTTTCCAGGCAAGGGTAAGAAAAGCGCAGAGCTTTTGTCTCAAGATGAAAATAAAAACTCCAATCATCTAACTGCTGATAGAAAAGTGCTGAAACATGTCCTGGGGAACAAGGCTTTGACGAACACAAGGACAACAGTGATAAGTTTGTGAATATCTGTAAAACCAATCACAGGCTGTAGGTTCCGTGAAGTATTCCTGGTAACATTTCTAAGCTTGACAATCTCACTTCATGATTCCGGTTATAATATCGTCTCGCACTCGGATATTAGGGAGGACTGGCGCAGGGTGTACAGCAAGGAAATGTGAACCTAAATCATGTACACATCCAGCAGACATTCACGCGTTCATCTGTTGTCGGAATTAACAATAAGTTCGTGTTTGACTTTTGCAATATTAGATGTCTGGGATTCAACAATACGTGAACTGCGTCCATCAACATCGGGAACTCAAGTGAGTTTCATCATACATACTCGTATATGCAAACATAATTTTCTTGGCACGTACAGTGTTTGAGTCCACAGTCCCTGTAGTATCTTTGAACGCATTTTCAAAGTGGAATTATGTGGTGAATCCATACCTATAAGCAACATTTGTATCACACCTATAGTTTTTCAGTTATGTACAGTGTTTTCTATGAATATAAACAGTCGCAAGAAACTTAACTCTGTACGCTGTAACAATCAATGGTGAACGCTATCGGAACATGATAACTAATTAATTTTGGCGCCAATTGGACGATATTGATGTGGAAGATATGTGGTTTCGACAAGACGATGATACCTGCCACACAGCCCGACAAATAATGCAGTTATTATACACAAAGTTTCCCAGTCGCGTCATCTCTCGTTTCGTCGACCAAAAAATTGACCACCAGGATCGTGCGATATCACGTAGTTACATTTTTTTTCGGGGTTATGTGAAGCAGAAGTAAATGCCAATGACTCCCAAACGATTCCAGACCTAAAGCACGAATGTCGACGCGTTTTTTTTATAAAATACCGCAGAATTTATACCGAAAAGTAATGGAAAATTTTCATCAAAAGGGCGGAAGTCTGCAAGGCCAGTCCATTGGCTGATATATAATAATTTTTCATGTTTAATGTTTTATTTCAAATTTAAATTATAACCACCAATTCAAAGGCAGAGTAAATAATATAGGTCCGAGTTTTAACTCAAGTGAAACACTGTAAAATGTTTCTTCTATGGCTCAGTAACAATCTTCGTGAATCAATCTTTTACCTTGTGGAATGTTGTAAGCAGTTTTCGGAGCTGTGTGGCGAAAATCCAGCAGAAGTGGTCGGTAAAATTGGTTCTGGAGATGAAACTGAGTCAATGCAGGAGTCCATGCAGTGCTGTAAAAGGGGTGAAACGAGCATTTCGGAGGCAAACCGGAAAATTATTTTTATGCAGGCTTAGACAAATCAATGTACCTAGTCAAGTCATAAATACTGGTACATGCATTTTTGGTAATAAAATAAAAACGAAGTATTTTTTTTTTTTCTGTAAAACTTTAATCGATTATTTGGAAATAATTTATTCGAAATGGCCGCCATTTGAATTCATGTAGGCGCGGCACGCACCTCGTCCATTGTAAAATTTTTCACTGCATCGGATAGAACAAGCCATCTAAAATAGAGTACAGCTTATAATCCAAAGGATTGAGGTATGGACTACTGTCTGCTGCTATGAAGTGCGGCACATTGCTTTAGAGCCAACCTTCTGTTGCTATGAGCTGGCGCGTTCAACTCGGGGAACGAGTTCTAATGCTTCTTTAGATGACCGGGCATATTTTGTTTATAGAACGATTCCTTAATAGTAAACATTTTTTCATCCGTGAACAACATTTTCCTGTGACCATTTTGCGCGTACCGCTTTCAATTTTTCATTCGCTGTAAGTAAGTGCCCAGTGTGTCTTTTATATGCGTTGAGTCCCAAATCTTGTTTGATAATGCGACACATGAATTTCAGCGATATCTTAATTTCTCGTGACAACATTTTCTGCTTTCGCAGCGGCTTTTACAGTTTTGATCGCCTCTGGAGTTCTGACAGTGCGAGGATATTTGTGTAAATCTTTTTGCGCGTTAATTTAGTATAAAAGTTGAAACACAGGGCTTTATTGCGAGAGTCTATTCGACTTTTGTCGAATCCATTATACTTAAAATTGGTATTGCGAGGTGCAGTAGAATTTCTGTAATAGAATCAACTTCCTGAAATAGAAAAGAAACAGCTCTTACATGGATCTTTCAACTGAAATGTCAAATCTCCGTCTGTTTTGTTTGTGTTTACAAAAAAATCTGTCTAGTTTGTTGATTACAAAAGAAAAATTGTTTTAGGAAAAATAATGAGTTTTATTTATTTTGATAATTTTGAGGATGTACGACGAGCTGAAATTGTGACAACACTTCGATACAGAAGAAAATTATGAGTGATCTCCAAACCTCTAGATATGGGTGACAATATGTATGTAAAATATGTATTTTCCGTTCAGTTGTATTTTAATAATTATTGTTTTTTTAGCTATTAAATTCCATAGCAAATTTTCTCCATTACTCGTTTGCTTCTTGCTTTTTGCAAATCCCTTTTGCCAAAAGCTGATTTTTTTCCATTAGGCATATCAATTTCTACATCTGCCGTTTATTTGTAAATTTTTTCCTTATTTTTGCAAAAAAAAATAAACGAATTTATAAATATATATTTTAACTTGAATATAATTCTCAATATACTTACTTATTTTCCCCGTTATCCATTTTTTTTCTTTGTTTGCTCTACTTTCAAACGAAAGTCTACCACTAATTTCCGATAGAATTGACATTTCTATAAAATAGAAAAATATCAACACTCTACTGAGCTTTTGACATTTCTATCAAATAGAAAATCATCCATACCAATAGAAATTCGCAATACCGATAATAGACTTTAAGTCTATCGCAAATAGACTCTCACAATAAGGCCCACAATGTGACGGTCGCACGTTGACAAAATGAGTAGAAACAATGGGATCTTATGGGGTAACACCAAATGTGACCTCATGCGTTTGGTCGGTTTTTGATCGTAAATATCGTAAGCTACTCTCTATTATTGTCATGCACGTCTCTTAAAAAATTGACTTAGCACTTGCGCAAGGACGGCCTCTGCAATTGCTAGTGGACAAAGTCAGTTTTCCATCCAGTCTTACGGTTATAAAAACCGACAAACATCGCCAACTGGTGCTCACTGGGCTTGAATATTTTCTTATAATAAAACGAAATGTTCATGTTTAAAATATTTTTTTTTTGTTTATTCATTCTCGTTCTTTGTAAATTACAAATAAAATGTTTCTTCTCTTTTCTTTTCCATTTTCTCTATTTGCACTCGTGCCTAAGTTAATTATTTTCTTCAGTTTTGTTATTTCTAAATAATTTTTTTTTTCTTTAATAGTAAAATTTCGATTTATTTTAGTCGAACAATTTTTGTTAATCATTAAATTTTTGGTAGTTTATTTATTTTTTTTTGTTAAAGTACAAAAAAATGCTTAAATTGTTTTTTTCTCTTATTAAAATGTTTTGTGTAAGATTTGAATTTGGTTAAACTTTTACTTTGATTCTTTTCGTGTTTCTTTTTAACACATTTAATTGTTCATTCGGTAAAGGTAATATGTTTATAAAAAAAAAAAAGTACGTAAACAAACAGATTTTTAAAAGCATTAAATGGAATGAGCAACAAATTTCGAAATGTTGTCTGTTTTTCTTTAGAAAATAATTGCATCTTCTGAATTATGCACTTAATTTGTTTTAAGGAAACAATTTATTGTAAATAAAACTTTTTTGTCCCAAAAAAAAAATCACAAATAAAAAATATAAAACTTTCTAAATGGAAACAAGTTCTTCGTTCTTTTCTTCGCCTTTTTTTTTTATATAAAAATACTTTTTTTTTTTTGTTAATTGTAGGTTAATTCTTTTCTTTTATGAAGTATGTATTATACAAACAAAAATAAAACATATACACATTTATATATAATCGAAGCTTTGGATTATAACTTATTTTTATGAAAACTGGTTAAGAAAAATAAAAAAAAATAAAAATGTCTCCTCGTGTTGTTTTTTTTCTTTAACTTTAAGTGTATGTACAAAGAATAGTTAAATAAATAAAAAAAAATTAATAAAATACAAATTAAATTCGTTCTGTAGAATCCTTCAACTTTTAGCGCCACCTTTCGCTTCTATAGTTTAGAGTTTGAACTTCTACACGCCTACGTTTACTAGGATAATCTCTATGAATTCGACAACCTTTTGTTGTTGTGTTTTACTTGTTAAAATTTATCGCCTACACTAAGTGCTGGAGAGAACCTCTCAGTAGTTCACTAAAAAAAAAAAAAAAAAATAAAAAATATAAGAAACAAATTTGTTTAAGACCTAGAAAGCTTGACTCTTTTCCTAACGCGATCGGTCGCCTCTAGTAGATGATATAAAATCACGAGAGGATGGCTACACTCCGCCGCGGACCGCCTTGGCTTATGTTGTCCATGGATGACCATTTTTTGATTCCGTTCTTTAGTGCCTCCGCGGTCACCTTGTCCTGCATTACGCGCGACATTGCTTCGAGCTTTTGTGCGCGTTCTTTGGACAATGGCTCTGTGGGAAAGGAGAGATCATTGGCCTCCGCCAGGGTTCGCAAGTCGAAGTAGTACTTGGCGTACACCGACGACGGCACGTTTATATTGAACTGGAGGAGTTCCAAAAATTGTCGCTCCAACTCGTTCATGTCTTCCACGGTAATGTCCTTTAAAATTTGGCAGTAATCTACATTCCAGACGGCTTGATCGTCCCACACTTTGCTGGCGAGCAGAATCGCCCCCAAAACCATTCGCTTCCAGTTGCAGGGGCCAATATCCAACTCGGCATAAGTGAGTAGTCTCTCCAAGTAGACTAGGGTGATTATAGCGCACTCCGCAGTCAGTTGGGCCGCATTAAAAAGCGTTCGGACAAATTTGTATATCTGCCTGTGTTCCGGATTGTGGATGTCATAGTCCTCTGGCACTGTATCGTGAGTAAGGGGATGAAGTTTCTCATCGAATATGTCCAACCTTCGATCTGTGCCACGATTCTTGATGTGATAGTAGATCGCTAACGATACACATTTCACTGTGTTTTTTAAATTTGGCTGCGATACGGTACTGTCATCCAAGTATATCGTCGAACATGATGAACTCTTTTTCAATCCACCTCCGATGCTTCCCTGCTGCTGAGCGATCTGATGCTGGGAGCGTTTTCGTGTTATCCCTCCGTTCTCGACTTTGGATCGCTCCAAGAACATTGTAGCTGCCATTGGATCCACCGATGGATCCAGATCTCCCTCCAGAGCTTCTCGCTCTGATATATGCTGGAGGTTATTCGTGTATTGTTCGCCTTCGGGCTGCCGTTCTTCGTACACCGGAGGAACTTCTTTGATTTTGCGCTCGGGCTGTGGACTCGAGTAAGCGCAGCAAGAATTTTTGTTACCCATCTTCTTGTCTTTGTGTGTTTGTGTGGATTGTATCTCAGTCTCGTTGATGTCTTTTTTCAATTTTCTTTCGTAAGGATTCGTGAAGAGAGAGATAAGGGAAATGCTTTTACCTTTAAATTTTCCTTGCGACTGACTAGTGAATTATTGGTAGAATAAAAAATATATATATAAGTGCGTGTAAGTTCCAAATTGCAAGAGTTTTCGTTCCTATAAGTAACTTGTGGACTTCAGAGTAAGGAATTGAGTTTCGGCGGTGATCATTAGCGTAAATGATAAAAAATAGATTGCTTATCTGTAGAATTTGTATTTTGATGATCTCGTACGGTTTGTTGGCTTATTTGGCACTTCTTCGACATGGCCGTTTGATGGGTTCGCTAGTGGATAGCTTTTAGTTTATCATTCCATCTTTTCTTACATCTGGGTAGCGTTTGGTTGTTGGTTATTTTCGAGAGAAAGGAAGAGAATTGCCATAAAAGCATATGCTTCAGCTTAGACCTGAAAGAGAAGAAAATCATGGTCAATAAATAAGTTAAAATCAAGTGCAGGGGGAAGAATATCGCCTGGTTCTATAAAAAAAACTTAGTACCAGTAAGTACTTGCGTCAAATTATGAGGCACACAAAGCAGTGATGCAGAGAAGAGCGTTAACTTCTTGCGAGATCTGCGAGCGAAGGAGAAGTGTACAAGAAGCGTGCGATGGAATCAATAGATGGGTGTTATTTCAAAAATTAAATTCGACAATTTTGTTAGAAAGAAGATGTCAAAGTTTCAAGACCAGAATAGAATCCTGTAACGTCGACGACGATATAGTACGCCATACCAAGTATCGAACGATTCTTCAAAATTCGTTGGAATATTGCTCGTGGAGTTCTCCATTTGGGAGAAAAAAAAAAACATTGAGGATTGCAAATATAGACCCGGAACACCACTTGATGTTTCGTTACAACCGATAAACATTGCGCTATAACGCTTCGAGTAGTGCAATATCATTTTACTACCGATTTAATTTGCTGGTCTGTACAGCGTAAACATCTCAAACTGTCGCCCTGATTCAAGCAGGACGAAATTAATAAAAAAAAAAATTCTGATCAATAATTTTCAAATTTCTTTATTTAAATCGCAGTACTCTGGACCGTGTGCACTACGTGTACTCTATACCTTTCGACATGCAACATCGGTAATAGGGGCGGAAAGAAGTGGCAAAGTTAAATAGCCTCCAATATAGGAAGGTGGACTGGATATGGAAAGGCAAAGGAATTCGAATTTAATTGATTATTTAGGAAACAATTTTTAAATAATTTATTCGAAATGACCGCTATTTGCATTTATACAGGTCTTAAGTCGCTCTGGCCACTCATCGGTCGCAGCAGGCACCTTCTTCATTGGAAAATTGTCACTGCACGGATAAATGCGCGCTTCAAGGACTCAATAATTGGGTGTTGGCGAGAACAAACCATCGTCTCTAAAATATATCACAGCTTACAGTCCAAAGGCTAAGCAACAAGCGGTCGCAAGTTCCGGAAATATTCCCTCTTTCCATATTACACTTGGGAAGGCCAATTACCACAACACGGTTTTCAATAACGTTCCACTCCATATTTACAAACGACTTTTGTGTAAATCATTTTGTGCGTTAATTTAGTGTAAATGTCACTCATTGAATATCTGTCAATATAGAATGGATGTGTTCAATACTAGTTAAATGCTGGTACACGTAGTGAGTGCGTTTAAACGTGTACCAGCATTTATGCCATGGCTAAGTAAATTCGTCATTTTTATTGCAAAATTGCAAATCGTTTTGAAATTCGAACAAACATCAAATTGTTGGTCAAACTCGGATGGAGTAGTGGTGACATCATTGATGCCTTAAAAAAAGTTTACGGAGATCAATCATCAAACCGTACTCAAATTTGTTTGTGAATCAAACGTTTTAAAGAAAGTATGAGGATAATCAACGTTCAGGAATACAATCAATGACAACCAATTGGACATGTGTTCTAAAGTTCAAGAGTTTCTATGACGGAAATTGCCAGCACCATTGACATTTCCACACTATTTTGTCTGATGGTTTGGGGCTTTCCGAGCTTTCAGCTTTAAGGGTGTCTAAAGCATTGCGCGCCGAGCACTTTATTCAAAGAGCTTAAGCTGCTCTTTGTCAAGATTCAGGTGGATTTTTTGATCGCATCGTAACTGGGGATGTTACAAAAGAGTGGTTGCCAAAGGGAAGTTAAAAATATATATATTTGGCGCTAACAGTTCAATACAGGCCCTGCCTTGCTTCTCACAGCCACTCGTACGCCGTACAAATGGTTGGGACCTATAGTTTTATGCTGTTTCCGAAGGTCAATTTTTTCTATTGAGAGAAACTTTTCATGATCACTTTACTCTCGGGTGTTTGTCAGACGTTCGCGAGAGGTGGGACCGTGAAAACAATTTTTCTTTTGTTTTCTTAGATTCGAACCTTGAACCTCCCGTTGAGTTATCGCGCAATCAATCACTGAACCATGGCGCCCACACAAAGGGAAGTTATGGACCTAGAAAATTCAATGCAGAAAGATCAATTTTCTGGTATGCCGATGGAGTTATCCTGGTAGGCTCTTGATTGAGGTTTTACGAAAACTGAAAGCAGCAATTCAAAATAAACGCTTTGTAAACATGCCTGGATTCATCGCGATAACTCCCCAGCCCATTCTTTGATGCGATCTCGAGATCTTATAAGGCAATTTGGCTGGGAAATTTGATGCCATCCATTCTCTAGCTTAGATTTGGGCCTGCTTAGCTTATCACATTTTGTTATTTTGACACTGACAGCTCTTTCGGGCTCAGAAAATTGTCAAAAACAGTTTCATATCTCTGCGATTCGAAATGAATCGATTGAAAACTTATTTCCGAAGTGAGTGGCGTATTGCCTAAACAGTGCGAATTTTGAAAAGAAATTTCAATCGAAATAATGCACCAAATGTGCCTGATGTACGCAAGTTTGTCAAGAAAGTTCGTCACAAGTTGTCCTTGTGTTCGTCCTGTGCGCTCAGCCGGAAATATTGCTGTTGTTGCCGAAAGTCTCACCTGAGGCTAGTTACGGTCAACGGAAAGCGTTACAAAGGCTTGATAACCGATTTTTTTGGCCACAAACTGAGGAAATGATCTTGGATGATTTCTGGTTCCAGCAAGATGGCGCTACGTGCCATACAAGTCGTCCAAATATCGGTCTTTTACGCACTAAGTTCAATATGTTGCTTGTCCTCCATGGAGCTGCGATTTGACTTTTTTTTGTGGGGTGCTGTTAAAGATCGAAATAATGCTGACAATCTAGAAATAATTCAGGCACAATATTGATTAAGCTATTCGTGAAGACGACCCTCGAACCACCGGAAATATACTGCAAAAGGGTGGGCTATAGCCAAGCCAGCCGTTTAAATGAAATTATTTTCCATAAATAATCGGAAAGTGTACTTTCTTCAAATATTATTTTATAGTAATTTGACAACGAAACCCACAGATGGAACACCATTTATCAGAAAACCAAGAGAACAAGTCCTACAGAACCCTTCAAGACCGACTCATAGTACTGACATCAGTGGACATAAACGATAGTTGCTCACCGGCACTTAATCCCACAAAATGAGTTTGTAATCACTTTTGAAGCTACTATACCTTCAAACTTGTAAATCACCACCGCAAAACCAAAATTTCGCAAGTTAACGCCTCACGAATGATTAATTGTTCGCGTTACGGCCAAATTCAAAGGTCCCCCCCCTAATAATTAGCATGCACCACATAACACACGAATTATTGATCACCCACAAACCGAGAGAGACTTTATTGAAGTAGCTAGTCTAATTCCACAAACAGAAATGAAATCAGAAAGTAGCAATAAAAATTCACAACGCAAACAGCAGATTTATCGAATTTAGAACAAATAATTACTTTACTTAGGGTTAGATAATGGGAACCAACAAGAGGGCGATGCGAGATGATAATTAATACTTCTCGCACTACACGACGACGAAGGCCAACCACGATCTTATGGTGTCGCATCTCCAATCTACTTAGAGACCGATATTTGTATACGAAAAGACTCTTCGAGCTTCGAGAAGGGCGAAACCCAAATGAATTCAGTTGCATTTGCATGAATAATTAAAACCGAGGGAAAATCGGTCCAAAATCGAGGTCAGAACACGGTTCAGCCCACATTCGAGAGGCGCACATCTATCGAATCAAATCTTAATTTAGATGCATCGAGAGGGGGGTATGGGTGGGTGGTTGGTTGATGCTGGTTCCACCAAACACCCAGTTCATTGACACACAGGTGCAGTGGATCATCCACCCACCCAAAGAGGAGTACTTGTCTCCTCCCAAAAAAAAAGAAGACATAAACTAAAACCATTCTCTTATCAGAGAATTTTTGCACAGAGTGGGAAGGAGTAGATAGAAAAAAAAATAAAAATTATCACACACTCAGCATCAGTAATAATTATCTTTGCCAAGACGGGAACAAAGTCTATGAAAGCATGCCGCAACCACGCCGGTTGTTAATTGGAAGGAATTTTTTTTTTTTTATTCTTTTTCTATAGGAAATTTCTGCACAAGACGAGTAGAAAAAAAAATTATTTCAATCACTCACCGACGACTGATTCATGTTAATGATTTTTTTTTTTTTTTTTTAGGATTGGGAGCGCATTCAGTGTGAAATGAAAATTTTAACAATTCCGATACGAGTATGGAGGAATTTTTATTTTAAAACGAACTCGTGTTGTTTGAAGGTAACTGCGAGTTATATTAGAACAATCGAAATCAGTGAAAATTTATGTGAAAACTTGAAAACTTTTGCGAAAAATTTATACCGAAGCTGCATGCACAACAAAGCAGATGACAGCCATTTTAATGAGATTTTGGTTCGTACTGTATGGGATGGTGTTGAGATGGTTTGTGTATAGAATTTCGTGGTAAGAAGGGTAGGTTGTGGAGTATTGAATGCTGGGAAGGTTTACGAGACCATTTAGTTGGAGAAGAGCTGCACTCCGCTTCATTTTTAGTTTAGTTTAGTTTAGTTTAGTTTACTTTATTCCATCTACCGAGCTTAACTCTAACAGATATCAGATAAATTAATAAATAAATTCAAGTAGAAGCAAATATATGCAATAATAGTAATTTAAAATTGAACCTATCATAACATAAAACAATTTCGGTACACACTGAGTTAAATAATTTTATACATTTCGTTATTGGCTCATTGAGACCATAGTTATAAACATGCCTAGGATTTAATAAAAAATTTCTGGTACGAAGTATTCTTTCCGGTGCATAGAATTCAAAGTATCTAAGTATATCAGGACATATTACACGGTAAGAAAAGACATCATGAATAAACAATATACAATGAACATTTCGCCTTTTGTCCAAGGTATCCAAACCGATCAAAGCACATCTAGTAGAGTACGAGGGCATATCATCAAGATTCCATTTCAACTGTTTTACAACAAATCTTGTAAAAGACTTTTGGACCCTTTCCAATCGCATTATAGAATTGCAGTAATTTGGACACCAGACTATAGACATATATAAACGGACTTAAGAGCATACGGGTTAGAAAATTCAGCACAAGAACGTTTAAGAAAGCCAAGCATAGAGTTTGCTTTAGCAACTACATAATCGACGTGAAACGAGAATGTAAGCTTTGTGTCAAAGAGCACACCAAGATCTTTAACGTCAGTTTTACGAATCAGGGCGGTCCCAGAAATTGTGTAGTCGTAAATTATTGGTATCAATGTACGATGAATAAAAAAAGAATGACATTTATTTATATTTAATGAAAGACAGTTTATTCGACACCAATCGACTATTGCGTTTAATTCATTTTGAAGACTTAGGCAATCATAAATGTTATTGACACGTAGAAATATTTTAAGGTCATCGGCATACAACAGACAGTTAGCACGATGAAACAACAATGGGATATCATTGATGAATATATTAAATAGTAAAGGTCCCAAGTGGCTACCTTGTGGAACACCAGATAAGACCTTAATAACTCTAGATTGAGAAGAACCAATCTTAACAACCTGTTTTCTATTCACGTTACAATATATAGCTTTGAAACCGCTGGCACAAAGTTGGGGCGGGATTGACATTCAGTCAATGCAGAACGTTGCGTTGACTTCCTTTAGTCCGGGAGGACTTGGTCCTCAACCAATATACCTCCCTAGCCAGCTCGATCCTTTGCTAGCTCCCTCCAGCTTTATACGCCGAGGTGGTTGAGGTTCCCTTCCAACTGTGCACGCCACCTTAAGTAAGGGTTTCCTCTACTGCATTGTCCCTCTGGAGTGGATACAAAGATTATCCGGGCTGGTGCGTTGATGTCCATACTCTATATAGGTTTTAGCAATCTTATCCGATGAATTCGACCTCTTTTTTTGACTAGGTCTATATCGTTGTACAGCCCGTACAGCTCTTCATTAAAACTTGTCCTCTACAGTCACATCGATACAAATAGAAACGAAGATCACACTAGAATGTTTTCACTGACTTTTGACAGTATCCAATTTCTGTGCCATTCAGCAGGACTGGGATAATAAGGGTTTTGCACAAAGTTTCCTTAGTTACTCCTGAGAGGGCTTTGCTTTTCTAAGCTCGTCTAAACAGCGATTGACAAGAGTAATTCTTCGTTTGATCTTCAAACTGATGTGACTGTCAGAGTTCGCCGCGGAGTCTAAGTGGACAAATTATGAAGAAATTGCATGATCGTTTGTCACCCTGTCTGTTGGCATGAATGCCAAAACTAGACATGGCTCTGTACAGCTCTTCTGTATACACTGGGACTTCAGTAAATAACCATAATTGTACTTGATATTTCCCTCTGTTTTCTTTCATTTGAAAATTCTAAGAATCAGTGCATACTTACAGGTGTCTACAAATAGGTGCTCTAAATGTAATTTTGCTACGAATTGTTTTAGCATAATTTTTACAAGATTTTTACTGTTTTCTCTTATGTTTAAACTACTTTAACATACAAAATAATAAGATTAAGCAGAAAATAAATTAAAACAGCAAATTATTCATGTTCATACCATCAATTATGTGTTAATTTTGCTGGTACGACAGACAAATTTAATTGTTTATAAAATTATTAATAATAATATTCTAGGTTATTATAAATAATATAGGAGTTATTCTTGGTAGAAAGTGATTCAAACCAAATAGAAATGAGATGACAATTTGCGTTTTATCTGCATTTTTTTTTCGACTATGCCTATATCGATGCACTCAAAGAATTATTTCAAAGACTTTTGGAACACGCATTCATGGGAATGAACAATTTTGGCAACTGGAATGCTACGTTTTGTTTCGTATCTGTTTCGGTTGCCTGTTTCCTCGTACTTCACAGCTCCACGCCCAACAAAAAATTAAAAAAATGTGGAAACCGAAACGCTTTGAGAATGGCACATTCATTCCTTACCCGAGTTTTATGTTTTGGTGTGAATTTTCCGCGAAAATAATAATTCTCTCTTCCGCACAGTCTTTCATTCCTAGTCCCGTATGAACAGCCTCGATCGATTAACATGTTCCAAAAATCTCACCATCCGTATAATTATGTGCGTGTATTCTTAGCTTGGTACACGCCATAGCAGTTCAAAAACAAAATTTTTAATGAGCTTGATGAAGCTCACAGATACATATTCATGCCTGTAGGCGTAATGTTTGGATTTTGTTTCTAATTAAACACATTAGATTGTTGTTGCTTTTTCTTTTCAATAATACATAAAGCTGTTTTATTAACAACACTTGTTAATTAAAATGTTAAAAACTTATTAGCATACATGTCTGTCTACCATGTTCTACAAATATGTATTCATTTCGAGGTTGGGATTTCATATCGCTGCCATATGCATCTGTTAAATCCATCTGTCATCCACAGGAAATTATTCCTTGCTTTCCATTTTACAATGTGGTCCTGCTTAACGCATACAAATTGTTACACCATACTACAAAAATAACAGTTCTGTAATATCTGTGTATCTCGATTGGGTACTGGAAAATCAACTAGTTGATGCTGATTGGCCCATTTCTCGCTCGGCGGCTACGAAGGCAAACAAAATCGAGAATCCAAATGTGATCATTGGAACGCCATTGCATCTATTGCCAGTCGTCTACTGCTATAAAGTCCGGTACATTGTTTTGGAGCCACCCTTGTGTTGTTTTTGCCTTATGAACTTTCAGTCCGTTTTTGCTTTAATTGAGGTGTGCGTAGTGGCCAAGAAATCGCAGCGTTAGAGCAAATCGATAAATCTCTGTTGCTAATCATTTTTGCATGCTATGAGTATGACCCTGGCCTTTAGAAGATCAGTAGTTGAGACAGACAAGATATTTATGTATGACTCCAGAACTAAAAGACGAGATTCGAAATTGTTATAAACTAGCTCATGATTTATGATGGCAGGATATATAAAGGCAGTAATGGCGCACATTTGGCCGATATATTTTTTCATGTTTAATGTCAATGACAATGTTACATTGGTATATTGAAAGTTTATTAAGAAACAAATGTGTTTTATTTCAAATTTAAATTGTACTCGTAACCTCCAATTGAATGACCCTAAGTGCGGGTCATGATATTGCGATGTGTGGATTAAGATTTATCGTTGTGGCAAAGTAAATAATATGTGCGCTCGGGTACTCATATTCAAACGTAAGCAAACGTAATATTTCGTAAGCGTACTGAGAATCTTAATGAAATTGAGATTTAATTTTTTCATCGTTTATCTATCTACAATTTTCTTCCAGAGGAATTTCGTCTCACGAACAAATGAAATCTGTCAAATAAGTTACAGCTGATAGATCTGACAGTAGGAGATGTCATAGTAACTTATTGCCCAATGTCGTGAGCATACTATAATTCACGAGGTTGCTAGTAAAAGGTGCCCAACAAAAGACTGACTACTTCCTTTCAGCTTTTTATTTATTGCAAATCAATATTACTCAATCAATAATTTAAACAATCTGTTCCCTCCATTTTTTCACATTGTCCGCCATGCAAGCAACCCACGGCTTACGTATGCGAAATTTCTTTCTACTATTCCTACCCGGCGTTTTATCCAATGTGTTCGTCTCGTCAAGGTTTGCGTTGAAATTCTTACACTGGTCCGCAATTGGTTCCAACACGTACTCCAACATATTGGCACAAATCGATAAAGTGGGCTCCATAAATAAATCAATAAATTGGATTTGTGATTGGGGCACCGATGTAGTATATCTATCACAGAGCTTACTAATTGGTAGACCGAGTTCTCGCTCCATATCACCTTGCAAAAAGAATTCCTCTAAAATCATCGCTGTCCATCTAGAATGGATACGCCATTCCTTGGCACAGTTTGATATATCACAAGTGTGCAATACAAGCTCCATTGCTTTTACTTTTTCTATGGTAACCGAGCCGATTTGATTTTGTATGTCCTTCAGAAGTTGAAAGTGGAAAGCCATGTCTGTAGATAGGACCAAATCAATAACTAAACTTCTTAGCTCACGATACTCGTTGACCGACAAGTTCGACAGAATATTGCAATCTTCGTCCCTGAGTACAAAGAATGCTGCGCTAACGTGATGATTCTCTTGCACTGATTGGTCATTGTAAAGCAGAGCCCTATCGGAGCGGGTCATTATGTGGAAACTGTTCATGGTACCAGTGTGTTCATAGTCATGTATAATGGCAGCCAATAGGATGGCGAATATCTCTAGATCTGTCAGCCAGTGCTGTAGGCATGTTTGGCGGAGCATATAGTGAGTAGTTTGAGTTACATCGGCTGCATGCAAGCTGTTGTGATATATATTCTGAAAACGGTAATATCCTTCTTCGATGCGATTTATGAACTTCTCTAGAGTAGCATGATTTATTTTGAAGGTCTTAACGATTCCGTATCGTGTGAAGAGATAGTGAGTGATATACTTGAGCGGTCTATTGTTAGCCGCATCCCCTAGAGCGAAAATATCATAGGACCAATCATCGATAGTCTAAAAAGAATTTCAAATGTTGTGGTACATGACTGACTGTATTTTTTTTTTTTTTTTATGAATTAACGTTTAACAATGCTCACCTTAAGAGCCTTCACAACTCCGGGAGGTGGTGCCTCGGGTGAATCATTTTCATTGTAATTTTTCGCCATGTTTTCTATGCCTCATTTTAATTACGATAAATGACGATAAACACAAGGCTCTCGTTGAAAAGTAGCTTTAAACTATTCGCAATGTGAAATATCATAATTAAGTTTTGGCAACAATTTTAGAAGCCGTGTTGTAGTGCATAAAATTGTTAGCTCTAGAAGGCTTTATAACGGGTTTTATGTATCTGCAATATAAACCATACTTATCAAGTTCTCTATACTTGTAAGTAAAAGGGAGTAGGGTCTTCATTTACTTTCAGCTTATTATCAATGTTGACCCTTAACACATACATATGTAGGTGCTGTGTTCTTTGTCCGCATGCTGAAATTCGAAACCTCATTGCCTTGTCCATTTGCTCTACGTGACCAGACGAATGAGGTCGTCAGGTGTTAGCTTTTGGAAATGTTTACTTCCAGATTACCCCTTATCTCAATACGGTGAGCAGATGTTATTGGTTGGGGACTGCTAATTCATTAACTAGACTGCCGTATCACCGATGACCATTTTACATTCTAAATATACCTTCCTTTTAATTTTTAAAAGAGCCTGTATCTGAGATTGAGACTAGCTGTCAGTTGCTTGGCATTCTTATAAGATTATATGTATTTTGTTTGAATCCTTCTTTTGTCTTTGTCCTCTTCCCGCCATGATGGCTGAAGCTTGCAGTGGTGGTGCTCTTTTTTTTTATTAAAATTAAATTTCCAAGTCCCAGAAACCTTTCTGGTGTGCACAGTTCGGGTCACAAGCAAACACATTACACCCATTGATGGTGACATACTCGAGAGCTTTTCGCTCCAAGGCTTTCTGAAGTCTTTAACTAAATTAGGCATACTTCGATGTCAAAGGTTTAGTTTCATTTTTGGGTTGGGTTGCTACTTCTTTCATTATGAAATTTTTCTTGTTTAGCAACCATTTTGAAGAAAGTTTCAAAGCTGAAAATTTCGATCGGAATAATAAATTTATTCGAGATATTTGCACCGAAAAACGATTTCCATTAATTTCGGGGTAAAAGCGGACATTTCGGAAGATTGTCTTCAATTTTCGAAAATTTTGAAAAAGTCGACATCCATCAGAAAATTTGAAAGCCAAATTTCTTTCGACGTGCAAGCTGAAAAACCTCGCCATTTGCCGGTCCACAGGTACCATGATGCTGGAAAATCTTGCGACTTGACAGTGCAAACGTAACTACCATGATAAACAGACACAAATTCGAGACAACAAAATGGCGTCTTGAGGGTAGGGGATTGCAAAGTTTTGCCCACCCTCTGAGAGTAAAAACGCAGTAAATCAGTGAAAAAATAGTAGGAAATTACAAAAAAATAGCAACAAATCTCAAATTTACTTTTTTTAAACAACAAATTCATTTATAAAAAAGGTTGTCAATGGCGAATCGACTCTCGCATGGCCAGTGTTTCGTATCATCAAATTGGTTCTTCCTTGTTAATTCGGAGAAAAAGAAAAAGCTTTGATCGTCTTGTAAGGGCCAGGTCAAAACAAAGCATGTCTGTTTGCTTTCACACGGCTCGCTCTAGAAACACTAAAGGAGTTTTGACGGAATTAGTAGTTTCATATGAGTGCGGTTGTGTGAGGAGGAGTTCCGAAAATCCTCTTGGTTGGCCGCTAAACTCAAGAACGTCGAAACGAAATGTGTTGAAATTTGAGTTGTCTTTTATAAAAAGCATCAAAATCGAATTAAATAGATTTTTCACATCAATACTTTCGACGAGTGGAACCACTTAACGGTGGAAAAATACTTTTTTCCCTAAGATTCCTGGATTATGCCACAACAAATGTTTTTTCTGGTTATTTTCCGTTCACCACATATTATTTTGTACATTCGCTGTTATGGTAATTACCACAGGTACATCAGCTAACCTGATTAATTCAATCGATGGTCCATTTAAATAAGGAAAATCATTAAGAAAAATGAATTATGTTGGAAAAAATGTGTTGGATTTTTCATCGAACCTACATAACTCTTAACTTTTAAAATTATAAAGGGTTTATAATTTTTGTAAATAGTAGTAGTTACTGGGCAGTAAACTAAAGAGTGTTTTTTTAAGAGCTATAGGATTTGAAATTGAAATAAAACACACACAAGTGTGTTTGAGCCAAAGTTTTTTTTTATTCGATAGACAATCTTATGGCATTAATGATGAAAATTCGGGCATATGGCCACCACGGTTCACCACCAGCGTCTCAGGAACTCCATCCTGGAGATGTTGGCTTCCAAGACTGGAATCGTTGTTGGCTTGGCAATATAGACCAACCATTTCAGATACCCCCCAGAAAATAGTTCAGCGGCGTCAAATCAGACGATCTTGAAGGTCAGGCCACAGGTCCATTTCTGCAGATAATGTTGTCATAGATCACTTCTTTCAATAACTCGATGGTTTCGCTGACAGTATGGCATGTAGCACCATCCTACTGAAACCAAATGTCCTGCAAACTATGTTGTAGAAGTAGGGCCCGATGATGCTGCGAGCCCATAAACCGCACCAAACAGTGCATTTTTCGTTGTGCATCGGTAGCTGATGGATCGCCTTTGGATTTTCTTCGCTTGTGGATCCGTGTGCAAATTCTTCCATAAAGTCGATGGACATACGAGTAGGCCAAATTCTTGCGCACGATGACGAATCGATGAATTAGGATCTTCCTCAACACTGGCCTCAACGGCGTCGATATTTTCGTCTGTGCGCACTCTGCGCATTGTGGTCGGTGGTTTGGACTCCAAAAGAGTAATTGTGGTGCGGAATTTTTCAATTGTTTTGCGAATAGCGGACTCAGTTGGTCGATTATGTTGACCGTAAAATTGGCATAGCGCTCTATAAACATTTTTTACTGAACACTAATTTTTTTAAATAAATTTCCACAATTTGTAAATGTTTGCCAAACAATACTGAATAAAAATATGGTGGCCATATTGAAAAAAACCTCCTAAAAAAACACCCTTTAATACTAGTTCACTACTATAGTAGCAAAGAGGGCAACGCTGATTGTAAGTTGAATATCTCTTTATAGTTGATCCCTGTAACACAGTTATGTACAAGACTTATCTTGAAGAGTATATTTGTAATATTTAATTTTATTCGTACGAAGCTGGTGGGTGGCCACGGTGTTTTGGGGAGTATGTTTGCTTGTGATCCGAGCTGTGCAGGTTCACACGAGCGGGGAAGTATCCCCAACCACTACACTAAAACGGGTATAGTGATTGGATAGCGTCTGACTGCTCTGGGATGGCGAAATTTATTTTCATTAAAAAAAAAAATTATAAAAACACACGCATTTCCTTTGTTTTTGTATTTATTAATTCTTACATTAATTCCTAAATCATATTCCCATTTGGTTTCCTTTTTATTTTCTATTAGATTTTAGTACTTTGTGAAAAGAACAAGAGTTTTATTTTTTCATTTGCTTAAGTTTAGTCAAATATTCTTTTGTTAGTATTTAAGTTAAGTTCTTGTCAATATTAATCAATAGTAATATAAATACTATAACAAGACATAATAAAATATTAGCATTTTTATTCTGCTTATTTCTTTTCTTTTTGCATTTAAGTATTTACAGATAAAATAAAAACATAGAAGATTTTTTTTTCTTAGTTGTTTCATTGCAATAAAATAATAAACATGTTTATAGTAACATTGGCTATATTAAAGTTTCTATGCTATTATATTTTGTTTTCTTGTTCTCACTAATTTTATTCCTTGTCAAATTTACTACTTCATTCTTTCGCACTTAGGCCTCGAATTAAATACCTCTCTTTCCTATAGGTTTTCTATTTTTTTTTTCCATTTTACATTATTTATCTTTTTTTATTAAACTAGTTTTAAATGATTGCTTCTTTCTTTTTGTCGTAAGTTAATAATAATATTCTCTTTAATAGTATATTCTAAAGTCGAAAAACAATAACATATTATAAACTACATTTTTTTTTTTTTGTTTAAGGGGATATGGTTTTTTTATTTAAGTTTATAATTTTTTTTATACATTATTTGAATTTTTTATTTATTAAAACTGGGTGGCAACTCCAAAAATTGTTTTTTAGCAACGAAATAGGTTTTATTTTATTTTACAAACTAATAATTTTGTTGTTATTGTAATTTGGTTAAGAGAAAAATATTTTTTTTTGTACTTTTAAGATTGTAGATAGGGAGAAAAAAAAAATGCAAACAGGGAAGAGAGAGAGAGAGAGATAGAAGAAAAGAGAAGTCTTAGAGAGATAAACTATTTTAGAGTATTGTTAAGTCGTTTAAACTTTTTTTTTCGTCATTTATTTTGTTTTTTTTTTTTACAAAAAAATCTCCTTGTACACTGCCAACTAAAAAATATGTTTTAATCTGCTGATGTTTCTGCGGCTGCTGGTGAAAGCGGTGCGTTCATTGTGTTGCATTCTCTTATACTTTAGAGTTTATTTTTTTTATTTTTTTTTTTAAATATATAATTTTAGTAGGTTTTTTTTTGTTTAATATATGTACGTTTTGCATTACAATCTACCTTAATAAAGCTATGATCCCAATTTCAGCTGATATAATGGCACCTTACTGCTAAGTGAATTTACCATTGCTCTTTTCTTTTGGATGGATTTTTTGTGTTTTTTTTTTAAAATGCTTTGTTCAATAATGTTGCAGAGGAACACCTTTAATTTATTTTTATTTAAATGCAATGCCTAGTGTTGAAGAAACCTTTTTAAGTGACATTATCAAATGTAATTTTTGTTCGTTAAACCTATGGTGGGCACATTTAAGGTAGAAATAAGTCCCCAAGTTATTGGCTTTATAAGCTGGCTAACATGGCTAAACGCCATAGCTAATGTAGATAAGAAACCAACTGAAATAGATACTATCACAGATAGCATAGAATTCTAAGCACAGACGTCGAGCGCCCCGACTCCTCTATGTACCTATCCTTCCGTCAACTATAAAGGCAGATCAAAAACCTGGTGACTGTCTTATTTCGAGGATTTATAAAGTTGACAAGATAGTTGGAGATCAGCTTCATCCATGGTCATCGAAACTTTAGGACGCAATTTAATTGACATTTCTCAAGATTTCGTAAGAAAAGTGTACGGGTGTGTATTTTTATTGAATTTGAGATAATTCTCTCTCGATTTCTGAAATTCTTTCTTTCAGAAAAGTACCCACACTTCAACTCAAAATTTAACTTATTGTTTTATTTCGGTGCGGCGAAGTCAATACTGTTCTTTAAGTGTATGTAAATAGTATTTGTAAATGTGGCTACTATTGTCACTCAAAAATTTCCTGGTGAAATCTTCTTGATCCTAAACTAAATCCTGTTTTTGCTTAAGAATGGCTGTCTGTTTCGATTCTCGCTTAGTTCATACTTAATAATATCTTCTTTCGACAAGCCGCTAGCAGGAATAGATTCCATGCTATCTCCCCTGCCACGATGTGTTGTTTGAACCAGAGCTCGGTAAAAATGCCTTATTAAGATCAAAAAAGAGTCGAGTCTTTAGTAGATTATTAACTTCGATTTTAAAAACATATTGACGTTTAACGCGGGCAGTACACCAACCTTTGCAAAAAAAAAAGAAAGGAAGTTTCTGGTGTCTGACTGGAGAATTTGTAGAGAAATCTCTTTCTGATTGACCCTAAACCCAAACTAGGCTATCTCTCTTTAAACAGAGCTACATATAAAGTTCTTGGGGAAGCACAATACACACAGAGATTCAAAAGATTCATGAGGCCAGAGAGGATTTGTTTGAAACGTTGTTCCAAGCGGAAATGAAAGTGCTCACTAGACATCATACCAAAGGTAGGCAAATAGATATCTACTGGTATATTAAAGCAGCCATAAGCGCCAAAATGAATTCGGCGTCGTAATTCTTTTTCATATGGGAGTGTTTTCTTGACGATTACTCTACCACAAGATTTGTCTCACCTGGGTAACGTAGCAAGACATGAAGGTTTATACAAGGAAACTTAAAGATCAGTGACATCTTGAAGTTGGCTACACGCGCTACACACATAATCGCATCTTCTGCTCAAAACGGTCTAATTCCCACGGCAAGACAATGTGGGGAACACAATGTGACAGATGAAGACCAAAGTTCGGAGCGACAAGCTTATTTTCTCTAAGTAACCACTGAGAATGACCGGACAAGGATGACGTTGTCAACCAGGATTTTAGGATATAATATGCTTCCTAATCCTGAGCTTGCTAAGCTAAGAATAAATAAATATTTTGGCGCTAACAGCTGTTGTGCATCTAACAAGCGAAAGGAGCCTACAGTTTATGCCGTTTCCCGGATGTTTGTCAGGCGTTAACGTGAAACAACTTTTTGGTAGTTTTCGGGACTCGAACGTTGAGTCTGCGTTGATCGTCAATAAATATTGCAAAAGTAAAAATAAAATATTTTAAAACTCTGTCACTATTTTTTGTATATGTTACTCAATAAATCTTACACTTTATTACTGGCCCAGGAATATTTCTAAAATTTACTCTGAACTTTCATTCTTTGAAATGAAATACAATTAATTTCGTCCCGCGAAATTCAGAAAACCTCATAATATACCTAAATATGATTCCATTTTCTATTATAATTCTATGTTTAAAAAATAATAATGTAAATTCAAAGAGCAATGGTAAAATCTTAAAAGACTGGTCCCTTAATCAGACATTTTGAAAAATTTTTCATCGAAACAAAACATAAGTTTACACTATATAAAAATAATTTCCTTGGAAAATTAGGAGACATCGATATAGTTTGTATATTTTTATATTAGTTTCTTTTTCTTTATTTTTATATATAAATATATATATTTTTTTTATTTCTGTATGCATAAGTTTTTAAGTTTTTTTTTTTTCTTTTAATTTTGAACTCTCTGTTTTATGGAAAAATAAATTCAGAAGCTATTTACTGGCTCCAAAATATATGATATAACAGCATATTATTCTTGTTCACTGTTTTTGCTTGAAAGAAGTTAAATATTTGTAAAGGGTGGTTAAATTTGAAGGGCCGATGTTGAATGTGAACCACACCTAAACGTCAAGTTTTTTTCTGCATTTCATTTGACATTTCTCAATTTCAGACTAACTCAATTTGAACCATGGAAAGATACACAATCGAGCAACGCGTTAAAGTTATTCAGGCTTATTATGAAAATGGGCGTTCAAATCAAAATGCATATCGTGCATTTCGTGATTCTTTCGGTCAATTTAATCGTCCAAATGTGCGTACAATCGGAAAAATCGTGCAAAAATTTGTGCAAACCGGGTCTGTAGGAGATGTGAAAACACCAGTGCATGCTCGTACAGCTCGTAATGCAGAAAATATTGCTGCTGTTCGCGATAGTGTGGCTGAAGAGCCGTCCACCTCAACTCGTCGTCGTGCCCAACAATTGCACCTCTCACGCTCGTCGTTGATGAACATTATGCATAAAGACTTGCATTTACGCGCTTACAAGGTGCAATTGACTCAAGAACTAAAGCCTCTTGACCATTTCAAGCGTCGTCAATGGTCACAATGGTGGCAAGAAATGGCAACAGTGGATGATCAATTTTCGAAGAAAATCATCTTCAGTGATGAGGCACATTTTCACCTCAGTGGATTCGTCAATAAGCAGAATTGCCGCATTTGGGCGAATGATAATCCAAGAGTGATTGTCGAAAAACCAATACACCCACAAAGAGTGACTGTTTGGTGCGGTTTATGGGCTGGCGGCATCATCGGACCGTATTTTTTACAAAATGAGGCCGGTCAGGCAGTTACTGTGAATGGTGTTCGCTATCGTGAGATGATAACGAACTTTTTATGGCCCGAATTGGAAGATATGGATGTGGACGATATGTGGTTTCAACAGGATGGTGCCACTTGCCACACAGCTAACGAAACAATGGCTCTTTTGCGCGACAAATTCAATGGCCGCGTTATCTCACGTGGTGGCGATGTCAATTGGCCGCCAAGATCATGTAATTTGACACCGTTGGACTTCTTTCCTTGGGGTTATTTGAAAGAAAAGGTGTACGTCGATAAGCCAGCAACAATTCAAGAGCTAAAGGATGAGATAATTCGGCACATTAACGGCATAGAACCTCAATTATGCCTCAGCGTCATCGAAAATTTGGACCATCGGATGGAGGTGTGCCGCCGAGGTCGCGGCGGCCATTTGCCCGATATTTTGTTCCATACATAATTGAACCATACCAATATTATCATAATAAAAAGAAATGACAGTAATTTCCTAAATAATTTGTGTTTTATTCAAAATCAACATCGGCCCTTAAAACTTAACCACCCTTTAGTTACAGAGCGGTTTTTATTTTAATGTGCGTTTTTTTTTTACATATTGTGATGTGAAGATACTGATATTGGCTTTTGCTCATTTTTGATTTTCTGTATTAAAGATCTTTGTAAAAAGAAAAAATTGTTGCTTATTTGACATTTAGATATTTAATTTCATTTTATATTTTCTTTTTTACTTTATAAATTTATTTTCTGAAACGATTGCTTCTTTGATAATATTCTGGCAGAAAAGTACACTGTTCAAAAGAAAAGATGGATCAAAAATATACATATTATGTACATAGACACATATACGTACATATATACATAATACATATTTCCATTTATTGTATCAACAATATGTAGAAACCAAATTAAATTTGGGGAATACAAATAAATAAGTGGGTGCGATTGTTTAATGTAAGAGATTGATAAAATATTTTACAGAAATAGAGCATATAGTCTGGCGAATGGTGGTCTTTTGTAGACTGTCATGTTTTAATATTTGAGCAATATCTGGATATGATAAGTGGATTGCGACAATGATAAGGAAAGTTTGCTAAGTCTTAGCTGAGTCCCTCATGTTTGCTACTACGAATCTTTTGACTGAATACATATTCAATTTAGCATTTATGTACCTATAGTTGCTGGGGATAGTTATTTAGGAAAGAAACAACAATGGAAATCAACCATTTACAAGCCTAAACCAAGATTACAATTTCAATGACACAACTTGGGGTGGCTGATTCGTCTAGCTCTTTTCTCTTCATGGCATTGCAGGAACTATTCGACATTCATATATCACCAATTGTAGTAGACAGTATGCACACCTCTACCTGCCAGCCTTGAATGTGCTTGTTTTGTCAATTTGTCTACAGTTCGATTGCGCTTTCAATAATATGTAAAGCCTTCCTTATACAACACACTTTAATTTCGTCCAAAGTCAACCCATTTTCTACATTTTGAAAAAGGTAAAATAGTAAAGTAAAGTTAAATAAGTGCTGAAATAGGACGATTACTCGTATATCCCCGAAAATATTACTACTGTGGGACACTGAATCCTTACCAAAAGGAAGCAAGTTACACAGTTTACATACTGCAAACAACAAGTAAATATTTGTTGACTTTGAATGAACTTCTCCAAACCGAAGATGGCGTAAGAAAATAAGACGCCACGAGAAAAAGAACGCGAATCCTTCCTTAATCTGCAGTAGTAAAATGTACTCTTCAGCGTTCAGTGCCCAATTGGAATTAGAATGCATCCAAAGCAGCATTTACTGTGGATAAAATCCCAAACCGATCATTACTGGCTATGCAGCAAATTGTTGAATTGAATTCCGGCTGTGCTGTATACAGAGTTACAAAAAAATACCTTACCGCTATGTGGGCGCTATAGCTCAGCGTTTAAGTGCTTGATCACTAAACTGGAGATTCAAGGTTCGAGTTCCGGATAATAACAAAAAGTTTTCTTATAGTCCCACCTCTCAGTAACAGCTTCTCTCAATCGAAAAAATTGCCCTTCGAAAACAACATAAAACTGTAACATGTATCACATATCACGAATGTCTGCCGGAAACTAGTCCAGGCCTTATATGGGCAGTCGAAGAACCTCGTAATACATTCTCGTATATCCTTTGCTTTTAGGCCCGTTCCGAAAGCAGCCCCTAGAGACCTGCCTTTTAACCCCCATTGCGCTAAATGTAGCGGGGTTTAAACAGAAGTTCAACTTGACGCCATTCTTAAAGAATAGGTCTAAAAATGTCAGGTTACAAGAGCGCTTTCTTTTAAGACTAGGTCAGTTAACGGATCGAATGCAGAACTCATATTTCCTAATGGTTTAAATTGCACCTCACTTTGTAGACGTCAACTAATAATCTTGTTATTTAAGTTAAAATATTTAATATTGTTCTGAATTCCGTTCCATATATTCCGAAAATCCCTAATCCCATATAGGATATAGCGCCCAGCCCTAATGGTGATCATTAGAGTTATGCAATTATAAAATTCTTCAGACATTCATAGTAACTAAATTTAGACATATAAAGGACCTCTACGAATATTTGCAACTAACGAAAACGACCCATTTTTTCCTTTTCGAGCAGTATACTTCACCACTGGAGAAAATGAAGTTCGAAAAACAAATACAATAATTTATAAAATTTTCATTCATTTTGAAAGGCACATAACTGATATGAAACGAAAGGACCTTCGCAAATAAATTTAAATTTAAGGACAAAAAACGAGAACGGCAGTGATATTTTGTAATGAAATTTGTTGTTCATAAAAGAAAAAAAATAAAACAAATAGAGAAAAAATACAATTAAATTTCTTTATTTTCAAAAAAGAAAAAAAAAACTAAATAATTATAAATTCGAAGAAACAGAACTCTATTACATTAAAGTATGTACTATTAAAAACAAAAATAAAAAACTTGTAAAAAAGAGTCGTAATAATAAGTATATTTATATTGTTTGTGTTTCTGTTATCAGTTTAATGAAATTTCTTAAAAAAAAAATTACATGCCATTAATTTTTACAACAACTAAATTAAGATTATTATTGCCAATATTTAATTAATACATGTTTTGAAATAGTTTTCCTTTTTTTTTTTAATATTTACAAAGATTTTGTGTGTTAATTAAAATAAGAATAATGGTGTTTTTAATTTTCTTTTTTTTTCTTTTTAAATTAACAAATTCAAGAGAGATTTCAAGAATATAATATTCTTTAGTTTAAAACTACGTTTGTATGGTATTATTCTTATGATTTACAAATAATAAAATAATGATGATACACAGTATATATATGAATACATAATTTTATTTTTGTATTTAGTGTAAATTGTTGTTTTCTGTTTGTTGCAAAGTATAACTATTATATTCTATACATAATACAAGCTAATTCGAAAGCACTAATCATCATTTGTTTTTGTGGGGTTTCCACTGTCATCGTTTGTTTTAGTCGGTGTGGTTGTTTCTTCTGTGGCATCCTCGATTGCGGCGGCAGCACGAGCTTCAGCATCTGCAGAAGATAGGTGATAAAATGTTAATTAAATTAGGATATATGTGGGTGCACATGGGGAGACTATTTTGGTGATTAAGTGGTTTCGAGACATACGATTATCAAAATTTATTTGGAATTAATAGGACATTCTCCATAATTGGGAGAATATCCTTTATCAAAAATGATTTGTTAGTTACAGGATTGGAGATTATTTATTAGTAAGTAATAAATGAATTTAAGCTCGCGTTTTTCTTAAAGTCACCTCTAACTCCAAATTGGTAGTAATAAACACGATGTATGAAATAGTTTAGCAGTGGATCACCCGTCTCTAAGTCGGTTTTAAAGTGGCAATCAATAGCATTTTAAGAGAAAATGGGGAATAAACAGATTGTACATGACTTTGATATTATTCATGATAAAACGAATAATGGAGAACTAAAAACTAAACTAACGTAGAATTTTTTGTTTGAAATCTGAATTGAATTTCTTCGATCTGTCAAGAGCCAACTGTGAAAATTCACAGTAGCGAAAATACGAAGATTAATCTTAATAACAATTCTGAATTTGACTTTTATTTTGTCTGTTTTATTACATACAGCGACTGTCGCCTTCGTTGGGCAACAAACGTAAGATTTTTGTTAACAAACGAATGTTGAGACACAAGCAAAATTTACTAGATATCAAAGGCATTTGTCTGTCTTTCGTTAGTTACAAAATTCCTATAAAAATAAATTCATTAGGATTAAGAATAATATCATAGTTAAACAAATATATACTTTTAGTTACTTCATAGCATTCAATTAATTATTTAATTATATTGAAATTTAGCCCTAACCTAACAACTGCTAATGCTAAAGAATAAATGTGGTCTGTAATTGACACTCGGCTGGTGACGTTTTCATTGGGCAGAGTTGTCGAATTCTTCGCTGTCTGGGCGGGGAAATTAACAGCAACTTTAGGAGTTGCTTTTCTTTTAGTATTTTTATTACTAAGGTCCAATGATCTCTTAGGAGTTTAGTGGCTTCCATGCCTTTATAAACTCTTACAAATGGACCCAAAACTTAAATACTTCCATCGTGTAATACATAGATAAGAGTTCAAGTTTAAGTAAGGTTACGTCGAAAGACATAGTTTTAAGTATTAGGTTTAGCTTAGAGCGCCCGCATAGGGCCAGTAAGTAAGAATAACATAGATAAGTTAGTTAGGCTAGTTTTAAGCGTTTTTTTAATAAATAATTAATAAAAATGCCTTAAAAAAAAAAAAAAAAGATAAGAGTTCTTTGGAAAGCTTGCAGGTGGATTTAAAAAAAAAAAACAAATTAAAAGCACAAAAGATGTTCAAGGCAGAAAAATATAATATTAGAAAGAGGCGATTAAAACATTTAAGCTAAAACAATGAGGAAAGCTAAATTAAATTCGTCTACACTTTTTTCTGGCATAAACGAAGAGGACCAAATTTTTTTGGGCACCACGTGGCCTTAAACCATTAAAGTCAACAGAACTGGAGAGTTTAATACCCGCTAAAACTCAGAAATCGGATATAATTTCCGCTGACTGCAAGGCAATTTTAAAAGCTTTTGTTTACGAGTATATCTATTTTTTTTTTGCAGTACTGGCTCTCAGCGTTTCATACCGTAAACTAAAAAACACTGCTACGCACTCACTAGAACATACAATCGAAAAATGTTGTATGGACTGCACTATGGGCACCTCTTCTGCACGACTTGAACAAAATTAAATTTAAATTGAAGCAAAATTTTTTATATCAATTTTTTTTTTAAATGCGTTAAAGCAACAAAAAAAAAAAAAACTTTTTTTAAACAATTTTCCAAAACTTGGTATGCCATATCCTTGCATATATCAAATCTTGCTTATATGTCGATTTTCAACAAAATCGTTTGAGTCATATCCGAGAAATAATCAATTTTTAAAAATTCGGTAATGAGTAAGGTACCGTTATGCAACTTTTTTTTCAAAAAACTTGGTACGTCATCTAGTGACATATGCCTAACACAATCCAAATATAAAGTTTAAACAAAATCATTTGAGCCGGTTTCGCGAAAATCATTTTTTTCTAAATCGGCTATCAAAAATTTCTGTTTCCAAAAGAAGGCATCTCTTCTGGAAGCTGAGAGGATTATAAACAAAAATAATAAGCTAACAAAATCAAAGGCTCAACACAGCAAGCTCCAGCCTTAACTTTCCACAAACTTTACTACAACCACGCTGACGGTCTACGTGTGAAAAGGTTCCAACTGTTCGAAAGGGCACATAGGAGTAGTAGTTACTTTACTATTGTAAGGAATGCCAACAATTTTAACGAAAACGGACTACTTGATGTCATACCTTGACTTAAATCGGTCTTCTCTGGTAAAAATCAAGCATCAAAATTTGGATCATGAAATCAGAGAATGCATCTGCCATATTCTGGATCTTAAAAATGAATGAATAAATCTCTAAGCCCATGTAATACGTGAAATATGTGGAACGACAATTTCACCGCAGGATATCGACATTCCATTTATAAATTGCTAATTGGCATCGCAACAGCTTATATTAAAAAATTTAAGTGAAAATGGCGCCCAATAAAAGAACAAAAAACGAAAGCCTAGCATTATCTTCGTCGAATTTTCCTCCATAGCGGAAATCCATTCATTCCCCACTTTTCCAATTTTTACATTTTACCACCTACAAAGTAGGTCCAAAATTAATTGGAAAATTGTCTAATTTCAAAATCAAAATCAGTGGAATCAATAATTATGGAAAAAAAAGATCAAAAGACAACCACCCCGAAATAATTAGGAAATGTTCTATCACAAAGCAAATCGGGAACAAAATGACACCTATAACGTTAATTGGATGTTTTATGCAAATTCCTAGAGGCACAGTATCATCCCTTTCGTCTCCTTTCACCAACATCAAAGGCACACGCGCCAGCTAATTAGAATATCAATTCATAGAAACATGAAAATCACTACCTCCACACGGCACTGCTTACGTACCTTTAACAGCCTGCTCCTTCCAGATCTTCTTGTTCTCCGTGAGACAGGTAACCCATGGTTTTCGAATACGAAACTTTTGCTTTCCACCAGCTACACTAGGTGACACCTCATCCGAACCGTTCTTCGATACTTCCACACCCTCACTGATTGCCTCGCATTGTGACTTATTCACCATTGAAGTACTGTTTCCATCGTCAATATTCGCATTGGCGTTCTTACACATCGGTGCAATTGGTGCCAATACATACTCCAACATATCGGCACACACCGACATACTGGGATCTACAATGAAATCGATAAAACCTATTTGTGATTCGGCCACCAGCGTATTATTCCTATCACACAACGGACTAAATGGCAGACCCAATTCTCGCTCCAGATCACCCTGCCTAAAGAACTCCTCCAGCAGCAACATCGTCCAGCGATGATGCAGAGACCACCTCTTGGCAGGATGCGATATATCACAACAGTGCAACACTAGCGCCAGCGCTTTTGATTTGTCCACCGTTGGCTCGGCCAAGGTGAGTAGATTTTTCATGTTTTTCAATTGTTGGAAATGGAACGACATGTCTGTCGATAGGACCATGTCGATGATTAGAGTTCTCAGCTCACGAAACTCTTCGCGCGACAAGTTCGACAGAATATTGCAATCGTCCTCCTTGAGCACACGGAATGCCGCACTAATATGATGATTCTCCAGGACCGCACGGTCATTGTAAATAAGTGCAGTCTCCGACCCGGACATCACATGGAAATTGTTCGTGGTACCCGTGTGTTCGAAGTCGTGTATTAAGGCAGCCAATAGGGTGGCGAAAATCTCCAGATCCGTCATCCAGTTCATGAGGCCCGTCTGACAGAGCATAAAGTGAATCGTTTGAGTAACATCGGCCGCATGTAAATTGTTGTGATATGGATTGCGGAAGCGGCAATATCCCTCTTCGATGCGATTCAGGAACGTTTCCAGAGTAGCGGGCGCGATTTTGAACTTGTGAATGATTCCGTAACGATTGAGCAAATCATAACCCAGATATTTGACCGGTTGACCGTTGGCAGCCTCCGCTAGAGCGAACACATCAAAGGACCAATCGTCAAGAGTCTGAAAAGAAGAAGAAATAAAAATGAGGAGTATTAGTAGGATCAAAATGCTTGATACGAGTATACACATTTGTAAGAGTGTAAATGGAACAAGTGGAACTTTGAGAGAGCTCCCATTCACAACCAAGGTGTTGAAGAGACAGAAAAAAAAAAAAAAAAAATGAACGAGGACATTTCCATATAGTTTTACCCTGCTATGGAACTAAATCCTAGCCAAGGTTTGAGAAACAGTTCCTTCACTAATCTTCAATGGCAGAGCTCATTGAGGATTAAAAAAAAGACCCATATTACCTGCCATTTTCGATGGTTCACCTTGAAGGTGGAGGTGATTCTTTTACTTTATCAAATCCTGAAATATTTCACTGACTTTCAAGTTGAATTAATCATCATTTTATCGACTTGAAAGCCGCCTAATCATAGCGTTTATTACCTAAAGCTCTACAAGGCGGCTGCCTTGGGAGACATAATATGCGATGTAGTACAAAAAGATAAGGACCTGTATTAGGCTAGGTCGAGAGGTTTATAGACGAGTCGATGGCTGATACGTGGGAGTTTAACAAAAAAGATCAATATTTATAAAGATTTCAGTTAGCTAATGAGAGAGCTATCGCCAAGAAATGATGGTAAAAAGCCTTCAGCACTAAAAGAACTTTCTGTAACTTTTACGTAACGTGCCTTGATTGCGATTAAAATATATCTCCGTTATTGAGAAGACCAGTGCTCAAGTTTGCGGCCATGACATATGTATAAACATTTGAATAACGCAGAGAAATTCTGCTTCCGCTTCCTGTGCTTTAAGTGGCATTCGCTGCCTACGACAAAGATTTGCATACTGATAGCAAACATTTTTTCATAGTTCTTCAGTGCTCATCTACGCTTGATTGTACTCGCACTAAGCTTCTAATTGCTTCGACTCTTTCTACCAGACAGTCCACATTGTTGGCGCACTGGGTAATCCCGAAGCCAATAGCTATTGAAACTAGGAATTCGAAACATTTCGGTTCGATTACATTGGACAATCTTCTATGTAAGAAGTAACCTGCACAAGGCCGGACGATGACGTAGTGGTTAATCTGGTTGGTTGATTGCTACCTATGGGATGAGACCCAACGCATATTGTAGAAGATTTTGTGCCTAAAATGGCGATTTATATTACAGAAGTCTAAAAAAAAGCCGGCACTGATCCACACCGCACATTAAGATCCAAAAGGCCAATGGAAACAATGGAAAGTCAAATAATGCCAAATTGGCATTCACATTCGCTAAGTGAAATAAAGCTAAACGTTAAAATGTCGCCTTATTTCACTTTCACAAAGCCGTCTCCTCGATGAATCTAAGGAGACGGATATACATATCGGTTCTGCCCATGATAAACATATCCACATTGGCTTGAACCATAATGTGTTTATCACAAAAATTTGAGTGTCCGATTACGAGGGATATAGGCCTCATATATGAGGATAGGAACTATAGTCGCCTCAATGGTGATAAAATCCAACTCCTCTAATTCACAGGTCATCCACCGAACCTAAGATTTTTAAAGCTTTAATCTCCACAAGGTAAACAATAAAGAAAAAGCTGCTGCTTCAACTAATAGGCTTACAAAGCCCCAACAGCACTTTGGTTTAGACAAACTATTGTATAAATTTTATAGAAAAACAAGCTATCCTTACCTTTAGAACTTTAACAACGTCAGGAGGAAATTGCATTAACGCTGAACTCGAAACCCTTCTGTATATTCGATCCACAAATATACCGGCTCGTATGGCATGTGCGACCGATCTAAATTTCGGCTTCTCATCATTCCTCTTCCGTGTTGTAGCCAATTGTCGTGTGAAAGTGGAAGCCAGCCACTCACGAACCTCTGGCGGTACAGCATCCGGTTGCACTTCAGACAGTTCATCATCTTCGTCGGCGAGCCTCCTGTTGTTTTATTGATTTTTGTGGGTTTTCAGGAAGGATTTAGGAAAATTTTGATTTTCAAAATTTAAGGATTGGGTTTTTTTTTTGTTTTTTTTTTGGGGGGGAGAAAAAAGAGAAGTTTCCATTAGTATTTGATCTCTAGATAATATTTTCAAAAATCAATAAAAAAAATCAGAAAAAAAAACCAAACTTAAGACAAACTCAAGCGGTTCAAAAAGTAATAAAATAAAAAAAAAAAATAAAAAAATTGTTAACATAAGAAATGTTTAAGTTGGTGGTGTTTATTCATTTTTTTTTTTTAATTTACAAAAATGGGATCACAAACATTTATCATGCTTAGATACATAACACATTCACAAGATAAGTTTTGTTGGCTTTCGTTGTAGTTAAAATCAAACAAACTATGGAAAGAGTGAATACGTCACATACAAGTGTTAGAATAAAAGTTTTTTGTGACAAATTGAGCAAACAAAAATTGTACATTTTGCATGCTTTTTGTGTAGCAAATAACTATAAATTCAAACAAAATTTCATTAAAGGTCTCTATGCTCCTGCAATAGGGGGAGCTAAGGACAGGATGCAAATGATTTAGTGTTCAATGATTTTTATGAAAGAAAATATTAATACAGATACAAAAGTGGACATTATTTACAACTGTTTTAGAAAAATGGATGTTTCAATTGTTTTTTGTAAGCAACACTTAGAGAGAAAACTCCCTTATATTTGTATAAAGTATGTACAAGGTGTTACAAGTGGTGACATCTGATAAATATGCATCAAGCGTTGGAAAGCTATTCTTATAACAAAATCACATAAAAAATTGTGCCTATGTTTGTATTTATAAGACAACTCAAGTCTGAGCTGGCTTTATTGTCATTGTAATTAAATAACTTAATTAATTATGTACATACATATGTACGAGTATATATATTGTAACTAAGGTAGGTTTCAAGCAAGTCCTGGCTACAATGGAACATATTGTTAGAGGTAATGAAATAAAAAAAAGCTTTTATTATATAAATCAGTCATAAAAGTTTTTTTTTCCCTTTCTTTTAATTTTAAAAATTTTACTTCAAAAATGTTAGTGTAAACAAAAGTTAGCTATACAGCAATATATTTCACACTTATCATATTCAACGGATAGGTTCACTATTGTTAAGTGCTTGTCATCTGAACACTATCCTCGATCCAAAGCTAAGCTCAAAACCAAACGTAGGACAACTGGTCAATAAAGCATGTAGGAGTAGGAACGCCTGTAACAAAATCTTTCGAAAGAAATAGGGGCTTTAACCAGTCAATCGATGTGCGGCAGTAGTACTCGTATGTACAATTTTTATTTGCAAGACTGGTGGCTCGCGTTGAGTAAGACTTAGAATTGAGAAGATTCGCAATATTTATCAAGTCGTTTTCCGTCGTTAGCGGACTTTCCTAGGCATAAACTATACTGACGCGAACCAATAAGATTGTTGATGAAAGATTTAGTTGTAGGGCAGACAAGATCTTATACGCAATGTTGTTAGACTGTAGTTGACTAAATTAACTGAGTGCCGCTTAAAACACCTAGTGCGACCCAGTTATTGTGATGGGGCCAGAGTTAAGCAATCACAGTGAAACAATCACTAAGCAGTCACTATGAAATATTCCTGAATTATTGCAACATCAATTGCCTTAACATAGGTGGCACCATGTACCAGCAGCAGGTTCCATCGACTCAAAGGTTTAGGAGTTCCCTTTTGTTTCTCTGCAATAGCCGAGGATACGAACGACATTTATGTCTGCGTTTGTAATTCGTACTGTATGTTGTCGGCGATACCAGACCACTGGGCTCCATACGCCATGACACGATATTTTTCATCAACTCTCTGGCTGAACAATTTAAAGAAACGCTGTGAGTAGATGTAACAACAATTGCGCCTATAGGGTCACCAGAGTGGTGATCACAATGGATCTCTGCTAGTTCGGTTGAGGATATTTTTTTTTTTTACTTTTTATTATTTTACTTGTGCCTAAAGCAGATGAGTTACCCGATAGAAAAATGGACGAATTTGCACTGCGATAAGATTGCTGCAATCAAAGCAAACAAAGTGACAGCGAATAACTCTGCAATGCTTCACCAACAGCATCGGTAAACGTCTGCATCTACTCATAGATAAAGCTTGGGATACCGATACCTTCCTTTATGAGTGCACGAAGTGGATGTGGTCAAAAATAAATACCAAATTCTCCTGCGTAAAAAATATCAGCAACTTATATATCATTATTGAACCAATCGTCGAAGCGGAGATGTATCCGCTGCATTTGTGGAAAAACTGGTGGCTATTATCATGCAAGTCGAAGCTGCGGCCGACAAGACTGTAAACTAACAGCAGTTTTGAAGGTGCTCAAAGATTTGCATCTCGATGGCATTCGGTTGGAAGTGAAAAAATTTCAATGTAGTCTTAAAACCAATCTTAACGTTTCTGACTAAGCAAATAATATTTGCCTCCTACCAAACAGGGTTACGAACATGCACCAGGTACTGTACACTCAGCAGCGGGTCGCGACTTATGGCAACACCCATCTACTTCTTTAGAGTTGAACCCAAAAGACGAAAATTGTAATAATTTGTGTTCGTAGAACTCACCATTTCCGAGATATTCAAACTTAAAAACGAATTTCATTAACTTTTGGGTTCAGAAAAGTTCGACATCTTGCAAAGAATTTCAAAAGCTAAAACCTGGAATACAATATTTTTTTTTTTCACAGAACTCACCGTTTGCGAGACATTCGCACTCGAAAAACTTTAGAATATTGCGTTCAATTCCGCATTAATCCACTAGAAAATTCCAGAATCTAAATGTTCCACCATAATACTTTTTTTCGTGTGACCAATATCACAAATATTACTGATTATTCTAGAATAATTGTCCCGGCCCACGTTGATACCAAACTGGATCAATACAGTCAAATTGGAAAATGATTCTTTCTAAAAAAAATGGATAAGTATTCGGTGAAACCCGGGTATACCTCGACTTGAGAGATTTTAACACCTTTCAAAGGTTGGTGGTGGTAGCAACTAAAAGAGGATGTTCGCACTAAGACTACCTAGGGCACATTTCATTTGTCGGAATAACGCCTGCCTGTATAACTTCATGCACCCTTCTAGATTATATTAATAGGCAGTTGATTTGTTAGAATTGTATTTGAACTCCACAACAAATAACTTCCTGGAATCATACTCAAAGCAGGGAATCGCCTATAGTCACACTATTTGTGAATTTTTTAGATTGTTTCATCTACTAGTACATTTTATTACCTTCACTATGACTAAAATCAATTTATGTACATCTACCCAATTTAGTCACACGAAACAATAAAAATCGCAAAAAAAAAAAAAAAAACACAAAAAGCATTCACTCTATTTCAATAACAGCTTATTGCTGATGGTACCCTTGAAGGATCAATTCACTTTACGAGTTCTATTGGTTTTTATGCATCGGAAATGTAATGCTTTTTGATATTTCGACCAAATGAGACTTTTATGGCTCTTTACTTGTACTATTTTAACCCATTTTTCAACCGTCCCAATAGAGCAAATGCTCTCAGTAAATTGATCTGCATCGTAGTCGTAGAGTACAAAATATGGAAATTTTTTTTTTTATAGTTTCGATACCATCCCATATAATGAAAAGCGCTCCCATAATATTTTACGATAGACTGCGAAATTTATACGTTTATCCTTTTAGCCATTGAAAAAGTATAAATGTCAATAGCAGTGAACCCAAAATGGTAAAATTTTCCCACAGTTCTCGTAAATGAAAGAAAAAGAAAAATGGATATCAAATTAGCTTTGTTAAAATATAGGTATGTATCCTTTTATTTGCAGACATTTGTGAATTCGATTTGCCCCCGTAATTAAGCCCCTACTCGCACTTGCCAGGACTATTCAGATTCAGAGGCAGTTTTGAATACAATTTTATTTAAATGACCCAGTTTCATTCCGTAACGAAAAAAAAAAAAAAAAAAAAAAAAACAGAAAGGTTAATGCAATAATAACAAAAATCGCCTCTAGATAAGCTCTGTTAGATACAAAAGAAGTAAAGATACTTATGGAGAGTAGAAACCGACAAAAGGATATTCTGCTCATTGTGGTGTAAGAAAAAAAAAAAAAAAAAAACAACAACATGAAAGCGGACACAACTTCTTGTTTTTCGAGATGGAAAATTAAAATTTTTTCCATTCGGTTGCACTGATACAGATCCGCAGATATAGAACGCAGTATATGGTGTTCAAAGGATTCTGTTTTCTTTTACTTAAGGTCTAAAAGGCAGACACAATAGTACACGGAATGGTGACAAAATAATCTTCAAGTTTAGAATTAGGATAAGGGAGAAGTATTTTTTGATTGTTTTCCTCTTAGATGGAAAATTCTAATTCATCAGACAAATCAAGACTGTCAAGGACAAATGCGCGGTCTTGGCGGTCTGATGTCCTTTCGAATTGCGGTTGCCTTAGGTTTGGGGTGATGGCAAAACTTTGTGCGTATTTAGCTCTTTTAATTATAACTTTTTGAACGACGCGAATTTGTTTTGCTGATTAGAAGGGAAATAAAAATGTTTACTTTCTGTGGTTATGTAAAGTAAATACTCGTACAAACAAAAATATCTAGACACGTGTGAGATTGAACTCGATAGAAGAAACAAAATAATCTGTTTTCCTATTATTCTTCACCAACCATGCGAGCATCGAGAAATGCTTTATTGTACCATAAAATGAACATAAACTTATGATATATCCACTCGTATCAACCACAAAAGATCATTGGGTTTATGATAATTAAACATATCAATACGATCAAGTTGAGTGAGCTATTAAATTTGAGAAAAGTTCGGCAGATGCTGGAAATAAAAAATTTCCACATCATTGGGTTTTTTGAAGTTTTGCTTTGAGATAAATATATTTTGAATGCATTTTATTTAATTAAGCATTGAAAATCAAAGCCAGTTGTAGCTTGTAGGTAGCAATGTCTCAAAAGTCTTGTGCATCAAGCAGGATGAACCGTCATGCGGCAGTGGTGGGACCCTTAAGATGCTGACGACGGAAGATGTGACATCAAGCAGACAGAGAACGATAAGGAACGAAGAAAACTCAGAGCAATGAGGAAGCATACCACTTCTCCGCCTGAAGAAAAAAAATACAAAACATAAGATAGTTACAATCCATTCGTAACGGATTGTGCTATATCCTATCGATTTTGGTAGAAGCATTTTTTTTAAAAAACTTTTTTCATAAATTTTTAATTATTTTGAACTTTTTTTTAACTTTTTTTTTAATTTTATACATTTCTTTCATAAAAGTGGGCTTTCTTTCATGACAGTGGGCTTTTATTAAAAAAATCAAAACAAATATTAAATCTAAGACAAAAGGAACGTATGTATGTACCAAGTTTGATTCATCTAGTTCAAAATTTAGAGCATTAAAACCTGTTACTGACCATGGCTAAAACAATTCCCCCTAACGTATAGGTATATATATATATGTTACAGGGTGTATCTTTATATCTTTCAATGCTAGAAACTATGTATTAAAATCAGTACACCACTATCTGTGGATAGTGGTATAAACAATTTAAAGTCAAAATCCACCATCCATGGATTTAAAACCGCAAATGATAGTATTCATCGTCTAAAGTTCTATACAAAATGAGTTGTTTAAGAGCAGCTAAATGGTTTCATTCCTCAAATGAAAATTGCGGCGATTTTATTTCAAAGATGACTTTTCAATTCTAGGACAATGTTGTAACCTAGTGCTGCGGAGGATATCTAAATCCCCACCCGTTCCAAAGAATAATGCATGGCTATGTATAGGCATATGATCTTTGATTATGAAACATTTCTGTAGAAGTAGAATTTACGAGAAGGTTGTGACATTAGATCAGTGGTCTTCAACTTCAATTTGTTGGCAGAACACATGTCAAATTTCTTGTTCACAGAACCCCAAAGTGTTTTTAATTGCCCTTACAAAACTAACTTAAGATTAAGTTCTCAGCTGACGAATTGGCAAGGAAAGGAGCGGGCAACACAGAACTGAACCCGGATAATACAATAGAGGTCCCTCTGACAACTACTAAAACAATAATCAGTGAGAAGATACTCGTACGACAGGAGTTCAATAACTACTGGACGATTCTAGACACGTGCAAAGTGGCTAAATCTGTAATAACAAAACCGAGTTACAACACAGCAAAAAGAGCTCTAAACTCAAGCAGAACACAATTGAGATTGATGGTGGGACTTTTAACAAGGCACATCAATCTCAACAAACATTCGTTCAGACTCGGGATAACTGATACAACAATCTGTGCCAACTGTGAGGAGGAGGATGAAAATATAGAACACTTCCTCTGCCACTGCCCTGCTACAGGGAGGTTAAGACTGAAAATTCGACTCATTTCTTACGTCTCAGAGCTAATAATAAGGAAATGCACCAGAGCATTGTATTCATCATATGTTTAAACCTTATCTACATATAAATGAAGAGCATAAATTTAGGTCACCCTAAGAGGAGTGGCAACTTATTTCATCAAATTGCAAAAATTAAGCAAAACATTGCTCGTTTGCTTAGAAGAATTCAAGTAAAGATGTTTTTCCAATGCGAATTCAGTGCTACGTCGCTTTTTCACCCATTAGGTCTAACAATCATGGGTTCCTTATTAAAGCCTAAGTACCCTGGTATACGAAACATTTACTGGTAAAATGCAAAGCACAATTTCTTCATATTAATGACATGGAAGCGCTTGCAATTATTACAGCGCAAAAGTTTGAGTTTAACGACAAAAACCATTTGCTACATATATCATTCGTTTCATCGCGGAACCCTGGGATCCCACGGAACCTAGTTATGGTAATATATTGGCTTAAAGACGATTCTGTCAAGATGCCCAATCCTCAAAAAAAAAAATAACACATTTGATTTCTTATTTAGTAGAAAATTGCAATTAAAAATTTGAGCACGTAATGAATGTCAAAGAGCAAACAAATATCTGTACATTCTCTTCCAGCCCACAAAAATTAAGAGAAAAAAATCTGATCTTTGGTAGATGTTCTGCCTTTGTTTGCAAACAGCAGCAGCAGGAATGTTCCATGTCTACCACCTGCAATGGTTTTAAATATTAGTTCCGTAGCTTTGATTTGTTTCCACGACCGAGTAGTTATTCGAGGTACGCAGTTTTTCTTTTGAAAACTCGACTAACCTGTTACACCTATTAAAAGCAGGACACTGCAATTTTGGACAGGATGACCAAAGGAAACCACAAGATATTGAATGTGGAATGAAAAGTTACTACACTTGGTGATGGGTGAAGTAGACATAAGACTGTAAATATTTAACTCAATCTAATTTCCATTTCTATCAGCTAATTGTTGGCCCCGTTTAAATTCTCTTAAGAGTGAGTGATAATTCTCTCATACGCGACGAGAGTTTTATGTGGATTTGGTTGCTCTTTTGATGATGCAATCTACCTGCAGTCATTTTGATGAAAATTGAATAGGTAGTTTCAACATAAAGGGTAGATACCCCGCAAAACCTTGGAGATAGTGATATCAAAATGTCATCCTCAAATGATTATGCTAACACTGTGTAAAAAGTATCATATTTACCACCCGATCCTATTGAACAACGGAAAGGTCACCGTGTTAATACTCGTAGATTTCAGAGAGTTGTAGCCCATCCCAATTATACTCGTAATCTAAATAAAGGCGCATTGCGTCTACATTATAGAACTCATGAGTTAATACAATTTTTGGTTACAAATAAATTGTCAAAACATATTACGAGAAATTTTCAGAAAAGTTATCACTCAATAATCAAACAAATCCAAACACAAACTGCTGCGGTGACAGTTTAACTAATTGCTAATTACAAAATAATCGGATTAGGTAAATTTTCAGCAAAAATAATCAGAACTTTTTTTTTTGTTTTTTACAAAACACTACTCATTTTCATAACAACGGTCTCAAAGTCACTGGCACATAATTAAATATTAATTATGAAAATTTTAATCTCCTGCGATAAATTGCATTTGGGAATTAACGTTTAACCGATTCGGGTAACCCAAAAACAAATTTGAATAATTTAATATACGGGTAGTCACATTAACAGCACAAAGTGTAAAGGGACATAGTCCGGTCCATTTGTTGCAAAATGTAATATCATTATAGCGTAAGTACTGCTGGAGGAAGTTTTCAACACTGCATAAGTTTTCCCAACTTAGTTTCAGTCAACGGTCACTTTACGTTAAAAGTTATGCCATAAGATTCACAGCTGCATCAAGGATGCAGAGAAATCCAGTAAAAGTTACTCTAATTGGCAACAATCTTACAACTAGTTTATACATCAACATTCGAATTCCGGGGCAGCACAGCAACACTACTAACACTTAATAGAGCAATCAGCAGAAATCGGAAATCGGATTTGCTTTCGTTTTGCACACTATTTCCAAGAGGTTCACTAAAGAGAAGCGCACACACAAGGACTACAGCATACGAACGCAACATTAAAACTTCTGCCATCGTCCTGTCATTCAGTGAAAAACTTTTGGGAAACATTTGGAAGCACTTTCCGGAGTTATCACATTGCTTTTGAATGATTTTTTTTGTGCCTTCTGAAAAGGCTCTTTGTCTTTTAATTTGCTTTTATCAACCCTAAGGAGCAGTGATGTGTATTTAATTAAGGACATTTTTTTTTCAGTGTGTAAAGTGCTTGAAGCGCTAATTTTTATTATTGCAGAGTGTCAGGAAGATAAACCTTTTTTCTTTGTACACTTTCCTTTCATCAAGCATGTAATTTTTTTTTTATTTTTTTATTTGTTTAACCCTATCTCAACGCACACCTTTTCTTCTTCTCCTGTTGCTCCTTGGCACGAAATTGAATTATGAACTGTATCAGTTCAACCGTGATTACACTCTGTTGTCGACTATCTCGTCTAGGACGACTCATGCCTGTGGTGACTATTAAAGTCCAAAAAACGGTTAAAGTTCCACATTAAATGTTAAACACACAGTCACTTGTAAATTGCGAAACGCAGGACAAGATATTACCACAAATGTAAACTATTACGGAGAGAGAAAAAAAAGTTCCTTTCGAAAGGTATTTTTAGAACTTAGTCCTTTGCACGTTTGGTTTAAACTAAGAGCAAGAGACACGAAACGAAAATAGTGGAGTGTTGTTATACTCCTTATTATATTTTTTTTTTACTTCTTTTAACCTTAAGGAGGTTGACGTATATATAAAGGATTAACAACAACAAAAATTTGCGATTAAAGCCACGAAATGGCAAGGAAATTGCACACACAAAACCCGGTAGGAGGGAAGCAACGGGAATAGAGCTACGACTCAATACTGTTGTTTCATGGCGCACGAATGTTGGCAAACACGAAACCGAATATAAAAGTCCGTGTACCCATCGCATAAGTGGTAATATTTCTCGTTAATACGGGTTCTCCTTTTTAAATAGAGAAATGTCAGGCATCTACGAATAGAAAGGAAGGGCGAAATGGCGGTTCCCAAAACCGGAAGTAGACCACGATACCATTACTAAATTAGAAAAAAAAAAAAAACAATAGTCACTGAGCAACCACATAGCGAAGGAAATTATTATTCTGTAGATTTAGAGATTGTATCTGGTTGTTTGGCTGGATGAGGTTTTGATTGGATAATAGCAAGTTGAAGGTGTGAAATTTAGGAATTCATTTGTTAACGCGATTTCAAAATCATGTGCGTTTAAGAATTGGATTGGCCAAGGACTTTGATTAGGACCAGATCAAATTAAGATGAGCGGTCAAATATGATCACTTTGATTTCTTGGCAAGAGTTCTTCCATGATGCCAGAGTTGTTTATAAATCTGGGTAGATTTTTGGACTAGCTGATTCGAAGTAGAAGCTTACTATGTAAAGAAAACGTGCTTCGATTTTGGCCAATATAAAGGGTTTTTCAATAAGTACATAACAATTTTGTATTTAAATAAAACATAATAATTGAGATATCGGGCTGAAATTTATTCCACGTGTAGTACATACATATGTTAAATTTAAGTATGGAACTCGATCTCGTTCATATGACCACCGGGAGCACGTTTGCAGCGATCGATTCTTTGGAGCCAATTTTCCACCACTCTTCTACTCATATCAGCCGGAACGTTGGCAATTTCGCGTTCAATATTATTTCTGAGCTCCTATAACGTTGTTGGCATAAACCAACGACTTAACATAACCCCATAAAAATAAATCCATCAGCGTTAAATCTGGCCATTCGACCAGACCATTTCTCGAGATTACACGCAATTGTTTGACCAGCTGCGTGGCATATGGGACCATCTTGTTGGAACCAGATATGTATCACTGATATTAAGTCCATCCAATTCTGGCTAAAAATAGTCTTCCAACATGGTACGATAGCGAACTCCATTGAAAGTGACATGGCGATCATTTTCATCGACGAAAAATTACGGTCCAACCACACCTCCGGCACGAAATCCACACCACACGGTCACTTTTTGTGGATGCAATGGAGTCTCTTGTGGGTTTGTTGCTGTCCAGTAACGCATATTTTGCTTACTGACAAAGCTTCATCGCTGAAGATGATTTTTCGATGAAATTCAGGATTTCCTTCGAACTTTTGCAGAGCCCAATCGGAGAAGTATCGGCGCTTCCAATGATCAAGAGGCTTCAGTTCTTGGGTTAATTTGATCTTGTAAGAGTGTAGGCTAAGATCTTTACGCAAAATTCGCCACAATGTGGAGATTCCCAATTCCTGTGAACGGCTTGGAATCGACTGATTTGGCTCATTTTGAACTGAAGCACTTACGGCTGCGATATTTTCGGTACTTCGATCGGTGCGTTGTCTTACTGGCACAGGAACATTCAATAGTGAATATTTTGACTCAAGTTTATCCACTATACCATGCACAGCCTGTCTGGTGGGACGATTATTACGAGCGAGAATTGGAGTAAGCGCTCTTAAAGTTGCAACCACTGACTCATAATTTCGGTTTTTAATAATTTTCAAAAGCCGCTCGTTCGTGAACTTCACCACGATAAGAACGTAAACGTTAACTGACGTTTTGAAATTGACAGATCATAAAAAAAGTTTAAGGGTGCGTTTGTATTAAAATACAAAATTGTTATGTCAATATTGAAAAACCCTTTATATACATATGTGTGTTCTTTAATTTGAGCATCTCGAGTCAGAATTTCGGAAGTTAAACGAATTTAACGCCCGTTGATTTATAGGCGGTAGACTATACGATGAACTTGCGTCCATCATGATTCGATAGAGAACCATCATAATTAGGCCGAAGCTGTTGCACAGAACCAGAGCTTGGTAGACACTTAAGGCTAACTTATCAACCGGGCTCTAGTTCGGGGAAGATTTTTCGCTAATAAATTCACAGCATAGATTCCTCGCTGTTCAAGCTTCCTGGCATCTGCGATCTTAAATGGAGATTCGGTCTTTTCTATCGTCTGGAATCTGGAGGCTAGGATTTCAATACTTTATTGGACGGAGGGTTGTTGTCCATTTGACAGATGTTTCCCATGATATGGCTCATAGAGTTTGCAGTTTTATATTTTCCTCGGTTCACCATTCCCACACATGACCAAACATCCGATGAAGAATTTTACATTCCAACGAATCTAATAATTGATTCGTCCTTATCCCTGCATAGATCCATCGATTTAGGGTTTTATTTTGCTTTGTTTTTGCGTGTCATTTCTGAATGTTACGTTAACATCGAGATAGCTAGACTAACAACTATCGAACAATTGATTAGCAACAATCAAGGATAGACAGACGATTTATTCGAATTATTCAATTGTTTTTATTTGCAATCAATTACCATTATTATAGCCCCAGTTCAAAGGTAAATGGCTTTTAAAAATAAAGTTTTTTGGAACCATCTTACAATTTTGATACTCGTAGAAGTAAGGCATACTAACAAAACTCAATGTACTAAAGCCTTTTCAGAAAGAACTCATTTAAACCATGCATCTTTTTGGCGTTACAGACAACTCTAGTGTAACACGACATAAACACATATCCCACATCGCAAAATCGGCGTGAAGTTGAGCTTATTGCTTAGAGCAAAGAGATACTTTATTGCGCAACAGCTACTTCTACTATACATTAGGAGTTCGGCCCCAAAACATTTTCTTCGACAGCATACAGAGACGAGTAGTTGGCTTAATAGAAGATCCAGTAACAACTGAAGACTGGTGGCAGGCCTATTTCTGTACTATAGATACTATCATGGAAAATGTTCTGAAGACCTCAATTGAATAATCCATAGAAATGCGACATGTGAGCAAGCGGTCCGGCAACCGCGCGGACATCCTTTGACCAAAACTCCTTCTGCTACAGGACAAGTTAAGTTTGGAATTCACTCTCAGGAGATTTATTTCCTAGTCTTTAATCTCCAGCAATTCAAGAGTCAACAGTCATCCACAAGCATCCCGGTGCGCTGTTTCGCCTCTGAGAGAAGATTAAAAAAAAAAGATTTAACAGAATATTTAGCCAATTTCCTAAATTCTTAAGAAAGGGTAAGTGATTCAAGTTTAGGCTTGTATACCAAAAACGTAATCTCTCAACTTTCATGTATTCTCTCACGATACAAAAACAAAAGTTTTCGGATAATTGTGTGTTTCCGGTGCCTACATACATAGGTATGCATCCCGCTAAAACGTTTTGTATATTCCCACACCAAGAAAAGGGTGGACAGAGTTCACGTATTCGTAGGCTTCCTATGAATAATAAAATGTAGCTGCTAATGTAAATTTGACAAAGGCTAAACGAAAAGGGGAGAGTAATATATTATTTATATAAATAATAAGGAAAGAAATCCTTTAATTATTTTGAAAGAAACAGCACTAATTTTATATACCATTCATATACATGCTCATAATTTTCTTAGAAGTTTTCTGAACAAGATGGTACAATATTGATTGATTAAGTGTTGTATTTGGTGAGAGGCAGTTACTTCAACCAATATAGTCACCTAAAAGGTAGTATCCGTGAGTACTAAGTATTCGTTACTTTCACTCGATTCTTCCTGAAAATGTAACGAATGAGTACGAATACCCCAAAGTAATCATGATTTACATCACTAGCAGCCACGGGGCCCACCCTTGAACTATACATTACTTAATTATTTTAGCAATATAAAGCTATTTTAACCATCTGTCTGCTATAATTTCTAATATTCAGAGCCAATCTTGAACATTTTTTTTGGACTTTGTAAGTTCGTAATTTTAATCTGAACTCTAACTGAGCTCCAACTGTGCGTCACAAGGTATAAAAACTGATAAAGCATACGAATAATATGTATAAAGTGTGTCGTTGTAAATGATTTTACCATATCAATTTCTTGGGAACTTTTATAGCCTTTAAAATATACTCGTGCTGCACAAGTCTTTGATAAGACGCAGATAATACGAAATACTTTCTCCCTACTCAAATATGTATTTTACAATAATTTTTCGTACAGAATCTAGAGCATTTTCAACTGCCTGCTGGTCAACGTAACTCTACGACGACATCATCCTGCCATCAGTAATAACATTTGTCTGTGTGTCTGTAAGAGGACGAACAGGTCATTCACTGTCATGTCTGGCATTGCTTCCATTCAATAAAAATTGAATTTATTTTTTTCACCCCTATTAATCGCAAATGAAGTGAACACTAACACAATTGCTTTCCGATCAAGTGGTCTAATACTCGTACTCCCCCAATTGAACCTAATACCGGCGCTATTAGTCCTAGTGGAATGAGTGTTGGTGCGGCTTCACAACATTAACCCAAATATTATCGTACAATTTTTGTTCTGCCCTTTTTGTATTATGCTCGCTCTCTACAGTTGAGTTTCACATTTTTCTCACCATGGCAATACAATAAAGAAAAACACTTTTACTTTGAGTAACTAAATAAAATATAATGGCTCTCCAATTTACAAAGAAACGAATAAAATACCAGTCACGATATTTTAGCCAAAGAAACTTTACCACCTCATACTCTACAATTTATTAGGTGCGATGTGGTTAAGACCAGTAACTATGCGGCTCATTTGATAATTAAGTGCTGGGTTTCCCTAAAGAGTTCCAGAATTTTAATAGCAAATGGCTTGCACCCAATGACTCCGGATGGGAAAGGAAATGGGTTAGGCGTTCCAGCCACCACCCTTTTCAGATAACTTTAATCGTAAATTTTACTATTTGCGTGTGCATATACAGACAAAGTCGAAACATAAATACACGAAATAAGTTTGGAAGGTAAAATTTAGTTGGGAATTACACGAAATGCTTCGTGGTAGGTATTTGTAGGGACTACTTTGGGTTTCGAAATTGGAATAAGGGACTTGTGGAAAACACATTCCTTATGATAAATTGTACGAGGCATGTATTTAATAGTACTGCACCAGTGCAGTTGATTTGCAAATATTTTAAACAGGTCACGAAACTGAATAATAGAGGAACCTCAGATAATTCACATTACCTGGCTTTAACCGTGAGACCCGGTTAAATTATGTATTATAGGTAGAAAAATACGAAGCTAAGTTTATTGACCTTATGGATTCTATTATTTCGATGCAGGTTGCATTGGTCGCTCTTGACAGATAGCATTCCGTATATATAAATACCCGTTTGATGCAAACATTGTTATACTTTCAGACCATAGATAGTAATCACGACAATTTTTGGTCAATCTCACCGATTATCATCTTTTCGTAGCGAGCAGCCCGGAATCGGTCTCTGAAGGTCTAAAGACTATGGGGCAAAATCACGAGTAATGTCAGAATATGAATGTGCCATAATTTTTGCAAATGGCGTCAACAACAAGCAGTAATAATAATTCTACGTTCTTCAGGTGTGTATCGCTCCATTGCTTGTTGTCAACTAATTCTCTATCTGTCTACAACATAAATGTTAAGCACAATGAAATTTGACGCCATTTACAAAAATTATGGCACATTCACATTATGACATTACTTTTGCCCCACTTTGTATATTCAGAATCTGTTCAACCACATACTGAAGTCTTCCTTTGCTGGAAACAATAAGTGCAACAATAAGTAGCCACCTTGGCTCAAAGGTAAGCACGTTGAATTACTGAGCAGGAGGTACAGGTTTAAATCCCAGCAAAACACTAACTAATTTGTCCATGGTCCCACCTTTCGCGAATGTAAAACTCTAGGTCAATTCCTCTTCTGTGAAAAATATAACACGTACAAGGTGAAAGACAAAAAAAAAAAAAAGCCTCGGAAACACTTCGGCAGATACTATTTCAACAACCTCGAGGTAGCAGCAAGTACAACTAAATCTTGAAATTTTGTAGGGAGATCAAGCGCTTTCTGGAATATGCTTAGGTTTGTGTAAGTTTATGAAAGTTCTCAATGGAATGGCGATGCCCATTATGGCACCTAGTACCTTATGTTAGCATTGCTTTCCAAAACTATTTAACCTAACCTAACATGCATGGCTACGATAAGATAAGCCCTAGGCTTATAGGAGGCTTCATCAGCTAAATATTAATTTACTTATCAATAATCATAATAATACGCCTAAATATAATAAGTTATCTAGATGGGAAGTGCAGTCTAATCAATCAAAAAACTGCTGCCAACAGCGGCGCACCAGTGGATAGGCTGTGTATCCCGAACGGGCTTATTTTAATTTTGTTCGTTTGTTTCTTTAGAATCTCATTGTGAGTATTTTATGTAGCGAGAAAGGGAAACGAAAATCTGTATTTTTGTTTGAGCGGCAAAAGGATTTTGATGAATTTTTTTTTACTGGTTTGAGAAAACGATATGGTGGACGTGGCGTGGAGAGCTGGCGTATGGCTCAGTACTTAATGAATAATACGTGTTATATTAAACATGAAGGCATAAAGGAAAGGAGTATTCCCATCACGGTAAATAGAACTTGGCATTCCAAAATCCCATACGGGGGACTAAGACGGTCACCACTCCTAACAATGAATAACTATGTAACTTAAAATTAGGAATACCTGTTACTTGTAGGTATCCTAATTGTGAAGGTCTGCAGAAAGATTTAATATACTAGATAAGTTCGAAACCACGTAGTCATTTCCACTGCTGAATAACTCAAAGAAGAAATTGTTGTGTACAATGAAAGAAGTGCGCAAGGCAGTCAAATAAATTAAGCAGGGAAGGAGGCAGTGGGACGAGATAAAATTCCTTCAGAATTTTGGATGAAAATGGACGGCGTCAGGTGAGTGGCTCACAAAAATGTTGAATAAAGTGGGTCAACCAATGCCGGATCAGTGGAAAAGTAGAACTAGCTTCTTTATTTCGTTTTAAGGCGACACTCGCGAATGCAATAACTACCGCTCGATCAAACTAATGTCGCATACAATGAAGATCGCTGAAAGACTGTTAAATGCCTGATATCGTCAAATAATTGAGCTGGACGATTTGTTGAAGGCAAATCAACCAGCGACGCAATCCAAAGTCTGAGGATAACGATGGAGAAACACCGGGATGCCTCAAAAGATCTACAGATGGACTTTATTGACCTCGAGAAAGCGTTTGATAGGATTTCTAGGGATCTCATATGGATGACGCTGAGGACACAAAAAGTTCCAGATACGTAAATCAGATTAGGTGAGGTAAGATGCGCGGTAGAAATAACAAAGAAATTTGCTTCTGATGACAATCTTACTCTCGGCTGTTTGTCAGACATTTGCGAGAGGTGGGATCGTGGGCACTTTTTCTTTTCTTTTTGTGTTTTCCGGGATTCGAACCTTGAATATCTCACCCAGTGATCGCGCACTTAACCATTGAGAACCGGCGCCCACGAGGCAAATTACGGCGGCAGAGATGAAAATGTTAAGAATGTCGGGATTGTATCAGATCTACCCCTATTCGAGAAAGTCTTCACGTTAAAAAGCCTATCGTTGAAAAGCTTTAAGCAGACAGGATCAGTTAGTATTGTCACGGGCAAAGGCGAGCACTGGCAAACCTGGTAAGGAGGTGCCCACGTGCAAAGAAGAGGCAGGAAAAAGAACTCTTGAATCATACAAATGATAAAAGTGCAACAACGCCCTGACATCAGTTACGATACGATCCAGGACCGAGCAGGATATAGACTAATTCTGAGGTCCGACAGCAGCAATGCAGTAAAAATGAAAAAATTAGGAAAGGGCTAATAAAAAGGAAAAAACAAGTTTGAAACTCAAGCCACAATCCACTAGCAATTTTTTGTTTTTTTGTGAAAAGATATATTTCTTCAATGAAAGTCGTGTTTTAAAGAATGAATGGCTTAGTAAGACAAAATAGTTAAACATTGTCAGCAACGACTTTCATTAATCATAAATAAGGGAAATACGAGTAGGTGTGAATGAAAATTTAAAGAAAAATAAATATTTTTGTGTGAGGAGCAACAGTTTGACTAAGATTAAGTAGAGGTATTCATTTTTTTTTTTTTTTGAATGAATGAATAATTCAACCTCAAACTGTATTTATTATTAGAAATAGATAACAATTGTTCGGCAGCCAGACTCGATTTGTATAAATTTCATTAATTTAAATATGTTATAGATCCCTACTCATTATCACTATTACTGCCTAGTTCATTCTTTAATAAAACCAAGTTTGCAACCTCAATCGAATTCTTACTTTTTAAGTTTGTCCATTACGTCTCTTTATTGCTATTCATCACTGTAATGCACTAACTTCTTAAGTACTATTTCTGCACATTATTTATTGTTCATTTCACAAGACCGATACCTAACCACTCTGCGCTTAAACTGAAAGAGCCAAAATATTTAAATCTATTCCTTCTGACCCAATTTAATTCCTTTATCAAACAAACAACAAAAATAAAAAAAAACAAGCAAAAGTTTGAGTACGAAACTTACTAATTCAATGAAAGTTGTGATTAAAAGTCAATTTATTATATATCACGATTTTTAGTTGATTGATCATTAAAAAAAAAAATTAACTTGTAAAATGTTAACACACTAAATGTGAAACTAAAAATGAATGTTTACAAGAGACAATTTTTGGCTTCTTATCACCGACAAAATTTGTTTACAGGTCTTATCAGCTTTCAAAATGCGACTGCGATGAGTGAGTCTAAAAATATGGTGATAAAAAAAAACTAACATAAAATTGACTCTTCGACAAGTAGGATTTCCAGCAGAAACATGTTCGCATGTCAAATAATTCTCATCAATTAAAATCCAAGTGACCTTAGTACAGCAAAACAGATTGTCGTAGTTGTGGCTAATTTAGACGAATGGGTCTCTAAAATATTACCAACTTCTTAGTCATGTCATAAATGCTGGTGAACGCATTTTTGGTGATAAAATAAAAACGAACAAGTATATTTTGGTTTTTTTTTTCTATAAAACTTTAATTGATTATTTAGTAAACAATATTTCAACAATTAATGCGAAATGGCCGCCATTTGCATTTATGAAGGCCTTGACTGACCACTCATCGATCTCAGCACGCACGCATCAAGGATTCAACATTTGGATGTTGAGTGGAAGAAGCCTGAAGGACAATCGCCTGCAGCTTTGGTCGCCTGTGGAGCTTTCTCACAATGCGAGTGCGTCTGGATATTTGATGGCCAGTTACCCCACCAGTATCCTCAAACAATTTAACAGTTCGATACACAAAATTTTGGGTGATTTCAATCGGTTGCAAGGACCGGAAATATTCCCTCTATCCATATTACACTTGTGAAGTCCAATTACCACAACACGGTTTTCAATATCGTCCCAGTCCATATTTACAAAAGAGTTTTGTCTAAATCTTTTTGCGTGTTAACTTAGTATAAATGTCACTCATTTAATAACTGTCAATATAGAATGGAAGTGTTCAATACTAGTTTCACGATGAGTGCGTTCAAACGTGTACCAGTATTTATGACATGACTATGTAGATTATGTCTTAGAGGTTGACTTATAGACGAGTTAAATTTAAGAAGAGCAATAGATTGACTTTAACAACTTCCAACAAAATAAAATGATTAGAAGAAAACAAAAATAGAAAGACTAAAACCTATATCTAACCTACCATCAATGAAATATAATCCTACTAAAACAAAATAAAATGAAAACTTCCTCTTATACAAAGAAGAAGTAAGGGTGTATTAATTTCAATCAAAATCAATTTCATTACCCAAGGGTAGATACCATACACAATGATACAAAAATAGACTTTAGGGCAGTACAGGCTAAGAATGAAAAAAAGTAAGGAACAAATAATTTGAGGAAAGAAAAGCCAGACCAAGCTCTTGAAAACGTCACATACGAGTACAAAAAGAATCCTGTCCATCAATGACGGCGCACGTAAAATGTATTATCCTGTCACTGTATTGCCGCCACCACATTGACCGTCGTAGGAATGGATGAATGGACCAAACGACAATAAATCGTTATCTTTTGAAAAAAAAAAAAAAAAAAAAAAAAAAAACACCGACCAGACCAACCGAGGAAACCCCTGAAAGTTTTCTCATTCTAGAAGAGTGAAGAAAAGAAAAAAGGTCTATCCTTCTTTTCTCCATTGGGTTGTAATAGGATTATGAAGTTGTATGGGGGAGTTTCCTTTTATACTTGAGAGTTTTCCTCCTTTCTACTGTAGATTACGTTTTTATTATCACAGTGATGAGTACCTACTGTTCGCCCATCATCAAATACGATTTGTTTCAATCAAAAGATTTTGCGTGTAAGTCGAAAGGCATTTCGGTAATGCCTTCGAGTTCACAAACTTTATCAAAATTGTTCTATGACACAAATAGATATTGGCTTGTAGAGTGTGGTGGAAGGCACATAATTAAGATTTTCCCGATACTGGTGTTTCTTTGAACATGAATGCAAATGAGAATCAGGATAAAGATCTAAATACGGAACTTTGCAGAGAGATTGGGGGCTGAGTTTTTGCTGAAGACTGGTATTATTCCTTACTCAATAATAGTATCATGTAAAGGGTTATTCATTTCAAGGTTGGGATTTCACATCCCTGCCATATGGCATCTGTCAAATCTATCTGTCATCCATAGTGACAGATAGTTAGTTCTTGCCTTGCCACTTTACAATATTGATCAACGCATTCAAATTGTTGCATCTTACTACAAAAATAACAATTCTGTAACAGTTGAGAGGTCATTGCATCTATATTGATGTTGAGACTCAAATTGAAATCCATTAAGCCAGAATATTTCCTTCAATATTGTTTTACAGGATTAAGAACGTTAAATTTTGAAAAAAAAACATGCAAAATTTGAAAATGTGTAAAATATTATAATGTGGAGATAGTCCCGCCTCTCGTAGAATTTTGTTCTTATTATGGTACGGCCTATCATCTGAAGTTGAATTACTCTGTATAATCGCTATTCAGGAAATACGAGGAAGATTGGGTGGGCCGGGGTTAAGGAGAACAGAGACCTGCGGTATGTACTCTGGCACATTGCTTCATTCTAAGAGTTTGGCTAGAACAACGACGTGCGAATATCCAGCGGAGTAAGGACCAGAATCTATAGGTGCAATCGCGAGACATTGCCCGACTATTTGCTTATCGTTTTGATTTTTTTTTTACAGGTGCCATTTATCCATTTCCAGGTTATCGACACCATGAACTTAAGACTTGTTAACGGGGGTACTGTATTTTACTTTGCGTTCACTGTAATAATTGTTCCATTTCCATTTCCAACAGGTATGTTATTAAGTCTCTAAAGATCGCTCCGATCCAGCGGAGTAAGGACCAGAATCTATAGGTGCAATCGCGAGACATTGCCCGACTATTTGGTTATCGTTTTGATTTTTTTTTTACAGGTGCCATTTATCCATTTCCAGGTTATCGACACCATGAACTTAAGACTTGTTAACGGGGGTACTGTATTTTACTTTGCGTTCACTGTAATAATTGTTCCATTTCCATTTCCAACAGGTATGTTATTAAGTCTCTAAAGATCGCTCTTGCCGGTCATTAATAAATTGAAAATGCTTCCAATGTTGGTCAACGCATAGCCCTCAACATGTAAAGGAAAGTACACTGAGCTCAGGGAAATCGAAACCCAATCGCAACCCTACTACAATTAAGTGACATATGATTACGAAACGATAAACAATGTAAAAGTAACGAATAATGAACATGAACAATGAGCAATGAAGAATGAACAATGAACAATGAGCAATGAACAATGAAGAATAACGAATGGAGAATGAAAAATTAATAATGAAGAATGAATATTCACGTCATCGAAGACCCAAATTAACAATTGGAAATTAATATCTAAGTTCATACGAAATGTGGTCCAGGCAAATTATCCATTGTTATGTTGACTTCTTTCAAAATGCAAGACAGGTTATGAATATGAGGGAAGGATGCTCCTATGGCTAAGGAATGCATTGCAAGCATACGTCGAATAGCGCCTATCTACACATATGTAGGCAGGAGAGATTGTCTGCAGTTGAAGTACAAAGTGAAGAGTAGTGTAAGAACCTACGAGTACTAATTCAATACCGTTAAGAGTTTTATAGCACAAGACAAGTAAGTATAATTACTAGAAACATCTAGTAATCAGGAATGCTGAAAAGCTAGAGCAGTATGATCGTCAAGTACCCAAAGAAGAGCAACCAAAAAAATACATTACGTTTCCAAATTTAAAACTAATGTAAACCGCTACATTATGATCCTTTAGTAAGGGGAAACAATACAAGTGAACATTTCTAGACGTAACCTTAAAACGACGTACTAATGATCAAAAATAAACAACTTAAATCTCTTCAAAAACATCTTCAAAATCCCATTAAATTAGCAAAAAAATAATGAAACATGTTTACCTCAAACATAACCTTCAATTCACCAAGGTTATTGCCAATCACGTGCGAAGTGAATTCAAAAAAAAAAAAATGAAAAGACATTAACAAGCTCCGTGTGATGTCAAAAATTTCCAATTAAGACTCGCTCCATCCCTCAACATTACCAAAGGTGTACACAATCGAAAGAATTTGCCAGACACCACGAATTCGGTTGACATGTTCCCTCTCCGTCTCAAAGGGACACCATCTTCAGCAATCACACGTTCATGCTTTTGATCTACGATTTAATTAAGAAACCAATCTACGCTACGACAATGTAATCCTCTGTAATAACCCATCCCAAAAAGTACAAAATCTCCCAACTATATCGAAGACAACAAAATAATATTTCCAATTGGATTCCCTAAACCTGACATTGTCTCTCTATCAACGGTTTCTATTCATCCGTTCCGAAACCACTTTATTTCCTCATCAGGAATCGTTTAACCATGATAATGGCAAAGGAGCCACAAAAACAGTGTGACGAAAATCGAAGGAGAAAACAGATTTGATTGAGTTTTCCACACCATCTCCAACAAACATAAGACAACCAAGACACCAACCAGATCCTTTCTTGTTATGGAAATGAAATTAGAAACGAATTGAAGGTAACAGCTAGAGAAAGTGATTGATATAAAAAAAAAGAATTGCTAAGGACGAAAAGTTGAAGGGCACTCCGACCCAATTGGAAAATTCCTAATATTTCCGATTGTACCTATTCTATCTCCCGTGCGCCTGGACTGGACGTACTACGTCCTTCTTGAAGCAATTCTTAATTATGGTGTCGTGACACAAATATAAATTGAACGCTTCCTACGTAATCAACGTGGGGGAGGTGGTTATAAATGGTGTAGCAATAGTATTGGTGTAGTGACACTTAGGAAATGCGTGACCACTTGTTTGCACCTCGAAAGTTGACAGAGGGTTGGGTAAATAAATTTTGCAAAGTTGTTGGTGGTTGTTAGTGGAATCAGTAGGAGTATAAGACCTTGACACTGACATGGAATAGCTAGATGTTGGGTGGTGATATAAGTAAGTGCACCCCATTCCAATCATTAGGGTAAAAAATTCACCGTTTGACCTAATATCCAATGGTTAAAGCTTACCCAAAAGGACTTCCGTTTGTTTTGTGTTACCTTAAGGATATTTCGTAAATAAACAAAAAAAGAATGACAGAGAGAGACAGACATTCTTAAGTGAAACTTGGACTTTTATTTATTTACATTTCCTAAGGGCAAAGGTAGATGAGATGCAAACTGGCTTTAAGTTCGTCACAAAGCTGTGGGTGATATAAAAGAAGGTTATAGGTCGGATATAGGGGTTCTTTTGTAAATTTTTGTTTATGTCACCCGGAGTTGTTTCCTTCACTTAAAATGTTGATGGGATTTAGTGATTTTATTTACTGCGAATAAATAAAAAGAGATATGCTTCCAGCTAAGGTAGTGTATTGGGTGATCCTTAATGGCTTTATGCAAATAGCTTAATTTGATTTTACCTTTTTTGATGGCCTAGATTTGGTTATTAGAAAGGTACTTTGCTATTTTATTTTATATACATAACTCGATTATGACATACGAACCAAACAGTACTACTACTGCTTAGAGTTATGGCAAGGATTTCATACGAAATATGTTCGGAACCTTATTGCTTACTAAGCAGAGCCGGTTTTCATAAAAGGATGGCAAGCTGGTTAAGAAATCGGCTAGAGCTGTGTGTCTTGCTAACTCAATGTTTTTGCCCAACTGTGTATTGTTTTCAAAGCGATGTACACTTCGTTTCACTTGTTTAAGGACACTCGAATTGACCTCTTTTTTTGTCCCACTTGTGTAAGAACACTCGTAAAATCTACCTTTTTAAACTTTCGAAATAGTACAAAGTACGCGGACGATTAGATCATATTTAGTTCTAGACGTCACAACCATTCACAACCATGCCGAAAGGAACATTTTAAGTTAAGAGGAAAAAAAGCACAAATTTGAGCTCACAAGGATCAAGTCAGAAGAGGTCATACAGCACAACCAACTTATTTGAAACATCGAGAACTATGGAAAAGAATGTAAAGGACGTGTGAACACAGCCTCAAGATCAATGGGCCATACTAAGTGAAGCCTCCAATTCCAGTCTTTTTATCAGCAAACTTAAAGCAAAAACAGGGTTAAAGGCTACAGCATGCCGAAGAAGAATCTCCGTCGTAAAGAAACATATGAAGTCGGATAGAAATTGGCATTGGAAATCGTCTTTTCCGATAAAAATAATAATAATTTCGATGAACCCGACCGATAAATCTTTTATTTTTATGATTTAAGGAAGGAGGAAATAAATTTGGACCGGTATCCTATTACCACACAGATTCTCAGAACGCAAGAATGACTGCGGAAATCCACAAATACATACTAGAACAAGCTTTTCCTAAATTTGCTGATCTATTTGGTGCACTTTCCAGGTACAATGGCCCGATACACTGTAAGGACAACCAAAACTTTGATTCAGAATCAATATGTGGAATGAGTTATTGTCATGGCCGTCGAATTCAACTGACTTGAATGTCATGGAAAATATGTGGGGATGGCTGTCACGAAAAGTCTATGAACAACGACATGGGGTCTGTTTATGGCTCACATGAAAATTTAATTAATAAAACTTAAATAAAAAAAAAGTTTTTTATTGATTAATAGACAGAGAGACAAAAAAAGAGGTACATTTTATGACTTCAGTTACACTAAGGGTTAAAAAACTGATATGGTAGTATGCATCCCCCTACGCATTTCTAGAATGACATTCTTTCACCTATGTAAAGTGTTGACTATTTCTTCGAAATGGAGTGCCCTTAAACAAGTGAGACGGAGTTTATGTGTGTATCTTTGTTTGCTATCATCTAGACCAATTTCGATGAAAAAAACTTGGATTTATTGCTCCAAATCGCAGTGGTTTTTCAGAAAAGATAGAATTAGATTCGGCCGCTAGATAGATGCCATGTTACACCAGAGTCAGCTGTGACGCCTAAAAGATGCATAGTTTCCTTGGGATGGATAATTTGGTTGTTCAGTAGAAGAGTTCTCTTTCGAAAAGACGTTAAATATGGTTTTCTTCGCATTGAAGTCGACTAAGCTTGCTTTTTTCCACTGCAAGATTTTCTGCGGGTCTTTACTTAGTAAGTTGATCTGATGGCATCTCTGACTATGGGATGTATTTGCATTCACGAGCAAGATGAAGTTAGGGTGCTGTTATCGGCCAGACTAAAGATCTTGTGTTTTGTTTACTGTGGAAGGTCGGTGATATGGAGTAGAAACAGAGTTGGTGAAAGTGTACAGCCTTGAAGTACTCCAGTGTTTACAGCAATGTAACAGAAGACACCCCACCAACCATATGTAACTTGGGTTGATCTGTTATGGAGAAAATTGTCCAACCAACCGCATTTGCAAACAATCCAGAGGAGCTTTGAAAAAATAGAGTATATTTTTAATAGCTACGCATAGTGCTGCATTTGATGGTGAAATTTTAGCTAATTTTACGACTTCAGGTCAGGTTTATACCGCATAAAATATGAGAAGTCCGAAGGAAGGAAGAGAAGTATAAAAGAAATAAGCTCCAAGCTGAGACAGACCAGGGAACTTCTCGGTAACTATAACCGGAAAAGCTAGCTTGCTAAACATACGAGTAAACAAGAACCGACTCGGCATTCTGAATGGTTTCCTAACTTCACCGAATACTATAGTAGGTATAGAAGAAAACAGAGACTGTAGGTTTTTTTTTCTATTAGAGATGTTGAGGATACTTCATCTCATTTCCTTAAGGAATGCGGACCCCTGATCTACAAAAGAAAGGATTACTGGGAGGAATATCAACTATCAGAATGAGACTTACTATAGTTAGATCCACCATGTGTTATCAAGGCAGCTGGACTGGAGGAGGTGTTCTAGCTCGAGTATGTCATCGACTAGAGCTGCAAGTCGGAGGAACACAGTAGATCGACAAAGGTCGCAGGGCACTTGCATCCGTACAACCTATCTAAAATCTAAGTTTAAGGTTTGTTGAAGTAGCCTATGCCCTTAAAAAAAATTAAATAAATCCACAGAGTTGCGCAGAAATAACTCTTCAACTTTAAAAAGTACTGAACCGATTCTAATGAAACTTTTATCAATGTGTTAAAAACAAATTCGCGTAGGAAAAAAAAATTCGAAAACCTCCCAAAATGGTTCTTTCGTACAGAGGAGATTTGCTTAGCAGTCATAAAGATATGAATAAACTTAGTCCAAGAGGTGAAATTGTTCTATATTTTATTATCTATGTACGTCTATTATTATCTATTATGAGTGCATACTTAGTAGATATAGAATTAGGTCAAATTGTCAATTGCGAAAAATAAAGAGCGAATAGAAAGGGTTATCCGAACTGCATTATTTCTGTACGACAAAAGCCGACACAATAGCCTTCTTTGTTGTAGAGGTTTCGGCTTGTAGGAGCATGCTGCTTGATTCGATACCACTGTGCGCCTCTTTTATTGGGGATGTTTTAAAAGATGTGGGATAGCGTTGGCTATAGACTTTCAAGGTTTGTATTGCAACTAAAATTAAAAAAAAAAAAAAAAATACCAGAGTAATGAAAAATTATTCTAGTAATTAGAATAATTCAATAACTTTAGATTGTTGTTAGAAAAATCCCTCTGTTCCTCTTTATGTAAAAACACATATTAGAACGTGTATACATACATGATTTTCGATATTCTTTAGTTAGATGATAATTCAATGAAATTATTTTATAGTAACTGTTATCCACAAATTGAATGAATTTGCTTTTTAATTTAACATAAATTACCTGTAAGAAACTTTTAATTTTGTCTGCCGAAATTGCTGAATCGGATCTTCTTCTTCTTCACTTCTATGAGAATACTCACATGAGAACACTCTTTATAATTAAACAAAATTATAATTTATAACTTTCCCCAATTTTTGTAAAAAATATCTTCAATGAGTGCACTTAAATTATGATTCTTTAGGAACAAAATATTATTTAAAAAATATCTGAACACATTTATCACAGCCTGTGCAGTAAAACTGAGTTAGTAAAGTTTATCAGAAACAAAATTAAAAAATATACATATACTTATTAGGAAAGTTAAGTTAGTGTAACAAGTGGGTATCATCTTGAAAAGGTTTAAATATATTTAAAGAGTGAAAAAAATTCCTACAATAGGAGTCCTAAAAATTGCAAAAAGATCCTAAAAGAAGACAAAGCAGATTCTCTTTAAAATATGGAATGATGCCTGAACCGCATCAGGTAAATAGTCTTCAAACCTGATGTTGCAAACTTATTTTACAATTTGAATCAAATTGACGTGTACAAAGGTTAGTTTATATCAAGCGCTCAGATGGTCCATTGTACTTATTTTACACATGGTCAGCCATCCGAGTTTCGCATATAAGTATACAGTACCAGTGCGAAACACTAATCATACTCTTACCTTTATATAAACCCGAAACAAGTCTAAAAACTTTATTTTTCTTTTGAATATATCTATGTATATCTGTTTATTTCAAATTATGTTTCCTTGATTTTTTTTCTCATATATAAATTAAATGAATTTTCCATAAAAGGTTACATAGGTACAAACTTTATCTTTTTTTTTGAACCGAAATTAATAGCACTCTTACCTCCCCATGTAGACACAATTTGCAAAATGCTCGTTAGTAGAGGTGTTAAATGCTAGCAGCCGGTGTCGTATACGTAAAATAATAATTTCCATAATTTTTTCTCCCTTTTTACAACTTTGCTTACTTTATTGCTTGTGTATATGCGTGCTTTATATTTTGATTTATATCTCATAATGTGCGTCACTCTTAACAGCGGCCAGGTGTGCGAAATTAATATTTCTGTGACTTTCAGGACACCAACAAGATGTGTGAGCTTTTGGTGGCGATGACAATAAAACAACAAACTATCGAGATAAAAACAACACGCACAAATAATGTCAGACAACACTTAAAACACACACAAAAAGAGACGCACACACCATTTCGGGGGATTTTGAGATTTACATTCGACGAGTTCGTGAGATCTAGAAACATGAATAAAGTTCACCGTAAGACATTCTATTTTCACCTTTGCTGAATATTTATGTCGATTAATGAATTGGACTTTCCTTTGAAATAAAATAGAAATATTTCTGTTTTTATAAAGAGTAAGACCTAAACTTAAAAACTTAAAGTTAACCGCAATAAAATGACCAGAAAACTGCTCCCAAAAGTGCAAAGCCGTTTTCTGAACATAATAATATAAACTTAAAACTTTGCTTTCAATTTATGCTAAAAGAAACAGGTCTACAGTTATTCACCTTGAGGAAGGTCATATCATAATGCAACAGTACTCCACAGGGATGGCATCTGCATTTTTTTCTTATAAGATACTATACCTACATATCATTACAAGATAAGGTCAGAAGAATTTTTCATGTAAGCATCAGGTGACTTCGTAGCAGAGACAGTCTTTAATATCGGCAAAAGGAATCTTAACCTACTTGAAGTGTATAATGTGAGGCTGAGAACTCGACTCACGTATCATAGAGCCATCTAAAAAAAAAAAAAAAAAAATCAATTACAAAGACAACACCTACATTAAACAAACTTCAATTAGGCTTTCTTAAGCCCACTGCTGTCTTAAGGAGCAACAAAATATTCATAGTGTGGATTACAAAACGAAATTAGTTCTTCTTCTTCCGTCCCAATGTCGTACGTGCCGATTGCCAACCAGTTGCGTGTCTTTCTTGCCGGAGGTCACCTCTTTTAATCAATACCTAGGTGGACACGCGACACCACATTAAGTGTATACTTCACCTTTCGCATCCTCCAGCAACACAACTGGATATCCCATTGACGTCCTAATATTGTCCTTGGAGATGGATCCTTTTTGTAAACACCAGAATAATCCCAATTTCTTAGTTCCAAAGTATAGCACACACACACATTTGGCAGTCGTAATAAATATTTATCCTAAGTACATTCCTGTAGTCCCTTTCCCTCGCAACAAACTTAAGATACAATTCCAGAAAGACGTCATTCAAAGAAGAAAAAAAGAGAAATCCTTCCTCTCATTCAAAGAAATTAAGAATGTTTGCGTACCCATTGAGGATAGAATTCGATGTTTGGCTATAGGATTAGCTAAAGCACTCTGGCAAGGTTGAAACTTTTTCTCACCACGGATTTGTCTGTAGAAAACTTGCTTTCCCACCTGTTTGAGAATCCCTGTGTGAAAAATTTGTTCATGCAATTTGTGCAAATTGGTTGATATCGTTTCGTAATCCTGTAAATATATATCGGTCTGTGAATTCCTTTTCCACAGGACTTAGAAAACTTTGGTGAAAAGTTTGCCAATAATTTGTTGCACTTTTTTGCGCGAGCAATTGATGTTAAATGCATGCTCCAGTATGAGAAAGGAACAAGGTATACACAATTTAAGAATAAGTACATTTTACGTGACTTGGTTGTGGAATGACCTTTATATATATACAGGTACATATATGGCTTTATTATCCTGCACGTGTTGAATAGAAGCTATTAATTGTGCACTAAAAAGAAGATATAGTGAATGCGACAATTTAAATAAATGGATGTGAGTTGGTAAGGAGATTTTGTTGTAACCTCTGTATGGAGTAAGTCAATGAAAGCGTATTCAGACGAAATTATAGAGCTGAAGGCCAGAAATGATCTGCAATAGCTTTTGGTGCGAATGAAAACAAATGCGTAGAGATCTAGTAGATATAGTTCCTAATTTTACCTTCGTTTCCATGTACCATTTACAGCATAGATTGAACGAGGAGTACAAGGGTGTGCAAATTACTGGTTCAATTTGAATGGCGAATAGAACGCAAGCCAATGAATTCTTTCGTGTTCTCTCATGTACCGCCTCAGTCGGAACATCAACGAGTTCTCAGAAAAAATTCTTGCTCAATGTAAATAACTTGCTCAATTAGGTATTTTTTCCCCCGGGTATATGGATTTAAATTATAATAATATAAATTGATCTAAATTACATTTTGTTTCTTAAATCTGACGCTCGAGCACGGAACATATTCGATTGTTGGGTCTTTCGCTTTAATTTAAACATCGTCTGAAAAGTGAACCTCTTTACTTTTATTTTATTTTAGGATACCTTTCTCTTGCTGTATTAAAGGAAAGCGAAAGCAAGTCCTTTGTCGGTGCTGCAACGAATATGAATAACAGCCAGTTTTGACTTGGAAGCAAAATAGGCAAATTAATATTTAGAAATGATTTACGCTATTCTAGGCTTTCTAAAATGAACACCAAAAGCTTAAAACAAGAGTCAGTTCTATGTAAAAGCAAAAGTCTGTTGAAAGCTTGCAGGAATAATGCCGTTTCATATACGTGATGTGTAAGGCTTGTAGCTTTATTTAGCCCAAAGGCTCCTTTAGCTTGGACTAGGATATCCTAAATCCAAAGATATCAAAGCTAGTTCAAGATTTTCTGAAGGGCATCTCATTTTGCATTCGAATACCGTGGACATTTGCAAAGGTTACAGGTGAAAAATTTCAATGGAAAAAACTTTTGTATCCGGCTTTTGTACCTAAGCTAATTTATGCAATTGCGCGATAGAAGTTAGGAAGATAAAAATGAAAATAGGAAATAAGAGAGACTTATACGGAGAGCATAGTGCTTCCGTTTCGATCCGTTATTCAACCCTCATTACTCAAAATAGGTGAAAATACACAAAATCGTAAATGGAAAAGAATAATTGAACCCTTTGAAAATGTTTTTGCACATTTATGGCACGTATTTTGTGCAAATCCAAACAGAAACAATACATTAACGGAGGTGTGTTTGTATTGTTTGAGCACAATCTCAATTCTTTTATTGCGGATTTCTAAAAGCAATTTAATTCGCCCCACAAATTTTTGCGTTGTAGTGCAAAACACTTAATAAAATTCCGGCAACCCATATAAAATACAGAGTTATTCATTTTGTGCTTCAAGATTTTCAATTTAAATAAAGTAGAAAGTATTATAGATTTCAATGAATATTGTTTACTGGTTAAAATTTTGGACTATGCCATTATGTATATACATATATCCGTTAAATGACTGCCATGGGAATGTTTGTATACTTCGATTCTTGTGAGGTTTTTTTCGATGATATTTCGCCACATTTCTGGCTGTAATGTGACCATAACTTCACGGATGTTAGTGTTTAAGTGCACAAAAAAGTGTAGATTGCCTGCATAGACCGGATTTTTAGCATAGCCAGAAAAAAAACAACGGGATCAGATCACACGATCTTGGTGACCAATTGATGTCACCAAATCTCGAAATTAAACAGCCGGGCAACTTTTCATGCACTAGAGCCAAATATGGCTGTGTTGTGTGCCACGTTACCACATGTCGTCCACATCAAATTTTAATACGTTGATTAGTAGTTAAACGATCCATATTGTAAAATGTAGTTACTACAAATCTCAAATTCGAAATAAATAACTCTTTATATGAGCTGTTGTTCTTTTGCTTTCCGGCATCAACGGATCTGACCAAAAGGATCCAACTGGAACCATTATGTTCTGCGTTTTAGACTTCATTTGTTTTCTTTAAAATTCCACGGCTATCAGTACTGCCGCAACCGGAAGACTTTCCCTGAGATATCGTTTTCAAAAATGTGGTACATGAACCGATAATCTTCAGATCAGTAATAAAAAATACAATTTAATATACGACGGTCCATTCAAAATTGTGTTAGTGTGAATGCTTAGGGGAAATTGGTATAGTTTGAACCATGCATGTGCATTTGCCCACTTTCCATTACCTTGTTTATGAACTTGGCTTGTTTTAACGCACGCTTTTTTTTTATATCAGCAGTTTCAATTCTTCAATACCATTTCAATATTTCAATACCATTTTCGCCTCGGATTTCATAATTTTTTTTATTCGCAAGTCACAACTTTTTTTTTGGTTTTTAATTATTTTTTATTTACTTATTTTTAGTGGAAAATAATAAAATTTAAAATAAATTTTCATTTGCATCGGTATAAAACAAATTTTATCTCGTAATTCAAATAAATAAAAAAACAAATATTGATTATGAACACATTCCAAAACTCACTTAATCTAAATAAATGAAAACCAGTAAAAACCCCCAAAAATATTGCATAATTTAAATTTGAATTTGAATTTGAATTCAAATAATTTAAATTCAAAGTTATACTCACAACCCTGTGCAGAATACAAGAATCCAAACTCACCTCACTTATTACCGACACCACCTTACCATTTATCGGTAACATAGAGCACACAACTGACAGTTCTCCGCTGACAAAGAAATGCCGCCAAAACGGAAAATTTTCATCAACACATTTTGCATTCCGTGTGAATGTTTTTAATTTATTGTTCGTTTTTCATTTGTTTTTCAATAAAAAAATATGTCCAAACCGAAGACTGAAAAGGTGACGAGCACCCAGAGTGAAAATGCCAGTGAAGAATCTGGTGGTGTGAGTAGAATTGCCGTCGCTTCCCACACCCACAGTGACTAGGGATAGTGATTTCTTTTTTTTTTTAGGACGAGACAGCCAGCGTCAGTACGAGTACTTCGCGGAGTAAATCACCTTCGGCTCGCCGAAAAATAGGTGGTCGCCGGAAGAAGTCGTCGAAGGTGCAGAAACCGCCATACAAATACAAGTAAGTTCTGCGTGGACGGGCGTTCGTATGTGGCGTCTCATTGACTCCCAATTGTAGTTGCAGTTTGAAGGAGGACCACGGGCAAGCGATCTTTGGAGTGCGATTTAATCACTGCTTGGCAAAGGATCAGCCAATGGTGTTTGCCACAGTGGGTACTACTCGTGTGACGGTGTACGAGTGCCCAAGGGATGGTGGAATCAAACTGGTGCAGTGCTACTCGGATCCTGATGTAAGTGGAGGAGGTGAATCTTTCGAAAGTATCACCAATCTAACTCCTTGCCTTCCAGGTAGATGAAAACTTCTACACCTGCGCCTGGTCTTATGACTCTCGCAATGGGGAGCCACTGCTCGCGGCTGCTGGCTACCGTGGCGTCATTCGAATCTTGAACACAAAGACTCACGAGTGCGTTAAGCACTACATTGGCCATGGCCATGCGATCAATGAACTGAAATTCCACCCGAAGACTCCTTACTTACTCCTGTCGGGAAGCAAAGATCACTCGCTTCGTCTGTGGAACATCCAATCAGACGTGTGCATTGCCATCTTCGGCGGCGTGGAGGGTCACCGCGATGAAGTTCTCAGCGTGGACTTTGATCTCCGTGGCAATCGCATCATGTCCAGTGGAATGGATCATTCCCTGAAGCTCTGGCGGATCGATAAGCCGGAGTTCAAGGAGGCAATCGAGAAAAGCCGCACGTTTAACCCGAATAAGTCGGTTCTGCCATTTCCGACAGTGAAGGAGCACTTTCCTGACTTTAGCACTCGGGATATCCACCGTAACTATGTAGACTGCGTGCAGTGGTTTGGGGATTTTGTGCTCTCCAAGTCCTGCGAGAATTCGATTGTTTGCTGGAAGCCAGGGCGGATTAATCAGCCAGAAACAGAGTTGAAGGTGTCCGACTCAACGAGCACCATCATCCATAACTTTGACTACGCCGAGTGCGAGATTTGGTTTGTGCGGTTCGACTTTAACTTCTGGCACAAGGTAATCGCGTTGGGGAACCAACATGGAAAGACGTTCGTCTGGGAACTGGATGCGTCGGACCCCTCGCAGACTAAGGGCACCATACTGAACAACATCAAGTGCAATACGGCGATCCGGCAGACGTCGTTCTCTAGAGATGCCAGTGTACTGGTCTGTGTGTGCGATGATGGAACTGTGTGGCGATGGGATCGAAGGTCCTGAGCGATTGGTTGTAATTTTTATATATTTTAATAAAAGTAGATTAATTTAGTGAGTCGAATGTGGTCAGGATGTGAATGTGTGAAAGATGAGAACGTTTCTCTAGCTAGTAGCGGAATTTAAAGGGCTTCTCACGGAACATCACCTTATATAGGTCCGCAATGATGTTTCGGTCAACGATGTACACAAAACTTCTCGGCGTTAACATGTCATTCAAATCTGAGGTAAAAAGAAAAAACAGATCCCTGATGGTGTTATCTGTAGGAACGTACCGGGGGAAGATTGGTGTTCAAAGGCAGTTATGACGAGCTCTTTAGATAGTGCTTTTCACTTAGATCTATTCTGACTGCAGCCTTAGTATAGCCAACTCTCAGCAAACTGATAGTCTAGTAGTGGTAGTTGTACCGTGCAGCTTGGTGGGAACTGAACGAAGACAACATTATCTATCTCAATTTTGAAATAACCAGTTGCCTGTGATACCTCAACTCAAGACAACTCAAAATTTCTAGTGTTGCAAGCAATAACCCACTGCCTAAAGAGAGCTTATTGCATATTATCAGGTCAAGGTGGTTTCGGTTTCAACGCATGAAGGTGGCTTGACCACCACCTATCTGCAATACATCCGCAAGTAGCTACATTTCCTACTATTCCACAGCATAAATTTTATAATTGGTTCTGCATGCACAAAACAGCATTGCGGAGAATTTATTCAATATTTTAGATTTTATACCACAATGTATTCGATTGACCAGAACAACTGGTAGTTTATACATTTCAATCAGAAACCACACATCACCAAAAACCTAGAGATAATGTAAATCAACCCTCATCTAGTTTGTAGTCAGGTGGGATTCCTTCGTGGTTGCAAAAGTCGTTGAACAACCAGAACAACACTATCTAGAATATCTCAAATTAAGGAGTACCACAGTGGTTTGAAAGACAAACGAAGGTAAGATTATGGCATGCATTTTGAAGAAATGTGAGCGACTGAAGAAGGCAAGTCGTTGCACTTGTTTTCAGCGTACCTACCTTATATATATTATATGTATTATGCCCTTCAAATTCTCCGATGCGAAAACACCACTTTCCGCAAAATTATGAGAAAGAGCCTAGAGAAGAATATCATGCAAGTCTGCTAGACAGTGCTTTCTCACTTCAATGTGCTACCATCTAGTCTTTTCTTTGAAAATACCGAACGGAAGAGGGTGAGCGGAGAGTTTTCTGCGTCATTTAAAATGACAAGCTTCGGGACCTGCACCTGCAAAATACTCATTAAGATTGAAACATTGTCCATTGGGCTCTGAAAAAACAAATGCACTGACTAAATCATGCAACATATCCACTGTGCAGATTCTGCCTTAAGGATGAAGAAACATCTCCACACATCCTTACGGAATGTCCAGCGCTCCTACATCTTGGAAAGAAAATTATCATAGAGAAAATCGTTTTAAACAGCTAATGTTCATGGGATGGAACAGTAGGTTTCTTGAAGAAGACGCAGTGGCTAAGTCGGATATTGGGACTGTTCTCCACTCTGTGAGTGAAGGTCTCCTAACACGTTAAGTTCATGCGATGAAAGAATGACGTCTTGGGACCAAGCGAGAGAGTAGGTAATTACGAGTATCATCCGCCAATAAGAAATACCCCATTGCTCGCATTTATAATGTCGCTGTACAACCGGTACAGTTCATTCTTGTATCTTCTCCCATGCCCCGTAAACGGGACTAAAAATCACTCGAAGAATTTTTCTTTCAAAACAACCAAGATTGTTTTCATTCGCTTTTGATAACGTCCATGCTTCTGCGCCACATAGCAGGACTGGGATGATGAGGGCTTGCCTTAGCCCAAAAAACAGCGGTTGGCAAGTGTGATTCTTCGCTTGATGTCTGCGCTGGTGTCATTGTTTGAACTTACAGCGACGCTTAGGTAGACAAAGTCCTTAATTACCTCAAAACTGAAGCTGTCAACTGTGACGTTCTGTCCAAGGCGCCGATGCTGACTGTCCTTTTTTGGTGACAGCATATATTTTGTTTTGCCAACGTTAACCGCTAAATTTATTTTCGCCGCTTCTGTTTCAATACTCACTGACAGCCCGCTACCTTCTTTCAATTATGCCAATATCGTCGGCGTACGCGAGTAGTTGTACAGACTTTTGAAAGATCGTACCCCTAATGTTAGCTTGATAATTTTGTACAATGACCGCATATTGCCGGATAGATATTATAGCAGGGGTCAAATGGTCTCATCTGTGAACGACTAACTCGTCGCGAAGTGTGTATTTGGCATTATGTTGTTGGTAGACCTGCCAACAGCATCCACGCTGTTATGTGACGACATCCATTCACGGATGAAACGACAACAATTATTATAAACAAGATTGCGTCCATAACAAGAAAATGGATTTAAGACGTATTCAGTTCGAGAGAAATAAGGTGGGCCGTAGTTCAAGTACTGAGACCATCAGAACCACCTCTATGGCAGTGCATTGTTTCCAGCGAGCGATACCGCGATGTTCAGGGATGCTACAGAATACCACACGGAAGCGTTCTACAAATGTTGTTACGATTGGGGTTTACTAGTTGGGAGTTTGTTATTACTTTGGTGGCGATGAAAAACGAACACGAAGCCCAACCTTTAGCATAACTATATATGATACATGACTAGCCTTCCGAGAATAATTCTTCAAAAAACTTTGTGAATTCTCAATAAAGCCACCAGCAATTCATTCTGAATGTAAAACAGTTCAGGGAGGCTTCCTAACACCAATTCCGAAATGGATTCTTTTTTGCTCCCCTATCTCTAATTTTATGCTTTTCTGATACAACAACATACCTTACAGCATTTATTAATTCCACCCTTTTGTAGTTCACCTGAATTAGTTGTAAACATTACCTTCAGTACCAGACACCCCACATACCTACAAGGAAAACGATGATGTTTAGCTATTTCTCTAATTACGGAAATATCAAATCCAGATAAAACTCCACGTTATCCCACAACTAATTAACTTAAAGTTCTAAATTTCAAACTTCATAAATCCACCTACTGGAAATTCTTCCCTTTCCATAATCCCTTCTATATCACTTTTTCCCCCTGTCAAAATTCAATTAAAACTCCAGACTTGTAGCATAATAAAAAGATTTAATCTGCTGAAAGAACAATCAACTTATCAAGCAATTAAAACACCACAAAACGTAAAAGTCCCTTAAACGAAAATTCCAAGAAAACTTAGTAATGGCCATTCATTTCTTTCGGTTCCTCGTAAAGTTGTTCGCAAATCAATAGAACTCAATTAACCACACAACAAATAAGGCCCCCACGCTTAAGTTTCATAACAGAAGACTACCCGTCCCTCCTTTAAGGGGGTGGCAGTTCACTTAGGTTTACAGTGAAACGAGTTTTCATTTTGATGACGACCCTGTTTTAAAGCAGGGGAACTGTTCACTGTTGACAGTTGACAGAAACAGCTCTCATTACTTGGTGTCAAATAAAACATGTATATACTCCATCATTCGAGGTACTTTATTTGACACATTATCGAAAATATCCTATAGTATGTATTTACAAACATAAATGAGGAAATAAATGCCACATCTAAAAAGAAAATAAAACACTCATGCACATTCAAGTTGACAGATGAAGTATGATTTCATAGGCTTCAAAGACTTGACAGATAGAGAGAGAGAGAGAGAGACATAAGAGAAAATGTTTCTATTTACACATCACACAGAGATAAAGATATAAGAGGGGGACATGACAAATAGACATAGAATGCTGAGGAATAAAAAAACTAGTCTTCTCTACCGTTATTTACAGTATTTTACAATAAAAAATAGAAAAAGAAATGTAAACTCCACTCATAGTGTGGACATTTGTTTATTTTTTTGAGTTTGCTTGTAAAATATCAAACAGAACAGCAAAAGAACTGAACACTCAAAAATGGCTTAAGGTTAGGACTTGTTATTTACACACACAAAAAAAAAGACTGGACAGGTTAGGGTTGACAAACGAGAAACGAGCATAGAAAGTGTTCTGAATTCTGTCTTTTTTGTGTCATTACAATGCTTTGAGTTAATTAAAAAAAAAAAAAAATCAAAACCAAAAAATCGAAAAGTAAACTCAAAAACTTAAGCTGAAGAAAATTTTCTTTGGAAAATTAAAAAGTTTCAGTACGTTTTGTCGCTCGTCATTGATCTCGCCCAGACTGGAGTTCGCAGGCGTCTCTGTCTCTGGATTGTTGCTTTGTTACTATTACTACTACTGCCACTTGTTGCGGTTGATGTTGTAGTTGTGGTTGTAGTCGACGGAGGCGGTGTTTCTATTGCTGTGACATTTGACTGACTGTCAGTTGAGGTACTTCCCTCGATTTGTGTCAATGGCGGCCCAGTTGGACCACTATGAGTCTGTGGCGCTAAGGACACACCTTTTGTGCGGCTTTCTATACTAGTCTGATTACAATTGGCTAGATTTTGTTGTTGTTGCTGCTGAAGTTGTTTATCGTCACTTATACTACTACTTAGGTTAACATTACTATTATTATCGTTATTAGCACTACAGTTGGTGTTTGTCGGTGTGGTTCCTGCGAGACGATTCTTTTGCACCGGAGTACCATCTGGACTGCAGCAGTAATAGTAAGTATACATTATATATATATATTTTTTTTTTTTTTGCAACCCAGAGAGAGACGTACCCCAATTAGAAATTTGATAAATAAATTTTATTTTATTTTTCAAAATTTTTGCGACAGCAGGGAAAAAAAGAGAAAACAAAATCATTGAAAATATAAAATAGAATTTTTTCTTTTATTTATCTAAAATCTAAACCTAAATCTATAAATAAATCTAGAGTAACATCCCTGCCAATAAAACTGACAACTACCTAACTAACGGTACAGCCAATTGTATTGGAAAAGTTTCCCGGATATAAAGGGTGGTTCTGTTGGGGAAACTTTTCCTCACACAATAGTGTTGTGCTGCATCCTGTTCTATGTAAATAACACCGAAGGAAGGGTTTGTTTTTTTTTATGAAGGAAAACATAAAACTACACTATATTGTTTGGTAGAGTTTTGTAATATTCCTAAGGAGAGTTTATTTTTTCTTTGAAATACCGGACTCCGGAGAGCTCTGATGGTGAGTAAGTGAGTTTGATGGTGTAATATCGTTAGTGATGCAATAAAATTGGAAAGAATATTTGAGAACGATAAACAAAGAAATAGAGTCGGATATAAATGTCTGAAAAATGAGAATGAAAAGTTATGAATTATTTTTACAAGAATTCGCAAATAAGATTTGAAAAGTTTGAAATTCTACGAGAAAATTTTATAGTGGAATACTGTGGTTATTTGAGACAGAGATAGTGGTTAGTATAAAAGTATTAGACTACAAAGAATCACAGAGATTTATAGTTTTGATTTTGTTACATAGGAAAAATCTAAAATCATTTAAATTTTTTGAAACATGCTTATAAACTTGTCCCTATAGGTCCATTCTAAAAGAAAATCGTTTTTATAGTTAAATATAAGGGTTAACATGTACATGTCACTGGGGTTGTTAAAGAAACAAAATAAACTCTGACACAGCGAGGTTAAAGAGTTCTGTTTACTTGAGAAAAACAGTCGCAGAGGCTGTGAGCCGAAAGAAAGAATTTGTACTAGTCATGTCATAAATACTGGTACACGTTTAAACGCATTCATCGTGAAATTATTATTGAACACATCCATTCTACATTGACAGGCATTTAATGAGTGACATTTATACTAAGTTGAGACGGTTTTCGAAGTTTCCACAAAAGTCGTTTGTAAATATGGAGTGCACACAAGTGCAATATGTAAAGAGGCGATCTTTTTCAGGCCTTGTGACCACTGGGAATCATCCGAAATTTTATGAATCTAATCTTTATATTGTTTGAGGACACTGGTGAAGTAACTGGCCGATAAAGATCCGGACGGTCTCGCACTGTCACAATTCCACATGCGATCAAACCTGTTAAAGTCAAGATATCGCAGAAATCCATGTCTCGCATTATCAAACAAGATTTGGGAATCAATGAACTGACCACTTATAGCCCAATTAAAGCAACAACGGAATGAAAGGTAGAGAGCTACATATACGCCACCGGCCGGTACGCGGGAAATGGTCACAGGAAATTTTTGCTCAATAAGCAAAATGACGGAATATATGCCCAGTCATCCAAAGAAGCATCAAAACTCATTCTTCGAGTCGAACGCGCCAGGCAAAACCACCACGAGGGTGACTCCAAAACAATGTGTCGGAATTCATAGTAGGAGACGATTGACCATTAGGCAGTCCAGATCTTAATCCTTTGCATTATAAGCTGTGGTCTATTTTAGAGGCGATGGATTCATCTACTCGACACCCAAATATTGAGTCTTTGAAGAGCGTCAATTTTCCAATCGACGAAGTGCGTGCTCCAATCGATGTGTGGGCAGAGCGACTCAAGGAATAAATTGTTTCAATATTGCTTCCCAAATAATCAATTAAAGTTTTCCAGAAAAACGTTTTTATTTTATCACCAAAAATGCATGTACCCGCATTTATGACTTGATTAGGTACAAAATAAATGAAGAATTAACGAAGGCATTATTCCTTCTGCTGCTTAAAAACCCGAAGTAATTTAAAACACCTGTAGCAACATAATTCCACAATCTTTTTCTTTTTTGTTGAAAAAAGTTACATAAATTGGAATAACACCATCTTGCAAATTATGATTTATAATCCCCAAGGAGATCGAGCAATAAATTACATTTAGGAACTGACCGATGTAAGAAATTCATTTTAATATTTTGCCTTAAAAATTAAGCATTTCCTTGCTATACTCATGGAATTCAACCCAACTCGATTATGAAATTTATGAATACCTATGATTTGTTTAACTTGCAGGAGCACAGCTTACATTTGACTGCTTTTAAATCAATGGATTATCCATCAAGTATTGCGAATTCCTATTCGCTTTAGTACACTCGATTGGTTAAAGATGGTGAGCATTACTCCTTATAGAATGCCCTTTCTGAGCTTGTTTTATTACTGCTTGTTGGAAATTGTATAGGGGGGTTTAGAGTTATATTGGAGATTGAACTATTGCGTGACATAAAGGGGAAGCCTTTTATATATTAATAATTTTTATTATCACCGACTGGAGATGGGATATAGATCATACCAATGCTAATCTCAGGAATTTCTACGATGTAGATATGTACATATGTATATTCATTTAATGCAAGTCATCACATGTTTTTAAAATTATTGTGTGGAAATTTATTTTGAAAGTTAATCTTCATTCGAGAACGGGTCGGAAATCTATAGACATTGTAAAGGGTTATTCATTTCGATATGGCATCCGTCAAATCCATCTGTCATCCATAGTGACAGGTAGTTAGTTGTTGCCTTGCCATTTTAGAATATGGATCGTTTAACCACTGATCAACGCATTAAAATTTTTCCGATTTGTTCGTCATGATCGCCCAAGTGATTAAATAATTGGAAATATAATCACCAAATTCAAACAAATCGTAAAGCCTGTGCATCATCAAAATTGTCTATTCCACGCAGCGCTTATTTCCTACAGCTCCGTTTGGCACACTTCGATCTTGGATTCGCATCCTCTAACTAAAGCTTACTGACCATAGATTGGGTGCTGGAAAATCAACAAGTTGACGAAGAAGTCCATTCCATCAACACAAAATATCGAAGCAGTTCGTGAGAGTGTTGTTAACAGTTCAGGAACATCAGCTCGGCACCGTGGTCAAGAATTGGACATTTCGAGAAGCTCTTTACAGCGTATTCTCACGATAAATTTGCATCTTCATGCATACAAGAACTGGAGTCTACTGATCACGCACAGGGAATAGAGTCCGTTGAATGGACTATAGAACAACTACAAGTGGATGCTAATTTTTCAAACAAAATCATATTCAGCGATGAGGTTCATTTTCGTCTTGATGGCTTTGTTAATCGTCAAAATTGTTTAATTTGGGGTTCAGAAAATCCACGAGTGATTGTTGAGAAATAAATGCATTCACATTCACGTGTCCCTGTTTGGTGCGGATTATGGGCTGGAGGCACCATCGAACCATTCTTCTTTGAAAATGCTGCTGGTCAGACAATAACAGTTAATGGTGCTCGCTATCGCGACATGATGATCGAGTTTTTTGTACCTAACTTGGAAGATATGGATGTGGACGACATGTGGTTTTAACAGCTCGAGAAACAAATCAATTACCGCATGAGTCATTTATTGGTTGTGTAATTTCCCGTTTTGGTGATCAGAATTAGCTGCCCAGATCATGCGATTTAACGCCGTTGGACTTTTTTATTTGGGGTTATTTTGAAGTCTAAGGTTTATGCCAATAAGACCATGACTACCCACGCCTTGAAGGAGCAAATCGAGCGCTGTAACAACGAAATTCAGCCACAATTATGCAAAACGGTCATGGAAAAATTCGACAAAAGAGTGCGATGTGCCAGCAAAGACGTCCTCGTTTTCACAGCTTCTTAAGATATCATTAGACCCAATTTCCATTTGCGGAGCATGGTTCAACTGGCGCGCTGTCCGATGATTACTGTGATTAGTATACAGATAGAGGATCTATTTACAATCAGAAGGCTTTTTTGTATGAATTTAGACTTACTGCTTGGTAATACTCTTGAATAACAATTCTTCAACCAAAACAAGTATCGATTAACCACCAACAAAATCTAAGTTAAAAATATTCCATAGATAAGATTGAATTAAATTGAATTTTAATCAGTTGACTCATAATGTATCTACGAGTATGTCACACTGATTTCATGGAGTAAATTAATTATCCCCAAATGATTTTGCGAATTCTTGTATAAAAAATAGAAATGATTCTATCTAGCAAAAGGAAAATTTATGAGTAATAATGATGATGATGTTGAAAATGAGATTTCTATTTTAACTACGACAGCATTTTATTACTTTTAATTTTAAAGATACTCATCTAATGCGTTCCAAGCATTTTTGCTTTGAATTTAAGATTTCAAAATAACGACATGAAATGAATGAAACATTGAATTGTCTAAAAAGGGTAGGTAATAATGATACACACGTTTTGCCAATTTTTCTAATCTAAATTAACTTTTACTTTATTTTTTTTTATAACATTTGCGCTTTCTCATTGGATGATTGTAAAGAATGAAATGAGATTCGCGCAAAAAAGAGCCAAGAAATACTTTAATGACAAAAGAAGAATTTTTCTATGAAAAATGAAATTAAAGTCTCTAAATCAAATTATTTACTCTACGCATTGGCGAACAAAAACTACACTTACTCTTTATTTTCGACGGAATTTTGCCCCGATATAGGTTTTTCACGAGTAATTAAAATGGAGGGGCTTCTGTAATATAGTTTTGAATAATTTTGAAAAAAAGAAGATACATCAATTTTTCTTTTTCGATACCAAAGCGTAAACATAACGAGAACAAAAAATTGTGTGAAAAGAAGAAGGTTTTGTGAGGAATAGTTCTTAAAATATTTAATGGTATGAGGTTAGAAAAAGGAACAAAGAAGGTAATAGATACATAGTTTAAGAAGAGAACATTGATAGTAGAAAACAGAAAAAAAAAAAAAATATAATTAATTTATTCCTAATCTCACCACTCCATCCAATTGGACTCATTTTCTAGACATTTGTTTAAATACAAATAAATTTAGTTACATTTAATACCTCGTAAGAAATATAAAACAGAAACACCCTTAACCTTCTGATATATCTTATTTTTTTTTTTTTTTTTAAGGATAATCTCTCACTAAACATAGAACATTAAAAAAAAATTACACTGAAGCACGTGCATAGAGCAAGCGATACTTACTTTGTTTCATCTATAAATACTGCTTCGAGGACACGCGCGGCGTAATGTAGATTTTTTTGTAGAACTTCGGCAGAGATTTCGCCAGCCTGAAGAAGGCGCAGGAGACAACGGAGTCTGTAAAAAAAAAAAAAATTTTTAAATGATCAAAGTTATAATATAAATTAATCAAACCAGAGCCAGAACAATACTTAGACATTAAAATTTATTTGCTGGTAAAGTCATAAAGTATTTTTGCAGACCTGGACACTGGAGACTGGTACGTATACACGCTTAAACGCACTCATCGCGAAACTAGTATTGAACACATCCATTCTATATTGATAGTTATCAAATGAGTGACATTTATACTAAGTATATAATAAAATATAGAGTGGGGCGATATTGCAAGCCGTAATTGGCTTTCATAAGTGTAATATGGAAAGAAGCGATATTTCCGGACATTGCGACGGCTTGGATACATCCGGAATTTTTTTTATCTAACTGTTAAATTGTTTTGAGGATACTGGTCAACTAACTGACCGTCAAAGATGCGGACGCCCTCGCACTGTCCACAGGCGATAAAAGCTCTTAAAGTCAGGATTAATCAGAAACCGCTGCGAAAGCAGAAAATCTTGTCACGTGAAATGAAGTTATCACACAAATCCATGTCCTGCATTATCAAACAGGATTTGGGAATCAAAGCATACAACGACCACAGGAACTTTTAGCTCACGGATGAAAAAATATTTATTATTGAGGAATAGTTCAATAAGAAAAATGACAGAGTCTATGTCCGATCATCCAAAGAAGCATCAGAACTCATTCCGCAAGTCGAACGCGCTAGCTCATAACAATGTGCCGGACTTCATAGCAGCAGACGGTTGGCCGTCAGGCAGTCCAGACCTCAATCCTTTGGATAATACTCGTAAGCTGTGGTCTTTTTTAGAGGCGATGGCTTCTTCTCCTCGACACTCAAATATTGAGTCCTTGAATGCCACACTTATTCGTACAGTGAACAATTTTCCAATGAACAAGGTGCGAGCTGACATCGATAAGTGACCACCCAGGACGACTCAAGGCCTGTATAAATGCAGTCATCTCGGGGTCCTTTTCCCATTTTTCGCAATTTACTGGGCTGTAGCCTAAAAATTTATAAACTAAATATTTCCTTACTGAAATCGGCAGCAACAAACGAACTAGAAAAAAAACTAAAAATTTTGTTGACTAGAGTTATTGCTTTCACTGGGTTAAGTTCCGTGGATCCAGGACCTGTGCTAGCCAATTTATCAGCCTTTACATTACCAGGTACACATGCGGGTTCCACTACGTAGCTCAAGCAAACCCTATTGTTTGATAAAACAACTCTTTTCTAAAGCCCTAACTCGGAGAAAAAAAAAGAAGTTATATGGCTACTACTGCTCTTCAGCAGACAAGAAAGGTGGGTAGATATTAGGACCTTGCGATAATAATCATTTGGCGATTATTAGGTCTTAGGTGCGAGGAGGACCAATAAAGGAGAAGACACAGCTAAGGCCAAACGATTACATTGGTCAGTCACATCACACAAATGAAGAACAACGCTGCAGTTAAGAGGAATTCCGAATCCTAGCCGACAGATTCGAGACGACTAGAAAGATCGAACCACCGTCTTACCATTTCGTTACCAACACGGTTTAACTCGATCCATAGTATTTCGCTAAGTCTATCCTTCTTATAAATTCTCATATCGGTTTAAACATCATAAGATTCGTTGCTGCTGTTGCTTATGAAAACATCTGTTTTCGATCCTAACTTGTACACATTGGGACTAGATAGTCAGTCGGCAAACCTACTTGTAACATGAATCGTCAACTAAATTCATTAATTTTTGATTAGTTCCATTTGATATCCTATTACCTCCCCAAGCGAATTTAATTAAATTCTTTCTTACAAAAGATATCCTACATTTGATGTGTTAATTGAACGGTCAACTGAAATTCAATCTCGTACAATCTACTAAATTAGAGAACAACCAATGATTTCGTCAGACATCTCTCATTGTCTGACTTAAGAGCTCGCATCCTCTTTCTCCTTCAATTTGATCAATCAATCTCAAGTAAAAGAACAGAAAAAGAAACAAGTATCGAATATCCAACTTATTCAAGGAGAACAATACTCGTACATATATTGTAGGTTATATTAAGATATCCTAGACAAATTCAATAAATCACAGCGTCTGAACTTGAGCAAGAATCCATTAATAAAAGTTTAAACATCAACACATGTACATCTTGCCAAGAGGATTAAGTATTCTGCTAATGTCGAGGTTGTGTTTAATGTTGGAAGTTAAAAATTGTATTTTAAAAAAAAACTTTTTACAAAGGGAATGGCTGTCGTAAACATTAAAGACGACTAACTCTTGATGTAAAAAGTTCATGGAGCATCCTTGCAACAGCTGTCGTAAGATGGACTTTAAATTATCAATTAAAGATATATTTTTCTTGTATCTTTAAGTTGTTTTAGAGACCATAAATAGGGTATAAATTGGACTGTTTTATAAATTTTGTAAGGAAAAATGAATAAAAATCTTACCTCACTGCAGCCTTATCGCAGGCATCCGGAGTATCGACGGCAGGTAAATTTTCCGTCGCTAAATCGACCGTTTCGCCGCCATTGTCACTACCGCCCGTCGGTGACAAGATACCGCCGCCACGCATTGTCGGTGACATATTACCGCTGGTCGCTACGGTGGTGGTATTCGCCGGCTGTTGTTGCAGTGTTTGCATTCTCGAGTATTGCTGCAGGTGGAGTAAGGATTGTTGTTCTTGTTGCAAAGCAGTCTGTGGTTCGGATGCTTCCAACTGGTTACTTGTGCCAATATTAGAACTAAAATTACCAGTTGCCAGGGATTGTCCCAAGTTGCTAGGATCACAATCTCGATTCGGTGTGATTGGATAATCACAAGGAGTTGCACAAACTGAATTGTCTGTTGATGCTTGACTTGGCGATGGTAACTGATATTGTTGGGAGTCGGCAGGAAAACCTAGGTTTCCTTTACGACTATTTGAGCGACGAACAATTGTTAGAGATCCTTGTTCTGAAAAGAGAAGAAAGGATTGTTTGCTATAATTTTATAAATATGAACAGGCAAGGATTATTTGATTTGTGTATTTGAGGTTCAATTGAACACAAGACGGCGATCGATTGAGCACCATCTAGTGGAGGGATGTTTCCTTAAATCCAATTTAGATAGATGAATGTCTTTGCTAAGAAGTCTCTGGAAAAGAGTCGTATAAAGAGGTGTGCAAAGAGCTTAGAATCGCTAAATGACACTTACGTAAAGACTTGAAAAAAATCCGTATGACCTATGCACATAGAAAAACAGATGCTATTTAGAACCTCATATCAAAGACTGAAGAAACTTTTAGATATCGATTGCGGTTTTGGTTTGAAGAATGGACAGTTTGCTATAATTTTATAAATATGAATAGGTAAGGATTATTTGTAATCAAAATTAATCATGTTCTATTCGGGTAGATGATTTGTGTATTTGAAGTTCAATTTAACACTAGACGGCGATCGATTGAGCACCATCTAGTGGAGAAATGTTTCCTTAAATCCAATTTAGATAGGTGAATGTCTTTACTAAAAAGTCCGTGAAAAAGAGTCGTGTAAAGAGACACTCACCTAAAGATTTAAAATAATTCGTTATGACCCATACTATTCAGAACCTCACATCAAAGACTGAAAAATCTTGATATCGATTGCAGTTTTGGTAAATATGGAATACGAGTAGATATACCGATGCATGTAACACTCAGGAGTTGAAGCATAATATGTACGAGAAACTGGATGCTCCACTAGATAAAACCAGAAAAGCTATTAGATGCGGTAATATGCCCTCAAGATGAGGTTTCGTTTCCCATACTACGGACCATTGTAGTTAGGGAAGTTCCAGCAATTCTTGAGTTCCACAGGTTTTTGTGCAAAAGAATTGATATTTAATTAGACGTAAACTTAAAGAAACTATCTTCGATATCTTCTAAAGAGCTTCAAACCTATATAAAAGCAATTTTAAATTTGAGGAAAGCTTAATTTTGGAGTAGCAAAGGTCTCATTGGCGAAAATTGGACGATCAACCTTGAAATGGCACTGTGAATGCATATCGTGTTAGTCAGACCGATCGATACCTACAAATGTAGCATTCCTATGGTGACCCCTAGTGTTTTACACCATATGAGAGTGAGATCTACTGCAATTACCTGTGGAGCTTGACTAAGAAAGCCATTCTTGAACTAACAAAGGACTTTGAAAAGTGTATAAATTGGCTTGCGTGCAAGATAAATGTACCTAAAAGGTATATCTTTAAGCCAGATGGCTTATGATAATGTCCGGTAGGTAAGCCGCTGTTTGATTTATCTCGTATTCAATCAGCACAAAGTTGGTTTGGGTTAACTTAGAAGTAATCGCATTAGCCTATGCAGGATCAACAACGTCACCATACACTAGGTACCAGGAGTTATGAGTTATGAAAAAGCCGACAAATCAGCCAAGCATTGGGAAATTCAATAGAGTTGAACTCTGAAACATTCGCAGGGCTTTGGCAGACTAGGGCACTGCTTGGGAACTCTAACCGGTAAGAGTCTAAGGGCTACAGTAGTATAAGCCGAAATAGACTAAGGATGCTAACGGGCTTCCTTAAATGGTATTGTAAACTTAAAAAAAAAAAAAAACACGAAAGAGATGAAAATATAAAACTGATTCACAAACGAACAAGCTGTCTGGGAGCATACAAGTTATACGAGAGACAATATCTTCTCTAGGCCCAGTTATATACTGTCGTTACTAAATAAAAGTAGAATTGGATGGGAGCAATAAGGTCTAGGAGAGGGTCTTTTTAGGTTGCAGTATCCTTCACTCGCCTATATGGTTCAACGATCCATATTGTAAAATGGCAAAGCAAGAACTAACTATCTGCCACTATGGATTACAGGTGAAATTTGACAGATACCATATGGCAGGGATGTCAAACCATAACCTCGAAATTAATAACCCTTTACTTATATTAATCTATTCATGGTGGCATATAAAGGAATCAAATTTAGCACAAGCCAAGCTCTACAAGTTGCCAAAGCTAGCAAGACTATGGAAAGTGCATGGAGCATAGCGGTGCTGCAGCTGCAGCTTGAAGGTCTATGCTTACAAGACAACATGAATAGATCTAGTATCACCAAGCACATGTATATTCTATCGGACAACAAAGCTTGCGTAGCTATTTGCATTAAAGGGTTACGAAATTACTTCGAGGTTAGTCTGCTTGTTAATATAGCCAGCATAAATAGAGGTACATATGAATCTAATCTTAAATGTGTGTCAGGACAGCTTTGTCTCGTAGTTCTATACGACAGATAAGCCTTTAATAAACCGCTTTCTCTCCCAATCATTTCCTCTCGCTTTTCTTATGAAATACATTTATTTAAATACAACATTCCCGGAACCAATTTCAAATGTTCTATATAAATACAAGATAACTAATGCTTAAGACTGCTCATAACAAATTCCAGTGAATTCAACTCCAGGAATGTACAAAACAATTCTGTAAAAAACTATAAATACCGTACTCATTTGTTTCTATATCTCTATCCTGAATTTCGATTTACATTTGACTACTATGTACGAGTATACCTACTTCATTTTAATGAAAAAGGATATTTCTGGTTGCACAATGTGGAGAAAAGCAAAAGAAAACTCTACAACAATCCAACTATGAAATTACAAACATCCATAAGCTATAAGCCTTTTTCTTGGAAAAGCTTAAATCCGTCTCGTCTACGCCCCAAAGCGTCGTCTAGAAAAGAATTAATATTATACCTTTCGGAATAATACGTTCAACATAAATAATGAGTGTGGGCTATGATGCTCATTCCACTCGAATGTAAATCCCATTTTGTTTTGATCCTTTTCAACCTGCAAAAAGGGAAATTAATTTCACCTTATAGCATTTACAGAAAATACGGTTTCTCAATTTTCTTTTCATTTTCTTCTGCATTTCATATTCAAATTAATTCACCATCGTCGTCGTCGTTGGAGAATTTCGAGAGTCTCCTGCAGGGCAAACAATCAGAATCTTAGCGATAAAGTCACAGATAGGATGGGAATCTTATTAGCAATGTTTGGACTGGAGTACAATTTAAGGACGAACAAAATGTCAACACCGAAAGAGAGAGAGAGAAATATCCATGGAATAGTCGGTTGAAGTGGGTTTATTATTTTGCTCAAGAAGACTGGATAAGGAGGTGAGATCTGGAGCAGCCACTCTCTACTCAACGCGTTCAACATTTTTAATTTGATTACACAATTTCAATTGAATCATACTCACTTGACACTTGACCATTTACTGGTCCTGCACTCTGCTGTGAACCAGTTGGACTGTTTGATTTTGATCTATCCACTCCACTGCTACTCCGTCTATCCGAGGGGGTGGTGATAGTATCCTCACGACCGGCTCGATTCTCAGGAGTACTGGCAACTGTAAAGAGATAGAATGAGACGATTTTTAAATATTTGATGCTGATGTATGTGTATCTGTATCTATACATAGATGGTTAATTTATTTTGCAAGAGGAAAACTTTCCAATGGGAAATTTATGCGAACAGAAACGTTGCTAATGCAAAATAGCTGTTTTGTCTGGATAGCAGGGGGTTCTAATTTAGTCCATTGGGAATAGTTTCGAATGAATTTCATCATTTTAATGACATTTTAACTGAAACTCAAATTCACTTATCTAGGGTTTGAAAAGTAGTTAAAGGAGTTGGAGAAGTTATTATGAAAACTGTGCATCAATTATGATATGCCATTTGCAATTTTTGCATTGAAGCCATTCAAATTTGGCGCGCCGAGGTGGGTGCTTTATACTATGACTATCAAAATGTGAAAAGCAAATAACTCCTTTATACCTTGAAATATTCCCACATATGGTCATTTCGTTGCGGGTGAGTTATTGAGGGTACGAATAGCTTTTGGCACGTTTAATACGCGCAAGTAACCGACACGAATGAATCCTAGCGAGTGTTTATTGATAACTTGTGGGTGGCTTTTCTTGCAGGTGCTTCCGATGGTCCTTGTAAACAATTTTGGTAGACAATGGTAAATAAACTAGTGCTCTGACAAACCAAGCTCAAGGTACAATTACGAATCCGGATCCGAAAGTGGAGGGAATGAATCAGATGTTTAATTGTGCATCAGAAAACATGTTTCTAGTGTCATTCTACAAGCAATAAGCTTATCTGCCAGTGACGACACGTGATATAGCTGTCGGTATTTCGCATTACCAAACTAAAATAAAGTTCATGACTGGGTTGAACGTATATGAACCTATATGTTAATTATCTGAATTATTTATTTTCTCAAACAAATTCGAACACTTTTTTTTTTAACAATTTTCCGAAACTTGCTATGGCATAACCTTGCTATATCAAATATTGCTTAGTTACAGGTTTTGAATAGAATCGCCCAAGTCATATTTGAAATTTTAAAAGGTAAACTTTCGACTGAAGTAAATATGTTCGTAGTAATTTTGCATCGCTTCCAAGAAATTCACACTAGAAAATGATTTCTGTTAACTTTGGGGTAAAATCGGATGTTTTAGAAATTTTTGAAAACTTCACACCAACTTTGGAGAGAATTCCAAAGCCTAAAAACTCGACTATAATAACTTGTTCGTAGCAAGCATTGTTTTCGAAATATTCGAAATTAAAAACGAGCATTTTTTATTGGGCATTTTAGAACCCAAAACTTCGACCCTAATAATTTTTATTGTGGGCCGCACCGCTTTTTAGATATTCGCATTCAAAGATTTGCATTAGTCGGATATTTTAAAAAATTCCGGACAATTTTCGAAAAATTTGAAAAAAATCAATCCCAAGGTGGAAGTGTAAAACTTGAAAATTTAAAAATTTTAAGTTACATGCATTTTCTACTGCTTTCAAAACATCGGGGTAAAAACGGATATTTTGAAAAAAGCCGTAGAGTTATGGAAATTTTTTAAAAGTTCGGATCTCACCTTGTGGTGAATTTCAAAACCTAAAACCCTGACTGCTATAGATTTTTTTTTTGTTTTCGCAACTGAAAAACTATTTCGGGGTGGAGGCAAAATATTTTTTCCGTAAATTTTCGATGGTCATAATTTTGTTTGTAGAAACCATCATCTTCGATTCACCGGCACTCAAAAAAGATTTTCCTTAAACTCGGAGTAGGTAGGTAAGAAGGTTTGCCACACAACTTATAGATACTTTCAAAACCCAGAACGCACCATTTTCGAAATATATGCACTTAAAAACGATTAACTTCGGGTAGAGTTTTAGAAAATTTCGAGCAATTTTTGAAATTTTTGTAAATCAAAAAATAAAAAATCTTAAATTTTAACAACAATACATTTCGACCAGGATAATGATATCAGAGGACAATAATATCAGAACCTTAAGCATGCTCTTACTGGGGAGCATTCTTCAGACAAAAATGTTGGCATTTTTGAAAAAAAAAGATTTTTATTTGTGATTCAATTTGGTTGCAAAATTGAAAGACACATTTTGCGTAAATATCGGCGGGTATATTTCTTTTCCAACTAAACAGTGATTATCTTTCACTATTAAGTGTTTATAAAATGGCGAATTTTTAAATTGACTGTTATGATATTCACCATATTTCATCTCATAAATACTGGTACAAGCTTAAACGCACTCATTGTGAAATTAGTATTGAACACATCCATTCTATATTGACAGGTGAGTGACATTTATATTAAGTTAACGCGCAAAATGATTTACACAAAAGTCGTTTGTAAATATGAAGTGGGGCGATATTGAAAACCGTGTTACTCGTATAGTAATTAGACTTCACAAGTGTAATGTGGAAAGAGGCGATATATTCCTTGTCTTGCGACCGCTTGGAATCAACCGGAATTTTGTGTATCGAACTGTTAAATTATTTGAGGACATTGGTGGAGTAACTGACTGTCAAATATTCGTTCGCCCTCGCACTGTCAAAACCCAACAGGCGATCAAAGCTCTTAAAGCCAGGATTAATCGGAAACCGCCGCGAATGAAGAAAATCGTGTCACGAGAAATGAAGATATCCCAGAAATCCATGTATCGCATTGTCAAATAAGATTCGAGACTCAACGCATATAACAGACACACTACTCACAATGAAAGATCGAACGCTCTACGCTGTCGAAATTGTTCAATAAGCAAAATGACGGAGTCTATGCACGGTCATCCAAAGAAGCACTCATTCCGAGAGTCGAACGCGTCATCGCATAAGTCAAGAACAACCGAAGGGTGGGTGCAAAACAATGTATCGGACTTTAGCGTAATAATTGTATAAGTGCATACTCTAAATACTAAAATCGAGCTGCACTGCAACATTCAGGAAATTGATTCAGCTTCATGACTTATATGGTATAGACTGTAGGTACTTGTACACCCTGTATATTCTGTCACTCTCCTTGCAACCCATAAACAACGAATGGACAATTTGAAGAGTGTTGACTCTTCAGGCGATACAGAAATTCAAAAGTTTTTTTTTTAGGACAAACTTATCATTTCTTTAGGGAGTAAAGCCAATCTAGATCCATTTCCTGTGGGACCCAATGTTGAAGCGCTGCGCAATACATAACCACAAACATTTATTTTATTATTTCCAAAGTTCCTGAAAGTCATTCTAAAGATTTGTATAGTTGAAAGGGGATTATGAAAATATCATTGCGAACCTTTCGAGTATTTGTGACCACCAAGTTCATGTAATACAATTTCTTACTACCAGGATATACTTCTACAACTTCTAAAGCACCACTACAACTTGCCAAACAGCACCCACCATTAAAAACACATAAAACAAAACCATAGAACTCCCAACATTACCGAAACACTCCATCAGCAACATCCCTGATGTTATTCAGCATCCTTTGGGTTGGCAAATATTCAGCTTCAAAAGCTCTCTTCCATCTGCCCACCAGATTAAAACGGAATTTAATTTCGACCCCACCCACAAAAGAACTACCTGTTGATGTCCCACCCATTTAAAATTTCAGAGATTCTCATTTGAAAATGAATTTATTTGTGGCATAACAATTCAAAGGCAGCAGTAGTATCTGTATGTATACCTGCGGACAATCTAACCGAACTGTTTCTCGCTACTTACAGGACGAAAAATTAATTTCAAAAATGGAAATAAACTACAATTCTCGGTGAAAAGATAGAAGGAAGTACGAAGAGCGGAAGTATGTAGGTAGGTACATAAGAAAAATGAGATATCGTTTGTAAACGTTTGGATGCGACATCTTAATTCTACGTTATTCGCAGACCAGAGAGCAAGGAACAGGCAATCTGTATGCACGATGAATGATTTCACTTTGGGGTTCATTCCATTTTTGTGTTGGCTCATTTTTTTGGCATATTTATGACATTGTGATTACAATGAATGTTTACTAGGAAAATGAGACATTTACGTTATGACAAGGACGTGAATGTGACATTGAACTTTGGAAAACAGTGCATGTATCTTAAGAGAACTATTTTCGGATTTGCCCGTCGATGGAGGGAAAATGGGAAGCTTATTCAAAGTAGCTCTGTCCTCTAATCTCAGCATATGTGTTGCTAATTTTAGAATGCTTTAAGATTATGAGTAAGTAATAAGGCAAGTTCAAGTACGATACAATGACGTAGGTTTACAGGATAGCTTTTTTTTTAAATTTCATACCAAGTTTTTCTCCGAGCTGCCTCCTGAATATCATGAAGAAGGTACCTTTTGGTGCAATATGTCGACGTGTTTATAATATTTTGCACTATTCAATCAAATTCGCTCATAAAGTTTATTTTGAACGTTGCCCAACCGATTGATCAGTTTCAAAAATGGTGAAGTATTGCAAAATTTCGACACTTCAACAATTTCATTTCAAGTTTTAAGCACCTCCCAAGTCAGGCGAAATGTCGAAATTACTTTTGGACCCCAAAAATTAAATCGCATCATATAACAATTTGACCATCTTTAGTTACCTTTCTGATGTTTCGTAAGGTTTTAATAACAATTGTACAATACAATTGCAATACGCTTTGAGCCATCCAAATTTAAACTTCGCCTTGGTTGGGTATTCTCATCCGTACTTTTTCGAAATTTCTAAGGACAATTTTAAAGTTGCATCGTAAATCGAGCTCCCTCGAGGAGCTCGCATAAAATATCTATAGTGCTATAATCCTTTCAACTGGAAGCGTGAGCCCAAATGAAGTTGATGTGTTTTAATTTATTCCGATAAAAACTATAATAAGCAGTCTTTGTAGGACATACTCGTAAGTGTCGCAGGCTTCTATTTTATTTATTAAATTTAAACTAATTGCACTTTCTAAAGAGCGGATGTATTTACTTTGTAACCCTCAATCTTTTGACCACCTGTACGTGATCCATTCGGTTCGTGCCGTATACGTGCAGATCCTTGTCCTCTATGTGTCTGTTAGGGTCTTCGATGGTGAGATCAAGCCGTTAGTTTTCATTTACGTGTGAGTTTTACTTACCTATAGTATCACCAATTGTACAAGTCCACACAACTTTTTTAAAAAGTATGCTGGCCTAGATAATTCTGTTAATCCTTTGCATTTGCACATCAGTTTTCATGGAGAATAAATTTCAAAGGTTAAGATCATACTTTTCAGTTAAAAAAAAAGACTGCACCCCATAATCAAGCCTCCAGAAATCGGTGGGAATCGGTCAACATATCAAAGTTAGAAAAATACTTATCAGGGTGCACCTTTTTTTTAGATTTCAAATTCAACTCTCAGGAAAGTGTGACTGTAGTCACCAGCATTCTATTGTTACACTTTTATTCCGTGTAAGTTTCGACACGCCAATAGAAAAGACTATCTGAGTGCTGTATTAGTCTCCGGAAAGTCACTCGCTAAAATAGAGCTGGGCTTCTATTCTAACTGATGCAAGATGGATAACGTTGGTAGCATATTTCAAGTCGTTATTATTGCCATCCTTCAAGTTGTAAGAATGATCAGAAAATACCTCATTCTCTCTCAGGAAGGTCTTTGCTATGAATGTTGAAAGCTAAAAAGAAGTTTGATCAAACCTGGTGAAAGTTTGCAAATGGTACATATATATGGTGGGTGCCGGAGTACATGGATATCGTAGGCAACGAAAGAGCGGGTGAACTTGCCGGGTGTAGGTTGAAAATATATCTCTCTACTGCTCTTCCCATAGCGAGAACTCCGCTGCAGAAATGCTGTAGTTACTCCTCGTTAAAAAGAGTTTTCTTTCGTTAGTCAGCCTTAATCGCAGGAAGGCACTAGGTAAGGTACTACACCTATGGTATCGATGCGGAATATCTTGGAAGGAATTTAAACTGTTCGCCATAATACCGCATAATCTCATTTCGCTACAATTATACAATGAATGGGTATATGAAATGTCATATATGTATGCTCTGCGAATATTCAATTCTGGTTTACAGACGGTTAGAGACTTTTGGGAGCTGCTTCTGTGACCTTAAATTTAGGCGATATTGATGTGAAATATATTTACCTTCGTGGCTTCAATTTGGCGGTATCTTCACAGATAGACATAGTGGACCCCATTGTTGGCCATAGGCGTATTTTTTTTAAACCTAGCTAGTCAGCGGTACAATTCTTGCTTTTCGCTTCAGCCAAAACCAAATGACTAGAAATTGTTTTGACTCCTCACAGACAGATGACCCGATTTTAATCATAGACATTGGTACACCTGCGAAATTCTCGGTTTTGTAGGGACTTATTCGTAAAGTGTAACCATTTTCCATGAATCTCGTGCAAAGGTTTTAATTCGCCGAAAAATTAAATGTTGTTAATTAATGTATTAATTGGACGTGTACTATAAAAACTTTTATTTCTTATATTGATTTTGTTGCTTTGTATGTTAAGTATGCAAAAATTGTTCTAATTGGAAAAAAAAATATATATATAAACTAAGTTGACAGGCAGAAGTACCAACCTTCAAATACAAAAAAAATATTAAAAATCCGCCTGACTAGGAATTGATTAAATAAACCACTCGCTAACTAGATTAAAAAAAACCGGCCACATGTTAGAGGGCATCCATTTATCCATGTATCAACTTACTATTCCATTACACTGGCCATTGGGAATTCCCAAAGAGAATATTGCTTTTCATATTCGACGATGACGAATTCAGTATAATACCCGCCGTTTTTTAGTACTATTTGAGCTTCCTGATTTGTGTACCCAAAGTGTTCTTTTAAACCAATATTTCTGTAAGTATTTATACAGGGCAGATCTTCTCTGGTGTATATTTCATTCACTAGCTACACTTTTGGATCTCTAACCCTGAATTGCATTACGTAAATACGAGATCGAACGATTTATCCATTATCCAATTATGTGCGCAATCGTACAATCATTTCAAAATAAGAGATCACCATATGCGTGAATTGCTAATGTTCTTCCATTGTCTTATTTCATAAGTTCGCGTGGACTAAATTTTATTCTAGAATGTGTGACTAATAACAATTCAAGCACTTTAAGTGCAACACTCTTATCTATTTGACGTGCATATTAAATATTAGCAGGTTGTCATAAGGTAAATTATAGATAATAAATTAATAATCTGTCAACTAATCGTGTTTGAAAATCTATTTAGACGGAGATAAACATTTGACTTGATCACTGATTATTATTTATTTTGTCTAGGAAAAGTCGTAGTATACGTATATATACAATAGAATAGGTTTACTTAAAACTTATAAGCTCAATTGTAAATTGAGTGAAATCAACGAAAACTGTCAGAAAGTGTCTTTACACTTTTTTTTTTTTAACAAAAAAGGTGATGCTAATGTTATGCCTAACTAAGGTGAACTGTCTTTACTAAACACTGTCTAGAAAATATTTTCAAGCGTCCTCTTAAATTAAGTGTTCTCTGATAAAGCTGTATCAGAGAACGGACCATGAACCTATAGGCACAACCATACGACGACGAAAGTGGCAGTGGATCGGTCACACTCTCCGAAAGGGTGACAGGTCCATAGCTAACCAAGCGATGCAATGGAACCCGCTTACCCAGGATGGCAGGATACGCGGCGGTCCTAGGAGTACGTGGCGCAGAACAGTTGAGAAAGAAGCACGGCAACCGGGAAAGAGTTGGGGAGAGCTGAGGCACATTTCCAGAAATCGCACACGATGGCGCGTAGGCGTTGTAGAGACCCTAGGACCCACAAGGGGATATAGGACATAAGACTTAAATTAAGTGAGTTTCAGGCTGCATACTGGCGAAATTATTATTATTCCGAAATGGTCGACATGGAGCTTCAATATGTCATAGTCTAATTACATGAGGTAGTGTATAGTGGGATATCAAGAGTAGAAGTCGAATTACTGTAACTTTTTTTCATAAAGGTGTCATTTCCATTACCGGATACCATACCTAACAATGTCGTACATAACTATTGAGACAGAGTTTCATAAGGCTTTTATAGCCACCTCTTAAGCAATGATACTTAGAAATATTTAATGGACCAAAGAATGTTTAGAACTCAGAAGTGACTCTGTAGTCTATGCACGGTCTGCAACCTTGATGCCACCGAAAGCACTTTTCACTTTGCTGAAATTTGTCCAATTTTTAATGGATACAGGAGAAAATATGACGGAAGAGTTCCTAACTTTTTTGTACCTTCAATAGCTACAACAACTCTAGTTTATACAAATTTTAAAAATATGCACTAAAATACCATAAACGAATAACAGATCAATTTTCTAAATTTTAAAACCCCTCTAGGCTAAAATATTAGATATACTGGTACTTGAATAGTTTAAACTTGTAACAGGTACTAGTAACTTTCTTTGGTTATTGTCATGTAATTAACTGGTTTTTATAAAATCACTTGGTCTTGGTTGCCTATTGAGGCCTTTTCTTTTCACTACATATTGGCACCACGCACAATAACTGATTACCAATGGATGGATCACTCTTTCGTGTTGTCTGATCAACTTTTCAATCTGCAACACATTTATGAGTAACTCTTGGTAGGTTCTAGAAGGTTAAGTCGTTAGTTAGTGGAGAACGCAGGCAATCAAGATTGTCAAATATGGTGCGCAGTATATTTACAGATCCCGTGGAAGCTTGGAATATTTAGGAGGGTATAGCAATTAATAAGAAGTTACACAGGATAGAGTCGAATTTATAATACAACTGACACGAAATAGAAACTCGTATCTGTTAATATTGAACCTTAGGAAAAAGTAGCTCAGTATAAAATATATACGGCTAGACGAACTAAGTATGTCAGTTCCACAGATTTTGAGTAAACATTGTTGGCAAACCTTAATTGATATACGAGTAACCATGACGTGGCATGTTGAACTACTATACGAGTACAGTCGCAGTCTAGATAAACCCACTACTTGGCATTGATTTCTTTGTTATATCAGCCGTCTTGTGCTTGGCATAAATAAAACATTAAAATTTATTTTTCAACAACACTTTTTTTTATTCAAATATAATACACAACTTTAACACATCTCCTTGATTTTCTAATTAAATTAGCAACGTCCACGTTTAAATGTCAAATTCTTTCCTAGTTTCCTGGCCTTGGTAGCAACACATTCAAATTCGCAGGGATTATTGTAACTAACCGCGTCTGAACCGCAAACTGGATCGAAGTTCCTTGGGCACATGCAAAAAGTTTCTTCATCGGCTCCATTGACAGAGAGTGCCAGGGCAAGGAAAATAGCAATAATAATAGCAAAGACTTTCATAGTTTTTGAATTTAGTTCAAATACCTTTTGGAGAATACACCGATCAGTTACTTGCGAATTGCTTTTATATGCTTTAATAAATGATACGTTTATCTATTTGATTTGAATTTTATTGATATTAAAACACTTATCGTAGATTGAAGTAGGCTTTATTTATTTTAAGAACTGATAATGTATGAGTATGGGAAATTCATGAAATTTTATTTGCTAAAAGTGTTTTTAACTAATTGAGAAGGTTATCTTTTTTTTACTGAAGTATTTGGCATAGAATTGTTCCTGAAATGAGTGTGCTACTTCTCATTAAAACAAAAACAAAAAAAACAAAAAACAAAAAAAAGCTTCTATGGAAATACCTTATAAGATCAACAAAGCATTTACGTATGCATTTGTGGGAACAGATGGTAAACGTGTTTTTTTGTTCTTCAAATAAGCAAAAATGGGATTTAGCTTATAGTTCATGATCACATTTGAAATTGCGCTGTTATTGAGTTCCGCACTAACAACTGTGTACAATTTTTGTGGAGCATGTTATTCAAAGACGATGACAAATGTGTTACGTTTCCGCAAAATATATATCTTCATAGGCTGGTATTACACGATGACTCTTGAGTCATGACTCTTTTGCAAAAGAGAAAAAAATGAAATGGCAAAACAGCAACCCGGTGAGTGGTGTGTAGAATTTCGTTGTCTCTTTTTTGACGTTTCTCCTTCTCCTTGTTTGTTATTTTTCTATTTCGCTTCATTTCTTTTCATTCCCCATGAAGGGCAGTTGGCAAAAAAACGACGGAAGAAATTTATTGGTGAAAGGGATTGACTTTAGAGCTGATAGGATCTCTAAACACTTTACAATCCGAAAGAAAAAATAAAACAGAGCTGTCAAATTAGAGGCATAGAAAAGAGTCAACGTGTAATAGCGAGCCTCACAGAATGAAAGTTTAAAATAGAATAGAGTAAAGAGTCTTGACTCAAGATTCACCATGCAATAGCAGACATACTAATGTTATATAGAGACGGAGATTGCATGATTTTTTTTTTTGATGATTTGCGAAAATATTAGACCAATTTTGATGAAATTTTCATTCCACGCTGTCTTACAATCCATGGAGTATTACAGGCTATACATCATTAAGTATACACACCCATTGCGTTTGTATTGCGACTAGAATTAAAAATACTCAAGCAAATGCAAGCACTAGTGCCAAGTTCTCCAGCAACTTGTGCACTGAAACCTTATTTACACGAAACAACTTAGAGCATTTTTACCCCCTTCCAACTCGGCTCCAAATAACGATAGATTTGAAGTTGGCAACTTAAGCGGTTGCCAAGATAAAGAGATTTCAAAAAACGTTTGTTTTCGGATTTCAGTGAGTCACACTGATCATCAAAGAGGTGCCATTTTAAATCATTAAAAAACAAGAATTTTTTTTTATAAAAGCGTTTAGACTACTCGTATGCGGTTAAATATGGAAAACTATTTAGGATAAATGCCCATTTCAGCTTTGTTTACAAATTTGTAATCGTTTAACAAAATTCTCCATAATATTTTGACATAACTGTGGCTCTTTTTCATCGATGACAACTCTAATGTTGTCCTTCAGTGTTGTAATTGTTTGTGGTGTATTAGCGTAGACTTTGTACTTAACATTAGCCCAAACGAAGAAAATAAAAGGTGTTAAATCGCAGAAGGCTTCGAATCGACGTCTTGCTGGAAACAAACGTGATCTATGTTCATAGTATCAAGAATATAAAAATAATCTATCAACAGTGCTACCAGCTTTGTTTTTTTTTTTTTTTTTTTTAAAACTCAATAAGACCACCTTTCTGAAAACCGTACCAAACTGTCACTCTTTGTGGATGAAGAGATTGGTCAACAATCATCTTTGGGTTTTCGAATTTTAAATTTATTGATAAGATTCACAATTGACAAACGAGAAGGTGCTTCATGGCGACTGAAAGCAGTCCCAGTTTTACGAATTGTCTCTGCAAAATTTCCACAATTATTACAGAGTTATTCATTTTGTGTTTTAGGATTTCAATTTAAATAAAATAAAAAGTATTAAAGATTTCAATTATGCAATACAATATCGGCTAAATGGCCGCCACGGGAAACTTCGCAAACTTCGATTCTTGTGAGGTAATTTTCGATGACTTTTCGGCTCATTTTTGACCATATTGCGGCTACAACTTCACGGATATTGGTTTTTAAACGCTCCAAAGTTTGGGGATTATATAGACACGATCTTTAGCATAGCTCCACAAAAAGAAAACCACATGTCGCTCACAACAATGTCTTCAATGCCCACGTCCTACGACATCACAAACACTACCGATTTGTTCGAATTTGGTGATTATATTTCAAATTGTTTACTTAGTTGGGAGATTAAGACGACAATAATCTGTCCTTAAATCGCAATACACAATTGTTATTTTTGTAGTAAGATGCAACAATTTTAATGCATTGAGCGGTAGTTAAACGCTAGATATTATAAAATGGAAACGCAAGAACTAACTACATGTAACTATGATGACAGATGAATTTGACAGATGCCATATGGCAGGGATGTGAAATCCCAACCTTGAAATAAATAACCCTTTATAATGAATTTTAACAATTTGTTTGCGCTGTTCAAGAGTGTATCGCTCCATCTTCATTAACCGCGTATTCTGTACTTGTCACAATTGTCACCTGATAAAAGGTGATAGTCCTATCTCTGACAGGTAAAAATACAGGGAAATTTAAAATGACAACATTTGATGAAAAACCCTATAGAACCTTGAAATTTAATACAGAGGTAGTACTTGGAGTGTAGACAAAGGAAATGATCTGTAAATTTGACTTTTTGACATGATTTTCATAAACATAGATGGGGCAAGGGTGTGCCAGTGTAATAGAAAATATTAAAAACCTGTACTTCGAATAGAATAAATTGAAATTTAGTACAGAGGTAGTATTGGGGTATTGACAAAGCATAATTAGTACATTTAACTTTTAAATATGGTTTAAGCAGGCTCCTCAAATTTGTTAGTACTGAGGATGTAAACAAATGACAAAAGTTGTAAAATGGGTTTCTCCTAAAAATGGGCGGGGGGCGGGACTATATGTAAGTCATTGCGGCATATAATCATGTTTTAATACCTTTCCAAATACAAAATTTGACTTAAACAAGAGTGGCATATTGTATTTGGAAAGGGATCGAAACAAGTTGAACTTGGAACACTTTTATATCTCGATCGCTTTTGTGGCTGAATAGAGAACTAGAGAACTTGGCCCTTTTTACGTTCCTTTTTTGGGGAGATTAAATATTAGAAGAAGGCATGGCTACCTTCCTCAGTATATAGAAAAATGTATGAAGATTTAAGCTTAACGTGCTCATAAATTTAGTGAACACAGTTCTAAAGTGCTGCTCGTTTGGTGTTGCGAGTAAATTAAATTAAATGCGCATAACTTTTGTGTTACTCTGTATAGCTCATTAATGAATGTATAGCGCTGTAAAGACAAAAAAGATAAACGTAAATAATGTACAAAAACGATGAGGGTATGAATAATTTGAGTATGAGTGATGCATGCAATTACAGTTGTTAAAAGTTTTTGTTTTAGTTCGTCGAAGAGTAAATAAAACAATTTTAGTTTTAACTAATAGCAAACGGTCACTGCTATTAGTTTGGTCTTTGGAGTGATCGAAGTTGATAGGGTTTTCAGGGATTGAAAAGTGTGAAAAACAGGCAATAGAGTTCTACCGAATTATCATACCTATGTATGATTATTTATTTATTTAAAGCGTAATACAAGCATTGACGTACTCATAAAGCTAAATAGTTCTATACTTCAACTAAACTAAAATAAGCTAAATTAAACCTAGTGAAAAAGAGAGATGATTTGGGTCAGGCACGATCACAGTGGAGTAGATCGTTACGGAGTTTGCTTTTGCTGCTACTAAATTCAAAAGTGTGTGTCACTTGATTTGCGCAGCATTATTGACATTTGAATAGAGGAACGGACCTAAGGCTGTGAGGATTAGTATTAAGAGAATGTTACCAGATTAAAGCTGATGAACGAAAAGTGTATCGGTAACATCACGTCGTTTTTACCATGACGGAAGATTAATTAGTTTAAGATCCACATAGGGTGGCAGGTTGAGGTTATCAGTAAAAGACAGACCACTTAAGGCAAAGCGAATGAACTTACGCTGCACAACTTCGATTCTTATGGTATGGGCAGCATAATGACTCGAGGAGGGGTCTAACGAAGGTGAGATAGATGAATTTTGTTACGTATGGGTCAGAGAACTCTTTTGACTATCGTTTCACAAAGCCAAGTGCTGAGTTGGCTCTACTTCTGACATTGTTGATGTGTGATCGAAAGTTATGTTCACTATCCCAGATGACACCCAATTCGCACTGAGGGTACAGAATCGTCAAGAATGAAGTAGACACTAGAAGGTGTTCTGAGACCTTTGTGGGAGTAGGTAGTTTATTAACATTAAGCTCTAAGAAATTGTTATTTCACTAGATGGAGAAAGTCTTTAGATCATCTTGCAGAAGGCGGCAATCAGCGGGATATGATATACAGTGAGCGCCATCTTTCATGTCAGTATATAAACATTGAATAACTTTGACATTTATCAACCGATTGACTTGAGTAGTCCAAAGATTTTCATATCATCGGCATAGACCAGAAGATCGGAGCATCGGGCATCATTTATTGTAAGGGTGAAGATCAATGGTCCAAGATGGTTGCCTTGAGAGACCTCCGAGGTTGCTATGATAGGGCTCGATACTAAGGATCTAAAACGAACTATGTAATGACGGTCCATTTGGTTAGGTATGATTTAATCCATGCGATGAACCGAGGTTGGAATCCAAGGGCTTTTAGTTTGAGAAGAATAAATTTTGTCAAAAGCCTTACTGAAATCTATGGCTATGACATCAATTTCATTGTCTTTAGAGATGGGACAAAAACATTTATGAGAGAAGTTGTAGAATATGAAGAGCGATGCTGTTTACTGACCTTGAATGTCCTTGATTTAGAGGATATGAAGTAAACTTACCTTTTTTAAATTGGAGTGAATACTTTTGAGATAACCAATCAAAAGTACATCAAAAATTAATTATCTTTTATACAGAAAAAATTAAACTCAACCGTTTTAGAGATATCAAAGGGAAAAGGTTTGAATTTTTTAAAAAGTTCACCGCATTTACGCATCGCAAACGGTTAGAAATGGGAGAAAAAATGCTTTTAAGAAAATTTGTAGGAGTTTAATGATAAATTAAATTGTGACCTTGAATATCCTTGGTTTTGAGGATGTACCAAACTGTTTTTTTTTTTTGTATGGAAAGGCGAACGTTTGAGATTACCAGTGCATACTCGTAGAACCAGAAAAAAACATTACTCTTTCGAATCTGTGCATTTTTTTCGAAAGCTTATCCCTTTATAAGATATTTTGCTACAATAGATGCATCAAGTGGTGGCCATTTTGTTTAAGACGTTCTTCGCAGATAGTTTGTGTAAATTCTTCAATCAGCTCTCCGAACCGGAAGAACTTAATCGGAGAATAGAATTTCCTTGTAAAATAACTCAACAGATATAATTATTAGTTGTTTTTGTTATGTCTTTTTTGGTGCCTCCCCTTGATATGTACTTCACCACTTAATAGACCGAGTATAAGAATCCCCATAAATTTATCTTCAAGTCAATACATTCGCCTCTTAACAAAAGATTTTCTACATTTCGTAAGAGCAAACATACTTATTTGCAATGATTAATGAAAGTATCTTCGTTATAAATAAATCACAATAAATCTCCATTGTCCCAGGTAAATCCCATCGACTCTACATTGCACATCTCCTATGCAATAGTTTCAACCCCACCACCTTCACAGTGCCTAACCTAAACACAGAGAGTGTCGATAAGATAACGCAAAGGCATTATTTAAACTACAAAAAAGTTTATATCCGTCAGTATAGTCATTGCCTTTCAATCAGTGAACACATAAAATTTTTAACAATCGAAATGAAATTTTTTGGAATTATTGCCGCGTTCTTTGTTGCCCTGGCATTGTTAGTCAGTGGTTCCCAAGCTGTTTGTCCTTGCCCAAGGAACTACCAGCCTGTTTGTGGATCAGACCAGGTGACATATGCAAATACGTGTTTGTTCGATTGCGCTAGCAGAGAATTGAGCAGACAAGGTCGCAACTTGAGACAAATGAGAGCTGGACCATGTTAAAGGAGTTACGGACACTGGATACCAATTTGTTGATTTATTTAGCCTTGAGAACTAATAAAAGAGTCATGTGAATTTATTACTGAAATTGATTAAAAAATTATTTCTTATCAGAGCGATTTATGGTTAGGTACGGTTCTTGAAACGATTTAATAAAATTTGGAAAATGATAAGACTGTTTTGAAATTCGTGGTTGAAACTGATACGTGTTTACGTATTTAATTAAAGTTTATTTTGTGATCTTATCTAGATACTTTGAGTGTGTGCCCCGAGTGTTGAGCGGCGGTATTTATCTTTGGTTCGATGAACGCTAAGGTTTCGGAATTATACATTTTTCTTGCTCGAAATTTTACCATTCGAAGGAATGTCCATCTCTCTGTGATAATGTAAAAAAAAACAGGCCGATATTGGATAGTTGGTTGCTAGAAAGTTATATCCGCCGATTTATTTCAAGGGATCACCTCTCGAATGTACTGCGTTGGTTGTTTGGTTTTGGGATACACTTACAATGGACCGGATGTCACCAGAAGATAACGAGGTTGATTCCCAATTATTTTTCTGTAAGAAGGGATTTATTTAACGTTGGATGGACCTACATTTTTTGAGGGAGAGATGAGTACCCAGCTACTATGAAGTATTTGAAAAGGTCGTGCTAGCTGTGTGTGTAGTCAAAGACAAAGATGACAGCAAACAATATAAAATAATAACAATTGCTGCGCCTACAAAATCCGACAAACAACAAAGCACAAATTTTAAGGACTATAAAGAAAATTAAGTTTCCAAGAACTCAATTGGCGACTATTTTCACTGAGTCTGCTTTTATACCACTCGCCACACTTGGAATGCGCACACTGAAATCACTATAAGAGCCCGACAAAACCTTGCTTCGACAGATTTGTCTGCCGCTGACAATTTTTTCCCGCAAACTGTCGCGCTTCAATAAAATCAGAGCCAGTAAGATTTTGCAGAGGGAAGTACTCAAGTACTCCTAACGAGGATGACTAATGCAGGGTCTGCAGTGACGAGGAGGTCCATGAGGATAAACCCCATTTTTTTTTTTTTATATAATTTGTACGTGTGAAAGGGAATACGAATACCCTTATACTAATTTTAGGACACGGGCGTTTTTTTGTGGTGAGGTAAATAGACAGAGAAGGCAGATTGGTGTAGTTGGTTTGAAACTCAGGTATTATTAAGTTTCAGTGAACTCCAAGGGTGGCGTCCAGATAACTGGGGAGTATTTTTGTATTGTCGTTGCTTATGATTCACAGTATTTTTTTCCGTCCTCCTGATGTCATCATCACGATCAAGTTGCATTTAGCCATATGACCACCCTACTGCCAGTGTTATGCCTTCGCAGTAGAGTTGACTCAGCTTTCGCAATTGATCGACTTTTTATTTATTTCAAGCGAAATAAATAGATGATTCTTGACATCAGGATTTGAACCGTGAACCTGCAGCGTGACAAGCGATGATGTTACCACTACACCATGGCCACCCACTACTTAAGAGTTTGCTGCCTGAGAAACAACATTTTAAGAAGCTTCTACTTCCATGACATTGAATAGTTATCCGATGTATCACTCTCAAGGCTGTGCAGATCCTCAAAGACATTGGCATAGCAAGGCCATCATAAGATATCCGCAAATATAGGAATTTAAATTTTTGGAGTTATCCAAAATGGACACCACAAGATACCTGAGAGCATCAGTCTACATAACTAACTCAACCTAGAAAACGTTAAACACCGAGTTAACTTAATCCAACCTTACATATTTTAATATTACGTCTTTTTCCAAGAAAATAGTCTGAGTTGAAATGTTTTAGCATGACCAAGGCAGGATGGAAACCGTTGAGTATTGACCAACAACTTGTATGGCAAGATACCTATAAAACTTGGTGATTAGCAGACCGTGTAACATGTAGTGATACGATCACGTTTGCATATTACCTTCTAGAGTCTAAACAACTGAACCGAGTTGCGTGAAAAATGTGTTAGATAGTTCGTCCGTGGGTATTAAAAAAAGAAACTGTATGTTGGACAGTAAAAACCCTCTTGCGAAAGTAGTTATGATTTCAAATTTTATGGAAACTGGCCATTACATCTGAAAGCCATTTTTTTTTTAAATACTTAGGACAATGAGGATTAACGAAGATTAGATTAGATGGGATCGATTTTGTAAGATTGAAAGCGTGGTGCAACCACTCCTAACTTTCCGAAAAACAGAGGCCCATTTTGGATCAGGTGTTGCGGAGGGGATCATGGCTTGATGCTTATTTGATGGCGACATCTGTACACCTTGTCGATATTGGACGTAGGTGTAACTTAAGTGATTTTTGTAAAATTGCAAATTAAATTAGGCTTAGTGGCAACACAATGGGCCTACCTTTTGCCTAAGTGTACCTCGAGGATCACTCCTAACTAATATTCCTTAAGAAATCGCAGAGTCAAACTGAAAATTCGTATTGGGAAATATCGGCAGGAAAATGTATATACTGTGATATAGCTATGTCATTTATGGATTTATGTGCCCTCTGAACCTAAATTTAGCATCTGCCAGATTCCATAGCAAGGAGGGCATGCAGCACTCATTTATTGTATATGGAATCAATAAAGTTGAGTAGGATATTATATTTACATACATACGAGTAAAACGTTAAGTGTGTATAATTTATTTTGTGTCAACTTTATTAAAGGTGGGTTCATTTAAACCTATTTTCCGGTAGAGTGGACTTTGAAGTGAGGTACTATCTCAACGAATAGTTATATCATAAGTAGAAGTTCCTTCAATAGAGCCTTTTATGAAAAAGGTTCATGAGTCTCACGAGAGTTTCCAGAAAAAAGAATGTTAAATTAATCAGCCTGATATCTTCCGTTGAATGTAATCTTAGCACCACTCAGCCACGGTTGATGCTTTAACATTAAATTCCATAGAAACAGATGAAAAATGAGGTAAATTGACTAAAAACAAATGTAAGTAAAACAAAAATAGCTCGCTCATTGTTCTGAACTCACACAAGCCCACAAACCTATCCACTGGTGCACCGCTGTTGACAGTGACACTCGCAAATTGAAAATTAATCGCACTTATTATGTTTATTAATTAGTGGACGCCGTCACTCAGTGGTTAAATGCGTAATCTTTAAGCGGGGGAAAAAAATGTTTATGGTCCTACCTTTCGCGTACGACTGACGAACTTCCGAAAATAAAATTGTTATGAGAAATTTTTCCCAACCGAAAAAATGCCCTTCGGAATCGGCATAAAACTGTAGCTCCCATCCATTCGTAAGCCGCAAAGGGCAAGTGGCAGCGAGAAACTAAGCCAGGCCCTGTTAGCGCCAAAATATTTATTTGTTTATGTTTATATTTTTAGTCAGCTTCAGGGTAACGTAGACTGATGATTTATAAAACTTAATATAGACTGATTAATAAACTTCGAGAAATTTCCTATCAAACAAAGCTAACATTATGTAGCAGCGCATAAAGACAACTTATTTGCATGTCATTAGGGGTAGGGATTAAAACCATTCATAAAAGTCGTTTTAAAACTCAGGGACTAGAGAATTAAAAGCCTACAAATAAATTCAAGAAATTAAGAAAACAAAAACTAGGTTTCACGATTCATTGGATACTATTTTATTGGATTGCTTAGTTATACACTTTTTGAATATAAAGCGTAAAAAACAAGTCACTTAAGTGGTAAGCAAAGTGCGTCAAACGCATTTGGAAGTGTACACCTTGCTTTAACAATTCGAAAAAAATCTATTGAAAGCAAATTAATTTTGTGGTTGAGTGATTATTCACAGAAAAAGTATTTATTTAACTCAGAAAGCTCTATAGTCAACCCCGTCTTTCTCTTTCTCTATCTCTTAAAACGAAATACAGAAAAAAGTAATAATTTTCAATTTACACAGGCCATTAATCATCACAATTTCCTAGAGTCGCAAAAAGCATAACAATTATCTACTTCATTGCGTAACAACCCAAACCCCTGGGATAGCTTAATTGTCCAAGTGCGACTAAAAGCGAATTGAAACGCCACTTCCTCTACTTCCACAAGTGAACGTGTGACGTGATAGCGGTCTTATCTCTAATTAAGTATGCAAATATTGACACTGTGGATTGTATTTATATTCACCTAGAAAACAGTGTTGCCATTGACCTCCGATGACAGAGCCAACGCATCTGAATTAATAAAAACTGGAAAAATCTTTGCTGGTGCTCTTAGTTTCATATCAGCTGTCGTTATCTACAGTACTAAAGCATAGGTTTTTTTTTGAACGAAAATGAAATTTTTTGCACTTTTGTCGATTGTCGTGATAGTGGTCATTGCTTTGGTGACACCATCTCAAGGTACATTTTGCCCATGTAGTGGAGCTAAGGGGCCGGTTTGTGGCAGCAACAAGGTCACCTACATGAATCGATGCGAATTCGAGTGCACCCAGAGGCAATATAGACAACTGGGCAAGACACTGAATATTCTCAAAGTTGGACCATGTGACAGTTCCTGACTCGGAATGCCGTGGAGGTGACTCAGTCTTTCATTTGATTTGGATCCACATAATAGAGAAGTTATAATGATAATGAAAAAATAAATAATAATCTTTTTGAAGTTGAATTGCTTTGGTTTGTGTATTTATTTTCAGCCTCGTTGGCGTAAACAAAGTGGTTTTGTTTGTCTCAGTAATCTAATTAAATGTGGTCTGATATTTAGAATTAATCACATTTGAATGATTCCACTAATTGGAATATTTAAAGTGAATTTGTGACTAAACGAACCTATTAGCTACCCTTGGATGGTGAATAATTAAAAAGAATGAAAGTAATTCAAATTGATATGCTGAGTGTGTTAATTTAACGAATTCATTTGCTAAATATTTGTATACAAATTTTTGGTAGGTTAAAAATGGCGGAATATATCAAAATTCAGAAGCAAAATTGCAATTAAAAATTCAGCAACGCTTTACGCAAATGACGTCGAGGTATCATAGGTGTCTATTCTCATCAGCCATAAGGCATTTCATTTTACCAGTGCTGACTTCATTGCGTTAAATAGGTACCCTAATGCCATCAATTGGAGGGATATATAGTATTTAAAAAGCAAGTCATTAAATGACATGTACCCAACGTTTTATCCCAACTTTTATCAGGAAAACATTTATAGTGTTCTGTACCAGAATAGTGTAACATTTTGGGTTCAACATGGTATCTGCTTGTCTGACCGTCAGTATGTCACACGCTTGTAACCTAGAGAGCTGATAGTATTATTCAGAGAAGAGAATAAGAATTGTATACTTTGGGAGCTTGATGTACTCAAGAAAAAACAGTCCTCCCCAATATGCGACAAATAATAGCAAAAAATATCACCCAAAGTATTAATGCAAAAATCTGAAAAAATTGAGAGTTTGCAGGCTCATGAGAAGGTTACACGAAAAATATAAAAGTCCTCCTGCCGCAAGCCGTTTTTGGAAAAAAAAAGTTAAAAATCAGCCCACCACGTCTTACTCCTGCTTCATCCGATTTTGATGATTTTAAGCCAAACACATCTACATGTCAGGCTTAGCTCATCTACATCTGTTAAGCAGTTTTTGAGTTTAGAAATAACTATCGCGTCAGTCTTAGCTTACGAGCCGAAATATTTCATATATAAGGTTTTTAGAATCCGAAGCACAAGTGTAAATTTTTGAAATCAGCCCACAGATATGCCCACTTTTCAAAAATGTCGTTTTTACTTAACAAAATATATAAACGTTGGCATCCTCTTCAATTCGTTCATACGATATAAGATATTACTTTCTCAACGCCATTTACTGTGACGGTTAAGTCTTATTGTCGACAGACACGCCTACTTTCTTCTAAGGAAAAGTCTTAGCAACAAATTACCCGGTAAAATCTTTTAAGAACCTTGAGAATACTCTCTGAGTAGAAATATATAATTGCATTTGAATCAAAAAGACGTCCACTTTATTAGGGATGGGTTAGAAGGTGAGGGATACTGGTAATTCAATTGGAGGTTACAATTTAAATTAGTCTTTCAACATATTACTGTAGCAGAGTTTATAATAGTTATAACTTTATTGGGAATGATTCTCCTGCGCAAAGCATACGAGATACAATCCATGTTCACGTTGCCAGAGGTCATCTTAAAGTCAAAACAGTAGACGTAGCGTATTCTCGACGCATTGCTTTATAATGCTCCGCAAAGTGTAAATGTTGTCGATGCAGGAAGATCCTGAGACAATCATAAATAAAGGGTAATTCAATTGGAGATATTGACATTAAGCATGAAAAATGATACCGGCCAAATGGACGTCATGGGTGGCCTTGCGGATTTCCGCCATTTTGAGGAATTTTTCTATTCCTATTCCTTTTCGGCATAAATCCTGCAGTAGCTCAGAAATGCGTCGAATTTCATCCTTTAGCTCTAAAATCGTTTGGCATACACTTTCTGCTTTAAATTGCAACCTCCAGTGAATCACCCTTTACAACGGAGCCAATGTCCTTATTCCTTTTAATTTGACTTCATCAGGTTTCGAAAAAATACAAAAAAAAGGGGCAACGATTATGTTTTGAGACTGAATAACTAATAAAACAATTATACGGCGAAATGATTTTTGTATTATTCACATTTTTATACAGTGGGGTTGAGTATTGTAAGTAAAGTTTGCACAGCAAGCGAAACTCTACCACAAGGTCAAATCCGATAGCTCTTTCAGTACTCGGTGAAATCCTTATGCATTCCTCGCATTAGGAAGAGACTCCATTCGGACGTAGAGGGTTCCGTTAATGAACTATTACTCTGAAATATTGAACGGATTTTAGTGAAATTTTTCTGTTGGTTAAAGGACTTCCTTGTGATGGTTTTACTTCAGGACGCTGGAAAGCCATAAGAAAAAAACTATCTGTTGCTCATACAAGAAATGTGATATCTCGCAAATTAATAAGATTATCAAAATCAAGATTATATGTGGTTAGATGTACTCGTAGATGCATAATTCTCTACTATCAAGATTTTTCTCAAGTCCTTAGATCATGTACTTTGCGTCTGTCTGCGACAGACATTCCTCCACTGTGAGCTTAAATTTCAAGTTTTTAATGGGAACAATTTTATTTGTTTTCTGCTTAAAGGGATCTCTTCAACAATACTCGTAGGTTAGGAGATAAAAGGTAATAGGTTCCATGATTTTTTAGGGAACCGTGGAAAGGAGTAGCAATACAATTTGTCGTGGGGAGAGATATGGATTATATTTTATTCAAGCCAATTGGTACACAGGATTCCATTCTAAATGGCTGCGAAGATTGTGATACTAGTCGATGCATCAAAACTTGTACATCTCTGTTAAAAAAAAAAACAATTGGCGCAACAGCTCTTCTGAGGTTCAGGGCCGAGCTCAAGTGTGTTAATTTTAATTCTCATCTTTCACTAATTTTAAACTTTTTAGAGTTACAAAATCAGCAGATCACTGCATATTCGCACTGAAGATGATACTCAATTGAAAAATATGTGGTTGACACATCTGTCAGTAACATTTGTAAAAGCTACGTTGTCGAGAGTATATCTGCCTTCTTGGGCATTTTAAAAATGGGATCAACTTTGCAACAACGAGTTTGCATCAAATTTGGTGTTAAAAACGAATTCAACGGTGCGAAGACTTTGTAAATATTGGAAAATTATTTCGGCGACGATAGTCTATCGAAAACAAACGTTTATGCGTGACCGATGACCGCAAATTGACCATCAGAGAACTGGCAGAGGACTTGAACATTGCTTCTGCATCCGCTCAAGACATTTTGGTTAAAGATTTAGGCTTCAGACGTGACGGTGCTGAAAGACCTGAATTTCATGCAAAAAGGGATCGCATTGACATCGCGAAAGACATGATTTTAGCGGCTGAATCCGACCCAACATTCATCAAACTCATAATTACTGGAGACGAGACGTGAGTTTATGAGTACCAAACGCAATCCAGGCATCAGGCGATTGAATGACGTACACCGAATGAGTGAAGACCAATGCTCACGGTTGTCATGCATCTTTCTTTCATATTCCTGCCACAATATCAGACAGTCAACAACGTTTATTATTTGGGCGTTATGAGACGTTTGCGTGAAGCAATTCGCCTTAAAAGACCAGATTTATGGGCAAACAACTCGTGGGTTTTGCACCACGATAACGCATTCTTATCATTTTTCGTGAGTTTTTGACCAAGAAGAGTACAAATACCATCAACAGCCACCGTATTCACCTGATTTGGTTCCCTTGCGATTTATTCCTGCTCGATCGACTCAAGAAACCGCTCTGGGGAATGCATTTTAGCAGCCGAGAGGAGATCATAGAAAAATCGAAGACGGCTCTGATGGCTATACCAAAATTTGAGTATAAAAAAATATTTCGAGGATTGGATCAAGCGTTGCAGTCAATGGAGAGAACGTTGAAGAGGACAATATCGATTATGAAGAATAAACTTGTATTTTCAATTTTCTGAATAAATTCCTGAAACTTTTTGATCAAGGTAGTATACGAGTATCAGTGCGAAATTCAAGAGAAATTGTACAAACAGAATGTATGACTGAATAGTTATACACTGTTTTGCATCATTGTTGCTCCACTTTCCTGGGATGCATTCAGGTAAGATGGGGGTATTTGCACTGTGTTGTGCGACCTTCACGTTGAGTCGCACTACTACAGGCTACACTTACTCCAGCTTAAAGTACTCGTTCATGTCTGATACAAGCAAACAAAAATATATAACTTTAATACCCCTGGGTGTTCCATATGAAGTAGTCACAACTAAATATTTAAATTAATATTCAACTTATAATCAATGAACAAAACCCCATTGAATATTCGTTAAACTAAATTTATTTGACACCCAGCCGTAGGTAGGCGAACCATCCAAATTCACACACAGAATACAAATGAGCCGCACGCATTCAACTAAATAATTTTCAATTATGAAACTTAAATGAGTTCATGCGGATTTTGTTTTCCCCTGTGCATGCAAATTAGCAGCAAAACTTCGCGAAAATAACTTCACAGATCTCATAGATTATGGCCAACAAGTCGTTTTAAGTTGTATATTTCAAATATTTAAATGTACAGAATGGTATTCCCATAACCATTCCTAGGAAAGAAAAACATATTCCCAATGCGAAACACCAAAACAATGAACTGAACATCCTTCCTGTGTTTTGTCAGTCTTAGTCGTATATAAAACAATAATCATTATGATGACAACAGCGATGGCAGACATTTTACAGAGTACTCGTGTCTACACTGAAAATTTGCTAAATAACTTTCGCCGCGATGAGACGACATCCTTCCAACCGCGAAAAGAGCTTTTCATTAAAAATTTTCACCAGGACATCCGCAGAAGTAGAGCTCAGAATGTGCGGCAGCGTGAAGCATCAGAGGAAGCAACTTTCCCTGAAAGTGATGTGATGACGTGGGGTGGAAAATCTTGTTATCATAATGTAGAATATAATTTACCGTTATCCTTAAGGATAACACAAGCACAAAATTCAATTCAAATCACCCGGGGAACGCTTTAAAAAAAGACATGATTTTGTATTTCATTTTAGCTGCTTGTAGTAGAGGATGCATCGTAATCATAATGCAAATGTGGATGGCGACGTTTTTATGAAAAATTGATTACACTAATTGAATGTCGGTTTAAAGTGGTGCTTAAAAGGGGAGTTGACACTCAATTAAAATCGGGAAAAAATTTAAATCTCCATCTAAAAGAGGATGGCGCCAGTAATTGAATTTCCATGTTAATGCTGTGCACTTTTGCTAAATTCAACTTAGTGGTAGAAAGGGGCGTGTAACTAGTCAAATTTAAACTGAAAGTGTTAATGTACCTATACTTGAACACGACTGCTAACTATTATTTATGCCTTATTTCACATTCACTAAAAATGACACTCCGTTTTCAATTTATCTCACTTTTCGTATGACTTTGACAAACGACATCCAACTGCCTGTCATCTTCTCCATTTATTCAAAATACCTCAATTACAAATGAATCAAAATGTACCCGGCATACTCGTATCATTGTCTGTCAACTCGAATTATTTGATACAAAATCTGTTGCAAATGAGAAAAGGATATTTCGACACCAGACACAAAAATGAAATGCTGAAATTCAAGTCATTACATCACCATGAAAGAGTTTTCCCTTTAAAAATGTAGGCATGCCATGTATGTCGTTTGTTAAAGCTCACCATACTGAACATTTCTTAATATGGAAGCGAAAAAATCTATTTCAAGGGAGAAAAGACAGACACATGGTGGCAAAACTGGTAAAATTATTTAATTATTTGCCTACAGGGTGTTTCAAAAAGAGTTTCTTCTTAGTAATGTTTCTGTTCTCATGGCATACAAGATTAAGTGCACGGCTGGGTCTTACGTACTTGCACCTACCTACATATATACTTTTTCCATCTGCCAAAAACTCAGATCTGAAATTTAAACAAACATTTTTTTTCCTCAAAAAATTATTTTGACAATTTACTAAACTTGCTATGACATGACCCTTCATATGTCAAATATTTCCTAAATATTGATTTGAAATAAAATAGCCCGAGGCGAATTTGTACCGTTACACGTACTTTTTGGCGAAAACCTGATACGCCATCTGACAGCATATACCAGCCATAGCACAAATATCGTCGTAAATGCGTTTTTTTTTTGGAAAAATTGGCGATTCGTAAAGTACCGTTAATTTTGGGGTTAGAATGAAAATTCAGATTTCGCCTCCAATTGTGACCCCATAGACCCCAGATATAAAGTTTGAACTAAGTCCGTCGAGCAGTTTAGGCTGCAGACAGACAGAATTGAGAGAGCCACTTTTTTTAGTTTCTCTATTGTATAGGGTGGGCCATCTGTTGGTTTTTTTTTTTTTCATTTCATTTTCATTTATTTATTTCATTTAAATGGTTTGTACAATAAGATAGAATCTTTTTTAGTACTTAGGGGTGTAACTTCAAAACAATTATTTCATTGAAAGCTTAGAACTAGATACAAAAAATTTCTTAAAACTAACTTGAGGAGGGATAGATAGGAGATACATATGGGATTTAATGTTGAGGTGTGGAAAAATATAGGAGAATTGCACTTTTAAAATTGGAGTGATTTGATATAGCTCTTATATGTGAGGGTAAAGAGTTCCATAGTCTCACAGTGTGAATGAAAAACAAGCGCGAGGAATTGAGATAATTGCAGCGGTAGGGTATTAGATTGGTGGTTCGTGACGACCGAGTAAAATTAAGCCTGTTATACAAATAAGGCGGACTTTGATTTATAATAATTTTATGCAAGAATATACAGTTCCTGTCGATGATATACTGATGCAAATCACAACCTAGTAAATCCCTAGTGTATACTGATATGTGGTCATATCTACGAATGCCGTGGATGTAACGCACCGAGTCATTGAAGGCTACTTGCAATTTGTCCTGGGATAACGAGTCTAGACTACAATATACAACTTCAGCATACATTATGAGGGGCAAGATTAGAGTTGTTACCAGCTTTCGTCATGTTTCCAGTGGAGTAAAATAAGCACTTAGCCACAGCTTGCGAAGGCATCCGTAGATACGACCAATGACCACGTTGGTGTGATTGTAATCAGACAGATTTCGATTAATTGTGTATCCGAGACTAGTGGTTGATTCAACAGCTTTGATTTTATTACTATTTAGATACAGATCAGGTAGAAGATTAAGGTTAAATTTTTTCTGGGATATTGGAATTACTTGCGATTTTGACGGATTTAATAGTAAACCATTTGCCACTGACCAAGTGTAGATGCGTTTTAGATCATCATTGATGAGATAAGCGAGTTCATTAATGTGGGAGTATGGTTTTGATAAGTGTAGTTGAACGTCGTCTGCATATAGATGTACTGAAGCATGTTTGCACACAGGCGGAAGGTCATTAATAAACATGCAGAAGAGAATCGGTCCTAAGATTGAGCCCTGTGGCACACCTTGTTTGATTTTCATTAGAGACGAACAACTTTCGCCCGAAAAAACCCTTTGCGACCTACCGGAAAGAAAACTACTTAACAATTTCACTGCCCTACCACTGAAACCGAAGTTGTTCTTCAGTTTCCAACACAGAATTTTATGATTTACTTTATCAAAGGCCTTAGAGAACTCCAGCAGACAAAGAAAAGAAACATAACCCTTCTCAAAATCTTGTCTTATTTCTTCGAGTAGATTGACCATTGCTGTCGAACAGCTGTAGTCAGCTCTAAATCCTGATTGGTGAGGACTCAGTAACTTATTGATAGACAGGTGCTTTGTGATTTGTTTTGCTATTATTTTCTCGAATAGAATACTGATCGGTCTATAGTCGGAAGGAGATGTTGGGTTAGCTTTCTTTGCGATAGGCAGAACTCTTGCATATTTCCAGACCTGAGGAAAAGTCGATGGTGTTATAACCAGTTTATTACATGGGTAAAGTGGGAGACAATTTGTGGTAAGATGAGTTTGATGAAGCGTATTGGTAGGCCATCTTCCCCAATTGAATCAGACTTGATAGCTGCACCGCATTGGACAATTTCGTCTTCAGTGGTTACTTCAAAGTCTTCCAGTCTGGGTATGATTAAAAATCAAAATCGTTAAAACTGGGATCATCCCCTAGGAAGGCACGATTTAGTTCATCAGGATCGAGAATGCATTTGGAGTTGAGGCCACTAGAAACACCATGTTATTTTGACACTGAATTACATGTTATTTTGACACTGACAGCTCTTTTGTGATGACAGAGACACGGTATCATATCTCGGTAGTTATGAAATGAATCGACCTATGCTTGAACAACGTTGGGAAATATTGAAAACGTATTTCCAAAGTGAGTGCTGTGTTGCCGAAACAATACGAATTTTGAAAAGAAATTTCGATGGCATCCACATTTTAACCGTCTTTCTCTCATTAGAGGAGGGAAATGCAAAATTGCAAATTTCCCCCAAATTTTCTAGAGGTCGTGGAAACACATCCACACATGTGTAAGTGGGAAGTAAAATATTCTTTGCAACATATTCAAAATATCCATTGGACTATGTTCTACACCATTCTATAAATGCGCAAAGTTTCTAGTGTATTGGTCAAAAAGGGCTTCTAGAGGGAGTTAAGAGATACACACGTTTTAAAAATTCTATGTAAGACGAGTTTTATAAAAATCTCACCTCGCTTTATTCGGTAACAGTTTAAGATGCGAAAGAGAAAAATAATTATAGTCAAAATTGTAGAGGTCAGGGAGAAGTGATTTCATGGCCTTAAATATATTCAGTTTTAAAGTGAATGGATAGAGATATTCCAGATAACTAGTCGGAAACGCAATAGAACGATTTTTTTGTTTGATGTAAACAATTTAACAGCCCACGAAGTTTACAAAGATTTCTAAATTAAATAAGTACTCGTTCCGAACATCAAGATGAAAGCAATTTTAAATTTTTACTCCTAGACCTTTTTTCTTCAATATCTGATAAACGGTTGAATTTTCGAAAATGATTATGTATTCGTAGGATGGACAAATTTAACATCACATCAGCGTATATTAGGCATTGGAAAAACCGCAGAACTGAAGGCAAATGATTGACTCGTAGAATGAAGAGAAGTGGCCCCAAATGACTACCTTGTGGGAGCCCCGATTCCAAGGTTGCACAAATTTTAGTACCTTCCAATCTTCCACCACTTGTTTTCCATCAGCTAGGTAGAATCTTAACCATCTCAAAAATCGTAGCCAGATGAGAGAGAGAGAGAGAGATTTACTAAATCATAAAGCTAAAGCTGAGCAAAGTGCAACCCGGTCTTTTTAGAAGAATCAATCTCAGACAAATAAGTCAGATCAAAATCTGGTGTTGAAATAGTATTCAAATGATGTAGGGGGACTGAAATAATTTTGCCAGATTTATAATTATCGCATTCCAGAGAGTAGGACAATTGCATTTCGAGTTCATGAAAACCCCAAAAGGCTAATGTATTACTGGTATACAAATTTATTAAGAAAGTTGAACTATTCTGCGGTCCTTTTTACATTTTTTTAAGTTGTCCAACCTATAATTTTCCCAAGGCAGTTAAAAAGTTGGTCACATCAAAGCCAGCATTTTTTGTTTCATGTTTACTTGTCTCTGTATCTAAATTAAGTAATATACGTAATGGGGTAGAGTATAATCAAAAATATCCGACTTTTAATTAACACTTTCATTTAAAATTGATCTTTGGTCAAAATTTGAACACGGTTCCAAGTTATGAGGCTCTGACCGATAAAAGGACAGACATCCTTACGGATGGATATATTTACAATTGGGTTAATTTCTTACCTTGTAAGTACCGGAACCCTGAAAACAGTTATTTTAAGTAGAATGTATGGGATTTATTTGTATCTACCTGCGTAGATCATGTAAATAAATTAATAAAGGTTAAGGAGATAAGAAGAAAGGGCTTAGTGCCTCATTACACCCATATTCGTTTTACATTTTTTTTTTTTTCACAATTTAGCATATTTTTTACTATGGTTTTCACAACGTACGAGTATGTATTATTCGTAGTGGCGAACAAATTTCATGACAAGTGACGCTTCATCCTTTAATCGCCGCACCATACGGTTAATGAGGTATGACTATACATCTTCCTCGTTTTCTATGAAGAAAATGTCAAATCACATATCATTGAAGAGAGACGAATCCTTCCGTAAATTATAGATAAGCCTACAACTTATTAAAGTTCACACATCTTCTTTAAGTACCGCATTTTATAATGAGCATAGAAGAGATTCAAGGCCCCATATATGGAACTGCGTAAGTCTAAGATTTTAATTGGACGTTTAGTCTCAAATTTCTCAAAAGGTTTACGATTTACTCCATCATTAATTTATTTTTTCCTTTTTCCTTCTGCAAACTCTTCAAAAACAAGACCAATTACTAAGAAAATGAAATGAAAATTATTCCAACCACGTCTCTATTTCTAAATTCTCCATCACATACATATGCGGGTGTACGAGTATCTCCTTAATTCTGCTTTGTTTGATGTTTTTGTTTGTTGCCTCATTCACAAATATAACCAGTTCCACATACACACCCTGTGGGGCTTATCCTGCAGAATTAATCTGCATAAGTATTTAATTTAATTTTCCTTAGCGCAGCAGAACTTAAGTTTGTGTCTTCCTTAACGCACAACGAAGAGGAAGGGTAAGAAAATGGAAAAAATATTCTCTTTGCATTCATTATCCTTCCGAAGTGAAAGTGGCCTGGTGATGATGCCACGTCGCAAATTTCTTTTCAGGCATTAAAATATATTTGTTCCCAACTCGCTCTCAACCGTAATTTATACTGAAAATGTAGGTGAGAGTGTTGAGATTTTGCTTGCGGAAAGCGCACATAGCTAGGTGCTCAGGACTTGCTAGTTTCTTTTCTTTTTTTTTTTGTTAAGAAACAAACTTTCGAAACTATTTTCCAAGAGCATCTTTCTCTTGAGGTATTTGAAATTCCCCCACAAGTTACTACCTGCTTTTATAGACTTAAGGATCATTACCGTTGCCTTGGCGTGGAAAAAAGTATCTGATTATTGAAGCATTTTGCATTCTAACCATTTTATAGCTCCATAGCTTCCAGTCTAATAGAAGAATCTGGTTGCATTATTGAGCATTTTGCAGTCCTATTTCTGAGAAAATAAATCTCCACAAATCGAAATAGACGGCAACCGTTTGCACTCAGAACCAAAGTCATTAACATTTAACTGCATCCTTTCAATTACACTTCACTTGTTTTCTAAACTTTCACCCTTCCGTTCGACCGGATAATAAAGCCATTAAGTTGTGTGTGAGGGAGGATAATGCTTGCCATGACAAGGCTCTATCTGTGTCCCATATAAAATTCTGACATATGTGTTTATGTCTACAAACGAGATGTCCCATATAGCGTGCGGGTTTACTGCTTTAGCTATCATCTTATCCTCGTCAGTGGCATAAATTATTTCTGTTTACTTCCACTTTTGCGCAAGTTAAAAATGAAAACACACAAGGAAGGATACACTTGCACATGTACATGTATGTATGAGGACGAGTACTCTCCATGATGCCATTGAGTGTCTATACCATAGCTGATAACTTGCTGATGCGATGACATTCAATTTGCTCTGTGATAGTAGCAGCACCATTGCTGCTCCTGATACGATTAGGATGCGGGCAGGAATTATGCGCATTTTTTAAAAAAGGATTGTGGTTTGGTTGGGTGTACAAATGGATTTCTGTCCCTTTTCTAATGGGGGTGATAACAAGTTGGCAGGCTTGTATGGTAAGCGGTTATTTAACATCAAAGAAATGGAAAAGCAATTGAGCACAAAAAAGGAGGAGTTATCACTCTGTGAATAATATATGTCATTAAGGGTTTTTGCTTGGGTTATGCGTAGGGATAACTGTCTTCGGTTATCCTTACTGTTTTCGTAGGGAAGCCTATTAAATTTCCTAAAGTAAACGCAGAGGGTTTGGTGCAAATAAACTTGCTTTGATGCCAGCTGGATTAACCAAAAGTCGAATTCACGAGTCACGGTGACCTTTGGGATTTTTTTTTTTCAGGAAGTAACGAGAGATGTTAGAAAAACAAATCTCAGATAGAAGAACTGATCTCCATGCTGCGGCTCCGGAAAAGACAGAACTGATAGGGGTATACGTATTATAGATTTAACAGATATAAAGCATTTTTTGAAACACACCTGGTGTGTGGACGGAACTCGGAAAAACGGACGACTCTACAATCTAGCTTGGGGATTGCAATGCCAAAATTAAAAGGGATTTTTTCACCCACAGCTTGGGGATTATGAGATAGGGACAACTGACTAGAAAAAACACTATTTAAAATAGTAATTATCGAAACATCGATTCTTATGTAGTCGTACACCCTCGAGGCTGCGAAATATTCTCTCAGAGGTAGAGACTCTTCTCCTGTTGCGATGTTCGCTGGATTACCCAAAAGTAGGCGACTTATGCAAAGAAACGGCTAAAGCCCAGACAAACTTCTGACGTAGATTACTCTTGGTGAAATTGAAAGCATTAGTTTCGCTTTCAATTTCACCAGAGATGAAAAAAGTCTCGGATAAATGGACTGATCTGCCAACTCCGGCAAAAGTGCTAGGGTTTACCATTTACGGATCTGATGTATTTGTTCCTGAAATAGACTGCATGTCTGGACGGGGCTTGGAAAAAGCGAGAGCTACTGTAATTTCTATGGAAACTTGTATCGTACCATGAACAGAATATGGAACGTATTGTACAAGGTGGGGGAAAAGTAATATCATAATGTGAACGTGTCATAATTTTTGCAAATGGCGTCAAATGTCATTGTGCTTTGACATTTATGTTGTAGACAGATAGAGAATTAGTTGACAAGGATACACACCTGGAGCAATACACACCTGAAGAGCGCGGAATTATTGTTACTGCTTATTTGACCAATTTTCGGTCTGTTGTTTTAACGCAGCGTGAATTTCGTCGTCGTTTTCCTCGTTGTGCTGCACCATGCACGCGAACAATTAAGCTTTTGGCTGAGCGTCTCGTGCAAACTGGGTCCACTAGAGATGTCGCAAAAAGTGGCCGGCGCCGCATTGCTCATTGGGCCGAAAATATCACTGTTGTGGTCGAGGACATCTGAGAGAGTCCCCAAACATCGACGAGACAATGATGCACATAATGAGGCATCAGCAGACGTTTGCTGCGTCGAATTTTGGTGAAAGACCTGAAGATGCTCCCTTATAAAGTGTAAACCGTTTACCAATTGCTGCCTGCTGACCGTCAAGTGGGATTAACTTACTCCCATGCTCTGTTAAACCTGGTGGAAGAAGAGGATGATTTCGTATCCAAAATCACAATGAGCGACGAAGCCCATTTCTACTTAAGTTATGTGAATAAACAAAATTTGCGTTTTTGGGGCACGGAGAATCCATATGAAATGCACGAAGAGTCATCCCCTCAAAATTACTGTTTGGTGCGGCATTTGCAGCGAAAACGTGGTTGGCCCTTATTTGAGGACGCCGACGGCACCACCGTAGCCGTAACTGGTGAGCGCTACAGATAGATGTTAAACGAGTTTTTTTTTTTGCCGCAAGTTGCTGAATTGGGTCTCGAGCATTGTTGGTTCAAGCAGGACGTAGCAACCGCTCACACAGCTCGGGCAACGAGAGAGATTTTGAATCACCAATTTCCGACCCGTGAGATCTCCCGTTTTGGCGATTTGAACTGGCAAGTGAGACCGCCAGATCTGAAGGCGCCAGACTTATTACTTTGGGGCTTTTTGAAATCTCGCGTTTACCACAACAAACTACAAATCTTGCAAGTCTTGAAAGCGAACATCACCAATTTGTAGAAAGACGTTTTGCGAGCAACAATTCAAAATGCCATAAAACGAGCACAAATGTGCATCTCCTCAAGAGGTGGTCATTTTACCGATATCATTTTTTCAACTTAATGTCATCAATTTTACACCTTCAAATAAACTTTTCGTGAAAACAGAATACAATTTCTCTCATGGTAAACAATTCACATTATGACATTACTTTTGCCCCACCTTGTATGAGAGTTTGTTTGGGAATGTTTACGCCATTAAAGCGAACAAGTTTTATCACCAATGGGCTTTTCATTGTACAACATTGTATTGCATTACATTGTAGACCACCAAGATGGGTAGGGAGAATATCTTTAGTAAAATAATCCGAAAACAGACGTAAGTTGATATATGTACCTTCCAGCCGGACGAAATATTGTAATTTGTGGCATGTGGTTGTCACAAGTCTCTAATCATGGTTATTATATCGTGAATAGACCTCCAACCAAATTGATCATCTAACATCCGACGGAAGGAATTTTTCTAGTACCGGATATTTGACATTTCTAAGGTAGCAACATCTATCCGCACTATTACCACCAAGATGTAGTTCGAACTTGAAGGCTGGAAGCGCAAAGGTCTACTTAGAGCTGTAAAAAGACCTCCCGACCGGACAGAAATCAATATGACTGATAGGGCAAAGCTTAAGTCAAAGAAAGTTGCTGGTGGTCTAAAAGCTGAACTGTTTAAATAAGGAAGATGACTCGACTTTATCTCGACTTTAGAGTATTGTCTATTGCGCAATGATTGGAGCACCATTTGTTCGATCTATTCGAAAATGAATCGCCTTCAAGCGATGTGTTTGCAATGAAATCACTTTGGAGATGTCTCCATCTCAATGTATCATTTTCTTTCCTTCATTTATATTAACTTTGGGCTGTTCTTAGCTAATTTAAACGGCTTTTGGTGAAAACTTTCAAAATGTATTTTTCGACTTTATGCTACCACTACCACTTTGCATAGCACTCAAAATATTCGTTTTCAATGCAAACATGAAGCATTTACCGACGAATATAATACGAGTATTACTTAAAATTCCACAAGACGCAAAAAATGGGTTTCAAAGGATACACAATTACTAAGAGTTTGGCTTAATATTCGCTTGAAAAACCTAAGAATCCCAAAATAAAATACAATTTCCTTAAATGGTTGAACCTTTTTCTTCTAATAACATTACCTTTCTACATTTTCGTTTATAGCTATTTGGTCAAAGACTTGAAGGCAATTTCTATAGAAACCCTTTAACTTTGATGCGTAAACAAAATGAAGGGATTTACGTAATATATTTCCCTACCTTCACTAAAACATTCTTTAAGAAATGTATCCTGCTCAGTTGCGAAATATCATAGAACTAATATCAAAGTATACTTTTTAACATACCATTCATAAATCCACGATTAATTCCCATCAAATTGGTTTTTAAAAATTCATCAGCACACATACTTCCAGAATGAGGCACAAAAGGAGCAATAAAAATTCCTTTGAGAAATAAATTCCTTAAGGAATCATACACGCACCGAATACTCATCCTTTATCGCTTTCGTCGTTGTCCCCGATTAACAAACAGCAAAGATTATTATATAATTTTTTGAGCTTCACAAAGGACACCTGCCATATCCTTACTGCCTGCCTGCCACCCAGAAATATTGGAATTTTATTATATCAGGAAAAAAATATGTAAAAATACCGGTCCTAAATACCGTCGCCTCGGCCTATTTTCACATTCACATTCAGGTTAGCAAATTCACCTTGAAAGATCCTTTTTGGGTATGCTTTTTCGTCTTTCGTCCTTTCTGTTCGTTGATTATACAAGATAACGATGTTTAACATTATCATAATATTTTATGATTTCATAAAGGTATCCTTTTGTGAAGGAGACCAGAAAAGGGATCACCGGGGAGCAGTACGAGTATGAGGAGAAGCTGGGTCTAAAAATTTATATAAAATTGATTTACATATGTATACAGTGTGTAAAGTATGAATATATTTGCCAAGGAATTGCTTTCATTTTCTTTGAAAAAAGGAAACAAAATGGAGTGCTTTGTTTGCATGAACGGGGTGACAAATTGAATACTTTTCTTTCCACAGGATGTAGGAAGCTGATGGGATTATTTATTTAATTTAATTAATTGGGAAGTCTTTCATAATGTTTCTGTTTTTTTTTTTCTTATTTCCTTTTGAATTTTATTTTTAATTTAATTAGTAATGTTTTTCTTTTTTTTTTGTTGAAGGAATCTGGGCGAATTGTTTGTTGATTAGCTTTCATAGCTTGATTATAGAATTATCATTTTCTGATAATTTTCATTGCAAAAAGAAAGAAATTATGCACATAGTTGCATAATTTCAGTGTCTCACAAAAATACTGGGACCGAGCTAAGCATCAAATTTATATAAACTTTACTTACATTCCCTTTTATAAAAAAAAAACTCAATAAAATTACAATATATTCAAACACTGTGAAAAAAGAGAAAATGTATTTCAGGTGTAAAAATTGCGTCACAAAAGTATTGGGACATCATGTGAAAGAATTGTCAAAAACCTAACGGTACTAAGGTTCATCACAAACTGTGAAATCAACGCCAAAACACTTAGAATATATTATTAAGCAAAAGGGGTTCGCTACAAAGTACTACAAAGTACTAATAACTTTTAAAATAATAATAGGTCCCCATACTTGCATGACGTCATTTTTGTAATTGAATTAAATTTTTGGAATTTTTTTTTTATTGTTTTTAGGGTAAATAAAGTTTGAAATTAATTAGTATTTTTTCAATGATACTAAACAATTCTTTTTGAATCTCCCTGTCCCAATAGTTTAGTTATTCACTGTACATACGTAGGGACTAACAAAAATTTGCTTAGTTGGTGTCAATTTAGTAGTTTGTGAAAAAAAAGATGCATTTTTGTAGCCTATAATCTAACAATATTTATTTCTAAATTTCAGAACAATAGGTAAAAATGGAGACGAGAAAGAGAAAAATTAGTGACGTAAGCTCGGTTGAAGTTCCACCGCCAACACAGGAAGAAATTCCTTTTGCCATTCACTTCGGATTTCGACGTCAACTCACGCCAGTCAAAATTTTGCACTTGTTACTATTTCAAAGTGATTTCGAAGATTCCATACAGGCCATTTTTCTGTGGAGGGCGAATCTCGTGAAGGTCGGCCCAAATCCTCGACCGACGATATAAATGTGGCCCTGGTGAAGGCTGAAATTGACGAAGATGCCAGGATGACACAGGAGATGATAGCGGATAAACTAGGGTTGAATGCCATGGCTGTGCCACGAATTTTAAATTACCACCTGAAATATTCGAAGAAGTCAGCTCGATGGGTTCCAAAAATTTTGAATGGAGAGCAAAAAGAGGCTCGTGTTCGTTTTGCTCAATATTTCCTGAATAAGTTTGAAAATGGAGAGTCAAGCTGCTTCAATAATATCGTTACAGGTGATGAATCTTGGTTTTACAAGTACGACTCGGAATCCAAACAGCAGTCCATGGTATGGAGCCCAGAAGGTGCAAATCCTCCAGTAAAGGCCAAACAACAAAAGTCAACGACAAAAGTTATGATGTCGATGTACTTCACCAGGTCGATGTACTTAAAACTGGCCAGACAGTCGCTGCTAATTGGTATACTGAAACTTGCTTACCACAAGTTTTCCAAAATTTACTAGGACACCGACAAAAACAGGAGCTGCGCCGCTACTTTTTGCACCACGACAATGCGCCTGCGCACACTGCTGAAAAAAACAACTACTTTCTTGCGCTCTCGGGCATCAATGAAATTCGCCCAGCACCTTATTCTCCGGATCTAGCGCCGTGTGACTTTTGGCTGTTTCCGAAAATAAAAAAGGATTTGAGGGGATAAATCTTCAAATCTAATGAGGAGGTTATTAATGCAGTCAATGTCGAAATCGAAAAGCTCCAAAAAGAGGATTTTGAAAGTTGTTTTGAAAGATGGATCTATCGGCTGAAGAAATATATTGAAATAAATGGGAATTATGATGGAGAAATTAAAACAAGTTGATGATGAATTTTTGTGTTTTATTATTCAATCAAGTAAGCGAACTTTTGTTAGTCCCTACGTATACATAAGTACCTATGATATATGCGAGTGCTAGTTAGTGAAAAAGATTCTGAGATACTTATGCTACTACAAATGACTGTAAGATAAAAACTATGAGATAATCCGCACTATTCCAGCGTGACACATCTTCTTGCCTTACTCGAGGGAATAAATCAGCGTTACATACCTGCCTGAATCTGTTATGGCTAAATATCGAAAGAGAGCGAAGTACTTGCCGATCCGTCTCAGTGTCTTCGAATGTCAAATCCGAAGTTTGCTACGAAAACTGGAGTTCTTTAGAGCTAGTCATATCGATAAAATGCTGGTAGCGAATGACTCTTCTTGATTCGGGATTAATTAGCGACAAGCAAGGACGCTCTTTAGAGGATAGCTCATAAAACTGGTGAGACCGGGCCCAACTCAATGGGCAAGGCTAAAAGATATGAAATCGTATGATACTCTATCCCTCATCTTCTAACTCAGAGAGTATTCTCACGATTTCACCAGATAATTTGTTGCTAAGACTTTTCCTAAGTGAGTGTCACGGGTTTTGGGGAAATATTCACAATAAGGCTGAAACATTACTGCAAATAGTTTTGCGAAACAAAGAGGGTGGTCAATAAGTCCCTGAAAATTAACACAAATTGTGTCGTCACCTTAAATTTATTTTTTTTTTGTTAAGAATCATCTTTCAAAAGAACACACCCAAATTTTCAGCCAGATCTGTCAAATAGTTTTGTTGTGGCAGCCATTTTATATAGACGCCTACTAGCATTTTCGTTAAAATGGAAAAAAGTGAATTTCGAGTGAAACTATCACGCAAACCAAACAAAAGCTTGACAAATATTATGGGGACTCTTCACCATCGATTGGAACCATTCACCGCTGGTTTACTCAATTTCGGTGTGGTCGTTCAAGCACAAGTGACGCCGAACGTTCTGGTCGCCCAATTGAGGTCACCGTTTGATAATGGACGATCGGCGAGTGAAAGTGCGCGAGCTTTCCGCAAGATGGGTGCCGCGTTTGCTCACAATCGACAACAAACGCATTCGTTTGACAACTTCAAAGGTGTGTTTGGCGATGTTCCAGAAAAATTCGGTAGAGTTTTTGCGTCGTTTCGTAACCGTGGATGAAACCTGGATTCACCACAACAAACCAGAAAAGAGTGTTCCTTATTTCATTTTTCAGGGACTTATTGACCCACCCTCCTAGGTTTATTTTTTAAGAAAACGCCCCCAAAATATTGGGGTGGGCTTGTTCAATGTAAGTATAAATTGTAGAAAATGGCAATGCCTATATATTTTGGTAAGTAAATATTTCTAGTAAAAAATTAACAAACTTGTGTGCAAATATTTTTACACCTGCCCCGCTTCGGATCCTTGAAAAGTTATATACGAAAGTCCACCCTCATAAATCAAAATTCAAGGCCTAACTACTGGTTACTTACAGACAGACGGGCGGATTTGTTCTCTATGTTACAAACTAAGTATCAAAATTAATATACCCTATGGATTGTGATACAAAAAATCAAAGAGAAAGAGAGAGAGAGAGAGAGAGTGAGAAAAGGAGAGTGAGGGGGAGAAATATATAGAGAGAGAAAGATCAAACCAGACCACTCTATTTTAGTCTCTCTTTCTGTTTTTAGTGTTCCGTACTAGGATTATATAAACGGAGCACTAATGGATGCAACATGGTGTCTGTCTATAACTTTTGAACCATTTGACCTAGAGAGCTTTAAATTCTACACAGTAATAGCACGTGGTAGACCAACAAATAATTAGAGAAAACAATTGAAAACAAAAATATATTTGTGGGGGCTCAGATTAAAACTAAATTTCCAAAGAGTCCAAAAATATAAAAACCATTTTCTTTTCGATATAGTTTCTTCAAAAAAAAAAAAAAGTAGAAACTATGGCATAGACGATGCGCCCTTTCTCACTCTATTACCGAAAATTGAGAGCAAATTTATGACAATAAATCTTCTGGCACATATGTACACTTCTTGAAGAATATTGACACACATGGGGTGATAAGTCGCCATACTTGTATCATACCCCGACTTTATTCAATTTTGATTATTTGCAGCCAAACGTATTTACATGTCCGACTCAAAATCCGTCTTCATTCGATTTCGACCAGTTTCAAGTGGAACTACTAACGGATCAGGATACATGCCAAATTGCAACGCGTTTTTGAGTTAGGCGGTTAACCAAGGTGATTCAAAGATTTCTGAAACCCCGCTCCAACATTCCACCCACACCTGTTCCAATTTTGACAGTTTTAGATGAAATGATCTACGCATCAAGATGTACATAATGTACACATGACACATTTTTTGGGTCTAGAGGTTGGAGGAACTTGGATTTTATTCATTTCTCTTAATACCCCAGTGGTATTTTTTATATAGGCTTTTTTATTTTAGTCAAATTATTGTTGCCAGCTGGATCTTGATTCTTACCGTCCGTAACCCTAATTTGGAGACAAGGCACACACAGGCAGGTCCTAGTGGAATGAAATACTCTGTAGCTAACAACATGGTTGGAGCTTTGACCAGTGCACTCATTCACTCGTTCGAGACATGCTGCCCACTTAGTGGTTCTGGGTGATGGAATTATTAACCATGGAGAACGGAAACGCTTCGCAGATTCTTCTCTAATCGTTTATCTTCTGTAATCTCGGTTAAGAACGTAAGTCTTCCAGATAGGGAATAGATTCGGAAAGAAGAAATATTTTTGCAAGGAAAGCCATGTCAAAATCTAGATATTTTTAACAGACAGCTTCCTTCCAGCCACGCCACAGAAGTAGCGACTACTCTTTAGGAATACACTCTTTTGGTAGAAATTTGAGTGCAGACATGACTGGGAGAGAAATAGATCTGTCTCCATCTAACAGTTTGATTTAATAGAAAAGGTTCCATTTCGTTGTAACCGTAGGTATCATCGGAACGCTGCTTCGTGAGTAAATAGGTTGAAATATTTTTCTCCATCGGACGTCAAGGACCTCAAGCGCTTCAACGGAACTTCTTAATTTTTATTCTACGAGTGACAAAATATATTTTAATGATCCTTTGACAATGAATCTCATTCTGCCAAAGCGGCTACTTTGAACTTTTTAACTAACTTGGTAGCAAAATTTGTCATTGTGGCAATCTATTCAGCAATTTTATGAGTGTTCAGACCTTAAGCCACATCAAATATTTCTGATAAGATAAAATGTAAAAGCGGGAAATAAATGAGTGCAATAAATTTTAACAAATTTCAGATAAGAAAACAAGGCTGACGATTTTAACAGTTTGTTGTGTTCAAAAAAAAAATATATAATCAAAGTTATAAAATAAAATAATTTTCGATTTCACCTTTAATAAATATTGTCCAGAAGTACATTTTGAAAGGTTCAAGCTACTAAATATGAGTAAGAGTATTCGGACAGTAGTAGTTCAGTGACAAGCATTATACTTCGTCACCGCTCTGCATAACCCTCAGTAGTTTTAATTAAGTGTTTTCCCCACCAAGAATTAAATGGCTGGGAAACAGATAAAAAGTGCAGTCTGTCTCCCTATTTTATTATAGTTTATGAATCACATTTCGTTTGAACGATATTGTAGATTACAACTTGTAAATCACGACTACGGCTATCATAAATCAACATTGGGAGGGAGTAATAAAATGGAAAACAACAAGATTAATTGGCTAGGCTAGTGGAAAGTGCATTACTTAGATTTGTTACGAAATCCACCCCAAGTTGTTCACGTAAATTGTATTTAGCGCAGAAGTGTAGGTAATCATTATGATTTACGAGTAGATCAGCACTAAGTTCAAAGGATTATTTGACCAAGTATGCAATGCCAAGATCACCAGCAAAGGCTGTAACTTTTCCTATAAATGGTTGACTGAATAATCAATTTATATACGAGTAGATTAGAAATAGTATGGGACCAAAAACTCCTCCTTGGGGCATACCTAAGTTAAAGTCAAGCTACTAACAATTTATTTTTACTTTTTGGGTTCCATTGATTTACGAGTAGATCAGCACTAAATTCAAAAGATTATTTGAGCGGTATGCAATGCCAAGATCACCAGCAAAGGCTGCAACTATTCCTAAACAAAGCCACGAAAACCTACACAATATAATTTTTTAAGAAGAAAGCTGTACCAAGTACGTTATCATAAAGGATAGCTATGAATAATGACCAAACCTATTCTATAGATGGATTTACTTTTATAAAGTCTAGAAAGGAATAACCTCACAAATTGTGCAATCGAGGTTTCCAAAGACTTAAACCGCAAAAAGGGGCGTATAACTTTTTTGTATAGGAAATTATTAAATATTATATCTACGAGTATGTATATAAATTTGTTTACAAGTTTATTAATCCAGTGATGGATAGAATTGAAGGGTAGAACTTAAGTTCAAATCATTAATTAAACATTGGCGGCGATGTATGCATTTATTTATCTTAAAGATTCGAAAACGATATCATATTTGAAGACTCAACTGTTCCTGTTCCGAGTCAGAATCTGCCACGCTTTCTGTCGACTTGACTAAATTGTGTTCGCACGAACCATGATTGGTGTGCTGACTCGCATGCAATTTCTTAGAGCGAATGTGACTGCGGAGCTCCAAGGCAGACAATACAACACATTACATCATTCTGTCTACGAAGGTCATTTCCAGGAACTATCCACGCTATAAATTGGTTAAAAATGTTGAACTTAAAAATATAAGATAAACCTAATTAATTGTATTTTTAATAACAAATGTGCAATAAGTATAATGTATCTATGTTGAATATACCCTACGCTAAATAAATAATTTCTCTTCTACAGTCTGTACTATACTCACCTTCGCTAACATTATAACAAGAGCTAGCTTGCCTTTTTTTTTTTAATTTTCTGAGCTTATCAGTTGTACATCTTGGCTTGTGATGGCTACTGAGCTTGCTTAGACTTTTACAGAGTGCATAACGATCCAATTTTTTTCCACACGACTGTCAGAAATAATGTTTGACATTCAAGCACACAAGAAAATACAACAGATTGTGTGTTTTTTTTTTAGGATAAGTTTATGCTGTTGTTTATTTGCCCATATAAAGGGTTATTCATTTCGAGGTTGGGATTTCACATCCCTGCCATATGTCAGTGACAGGTAGTTAGTTCTTGCCTTAAAATTGTTGTATCTTATTACAAAAATAACAGTTCTGTAATATCCGTATATTGCGATTGGGTGCTGGAAAATCAACAAGTTTTTCGAGTAAAATCTGCTTCAGCGATGAGGATGAAAGATCGTGTCTATGCAGACAATCCCCAAGCTTTGGAGCTCTTAAAAACCAACATCCGTGAAGTTATGGTCGCAATACAGCCAGAAATATGCCGAAAAGTTATCGAAATCTACCTCACAAGTAATCATTCTAAATATCTGAGGTACGAGTAATAGTTAATAGTTGAATAAAATATACAAAAATGTTTGATCGTGATGGCTGTCTGAAAATATGCAACATTAAAAATTTGGTCACCGATATTCATTTTGGAGCCAAGAAGTATGCTCCCTAAATTATGATGAAAGCAAGATCTGCAGGAAACTAAACTACGAGTACAAAAAAAAATAGATTTGAAGGATGTATTAAACAGGCTTAAGCACTTGAACTTAGACTGCACAAATTATTGCTCTGTATGTATGTAGGTAGAGGAAAGTTGTGGTTAAGGCAGTGTGCTTCAAACCCTATTAGCGTTAGGGGCACTTTGCATTTGGCATGTCCGCCAGATATCCATCCTGTATAGTTTAAGAAGAGGATCATCTGTCAAATCATTTCCCCAGATATCTCCTGAAATACGTCATAGCTGGGTCTGTAAGATTTTTTTTCTCGGGTGTTATCAGCCAAGGATACATCCCACCTCCCTAATAAAGGTAAGCATGTCCTTAATAGAGGAGTTTCTAAACTCCGCGAGAGTGTCTCTCTGTGGAAGATACACCGTCTTTACCAGACGAGTGCCGGACATTCGCAATGAATGTGCTCAGATGTTTCATCCTCGGCGGTATTCTGTCTCTGAAGACAGGTTTATCTTGTTATGGTGGTATCTGACGCTACAGTTGGGCTGTTAGGAAACCCACGAGATTCTTTATAATCTCCTTATTTGTAAGAATTTTCTTGTAGGCATAAGGCTTGATTAATCTTTTGGACTGTCTGAGCCCGGCAACATTATCCCAATGGGATAGGCTATGTTAATGCCCAATTGACTTTACATTGACTTCACAGAATGGCTTTGGGTCTAATAATGCTGTAGATGGCCAGCCTTAATTAGTTTATTCGCAGGTCTCATTATTGCAAGCAGCACTCAACCAACTTGCAGTCGACTGAGTACGAGCTCAGTGCTGTGAGTGCTGCTTGACTGTCTGAAAATATCTGCATTCTAGCGCTTTTAGTGTCCTTTTCATGGTTTATCATGGCGTGGATTTCAGCCTGGAAAACAATGACGACCCTAGATATATGTATAGTGTGAAACTCTAGATCCCTTCGGAATGTGGACTATGACAGGTTCTGGCTGTACGCCTACATGTATAACATACTTCCGTGTCACACACGGAAACGAATACTCGCAATTTCAGTTGGTATGCCGCAAGGAAGCGTTCTTGGTCCGCTTCTGTATCTCCTACGTGATATACCGCAAGAAGAACGCACGGTCTTAGCCACATTTGTCGATGACACTGGTATCCTAGTAATAGGTAAAAGGATCCAAGAAACAACTGCAAAACTGCAAACCACTCTGAATAATGTAAATGCATGGGACAAAGGGCTAACAGATCGCTCTCAACGAAACCAAATCTGTTCATGTGAATTTAATTTGTAGGAAAACGAACAGCTTGCTTATCCTTATAAACTCGGTCCGTATTCCAAAACTTCTAATAACAAGAAGATTTATTTTAATCCTGCTAATTGACCCAAGCCAGTTTTTACCTTCGACACAAAACACCCTACGTTCGATACTATTAGCTTAAAGATTTTTATAGCTTAATCCATAAATCAAAGAACACAGCTTAATCTGATCATTGATTCCTCACAACTTTCTTATTATTATTTTCAATTATCATACTATCCTTCGAAGCAAGCTACGAAAGGACAAGGAGAAAGTCATTTCATAATTCTCTAAGACATTTGCCCCCCCGCTTAATTTTGTACAAGGACAACAAAAATTTTATTACACTTTTCTTCTTCTCCAATTACCCAGAGATCTTCGACCCTGCCATGTGTCGTAACAGTGCCATGGATAAATAGTAGACTAGTGGTAGGGAAGTCCCAATTTCCACTTTGTATTCCTTTTCGATTTTCTATAAATTGATTGACTCACATGTCTCTCAGGATACAACAGGATATATAGGTACATGTATGTTACGTATATCCTCCTAACGAATGTGAAAATCTCTGATAATAGAGAGTGAATTTCTTTAGCTCAATTGGAATTTTCCATTTCCCAGGCAATGCTCAATTTCGTTAGCTCCTCCAGAAATAAACGCACGCACACACATGTTGTCTTTAGGGCAATTTTCGATTATGAAATCCTCGAATCTGAATGTGGATCTCGAATCAATTCAATTGGAATTGTGCGTAGTGGAATGGTGTTCGGGGAATGGAATATGTTATGTCTTCCTATCTGCGGCAACAATAGAATGTTACACACTTTAATGTGTGAAAAGAATGAAGCTTTTCAGTATTTATGAGCATAAATTTACACCTCGAGGTTAAGGTGGCAGGTAAACGCGAAATACACCTGAATCCATTCGTAATCCAAAGGAAGAGAAAAGAATTTAGAAATAAATAAATGTACCGTGATGGGGACATTTATGGATGTAATAGAATTTATGTCACTCAGTAGTCGTGCAATTTTTGAATATAATCTTCTTTAAAAGGGGTTCAAGTGCTGTAAACACTGACAGCGAATATTATTCAGTCGTTTTCGAAATATTCGATGTAAGATGTATTGAAACATGGGGTACAAAGTCATTATTAGATCATTCGTGACATACAAACCTGGTAGGATGACCGGCGGCAGTCAGAGCCTTAAAGGGTCTTAGAAGAAGTGTGGTGTATGGTGATGGAACCTGGGCTTCCTACTTCACAATTTCAAAACGCAGGAGAAAGCGAAAAATAGGATAGAAGAACCTCTGCACGGGAAGAAAGGGAGTAAGTATATGTATTTCCCCGCCATAAGAAACAGAGGTGAAGAGAAGAAGACTGCAAATGGCACCTGCAGTAATTACACGCGTATCTAGGTCGAATTTTTCCTCAATATTTAACACAATTATATAACACAATATATATATGTAATTGGAGAAGTGGCCGTACGATAGGAGACTTATGTTACTAATGAGGGCTGCCAAAACTGAAAACACATATCGTCACGATTTTGTGCTACAATCATGCTTAGAGAAACTTAACAGCCTGAGAAAGAATTACTCGTACATCAAAAGTTAAACAAAGTCTTAGAACCCCACGAGTTCAACTTTCTGGTCCTCAAAGACTTTCCTAACTTCCTCCACATGTAAGAAATATGTGATTGGTCTTCAGGCATGCAACTCAACAACATATAAGCGGATTGAACGTCTGTTTGTACTTTGAACATTGGACTGGAAAATGTTCACGATTCTAAACGCTTTTTAGATTCAAAAAAAAGATGTAAATTGCAAATAATACAACTTGGCATGTAATCGGGTTTCTACTGGAAGGCAGAATAATGGTTTGATGCAGATTATGCTCCACGAGAAAACTGTGTTAGAGGAGATAAAATGAGACTAAGAAGCTTTTTTGCCCAACATTTCGAGTCGGATTCGAGGTATATTGGATGGACAGTAAGGAATGGGATTGGCCATGAAATCATAGCCGAAATAAGTGAAGATATAGTGGAAATAAAATATTAATTCTGCGACAGATAAAATTAAAACTGATCTGCATAGGAACCATACAAGAAGACTTTTTTTTTCATACACCACCGATCATGGAGGAGGATCAAAGTTTTGCCAACACTTGTTAAAAACATTTCCGAGGGTCATTGACCAGCTAGGATGGCTGGCAAAATTTCTTTAAAAAATAAAGCTACTCTCCTTCGACAGACTCTATTGTGATCGAGACTTCATTCATTAATTTTTAGGTCCTATTTCTAACAAGGAGATTGTGGGTCTTAGGGTTTCTACTGTTTCTGTTTCTGGTGATTCAACTCAATTCTCTCCAGCTTTTCCCTAACTGCCGTGTATCCTCTCCTCCGTCCTTCGTCAAAATTTCTGGGGATAATCGCTCGTCTTTCTTCTAAGATTTGTAAATTGTAAAGGGCTGTGGTCGTTGCTCTTCCGGAGGGTGTGACCGATCCATTGTCACTTCCGCTTCTGGCCCATTCTTGGTTGTTTGTTTAAAATACTGTTCGGCGCAATATGTTTCTGAGACAAGGATTAACAAAAACTTCAAGCTTTCTTATGACATTGGTGGTCACCTCGAGTACTGCACGCATAAAACAATACTGACTCCACGTTTGAGGGAAATAGTCCGAACTTTTTTTTAAGCTGATTGCACCACTTCGGGTGTATACGTCCAACGCGGTACCACCGTCCACCGAAACAATACCTCCAGGGTGTAGGAAGTCTTGTACTCCCTCGACTTATCTAGCAATGCTCACTTGTGATGGTGAGGAGTTATCCATTCTTATGGTGTAGTTGATCTTTAAACCTACAATGTTTGCCTCTTTCGGGAAACTGGTGGTCATTTGGTGCAAGTCGATTATTCAAACATTGTCAGCGAAGTCGAATTGTTTGAGATAGATTGTAAGACTTCATTGGATTCCGTCACTTACTGCCGACAAAGCACTCCGAAGAAGCACGGCATTGCTGACCCACAGAAATAGCAGTGGCGACAGTGCTTTGGTTCACAAATTCCTCTGACAACCTTCCCCTATGAAGCACGTAACATTTTGTGCCTTCTGAACTGAACCATTCTGACTGCATTATCAACCATCTAAAGAAGCATCCGTTAGAGGAGCCGGATTCTATCATATCGTCTATTAACTGCATCAGATCTAGGTTCAACCAGTACTAGCGTTCTATCTTTAGCTGCAAGTAACTAGAACCAGCGAACCATGGTAAATTGAACAATCTAACCGCAGTTTGCCAATCGAATTAGCACTTTGGCAGGGACGGTTTGGTACGAATACGCAGCCGACCGAGTAACGCTCAGTTATGCTCTGGATTCTTGACACCCCCATGTGTTATATGCTACTAAAAAATCAGCCAATACCATGTCGGTCATGGGTAATTTGTTAGCAAATAGGGTTCAATACTATCACGTCTTCAAGTCTTGAAATCAGGGGTTGAATATGTCGTTCATGCGAAGGCCACTCGGTGACTTCACATCTGTTGACGGATGCTTTGTAAATAATTGTAAGGGGTCCTTTCGCGATGAGGAATATGTAGTTATGTTAATTTCAAAGCAAATGTGGAACGATTTCCTCCGGGGGTTTCTAAGAGATCGCAGTCAAATTGACTATACACGGTTTGTGGCGAATTTTGTCAGAATGAACATCAGGAACTGGGCACCAGTGCAACGATTCCATTCGAACTCCAAACACCTGGACCGATGGCACAAGAAATGCTCGATGTATAATATCAATGAATTCATTCCAACCGACCAGATTGCTTACTAGGGAGCCGCTCCTGTACCTTCAATAGCTCTATTGTGAACATCCTTTCACCACTGGAGGTAGAGTTTAATAAACAAAACAGCAAGTCTATAAACTTAATGCTGATCCTTTTCCAAACTCACATTCATTAGAAGTGTACACAAACCGCAAAACCCTTTAATCCCAAAATAGACTATACTTTTGGTAAATAAATCACTTGGAACAAATTTAACTTTTAACGATTTGGCTTTACTGTTGTTGGAGTTGTTTCCGAAAACTTTTCACCATCAGCGTTATAAATGCTGAAAAGTATCTGTCAGTCCGCCGCCCTTTTGGGAGACAATTTGAAATGATTTCCAACGATTTAAAGTACAAACGAATTTGGGGTAAATTCACATCTATTATACAGGGATTCCTCCCACGGATACAAAATACGTACGCTACTAGATACGAGTACTCGTATATCCAGCGTAGTTGCCATTTTTAAACATATTTTCAGCGAGAAGTCGCAGAACTTCATAGCAAGACATAAAAAAAAATTGCTTTCACTGTATCCACGTGTTTTCGTCAAGTTAACGAACGGATACACACGCTTTATGATGAATTTGTGTCCTTGGGGTTGGTTTTTTTTTCTGTGCACCCCCTTATATCGATTGTCATGGAAAACAATTCAAAATTGCGACAATTCTAAGGGGGAATGTGTGTCGCTTTGCTTCCTGCCATCCTTCAGATAGATCTATATTTGTTCCGTCTTCACCGACAATTTAGATGTTGGGTTATTGCGCCACGTAGAGGCAGATGATATCATTTTAATGCACACAAACAGACAAACAATAGACCCCCAAAGTAGCCAAGTCGTTGTTGTTTGTTACCCAACTAATGACGGTCTTGGCTGTGATGTGTCCAAAGACATCTCTGTATGCAGAATAACGAAACAATCCATATTGAGACTAATTGAAATGGATATTTCGTCCAATGGAGCAGAGATCCAAAGGAATTGCCTATGTTCCAGTGTGCTTTACTGCGGAATGGAATAATTGCTCGATGGCGTGCTAATGTGCCATAAAAAACGACAAAAGCCGCGTTCAAACGGCGGCATAGTGCATGATATTGCACATGATAATGATGATGGTTTGTATAAAGATATGGGAAGAAACGGGCAATTAGTTTGCCTCTATGGGCTGTGCGGCTGCCACAGACACGAAAAGGGGTTCCTTTGAACTAGTACTAGTACGTGTACTGTGGTTTGGGGTTGGTACTCGTATGTCATGCAATGTTTATGACGAGAATTTTAATTCAGGACTTGTAGCCAGTAATTTTCTGCGGTACGGATATATGCGGATAACAAATGCGGTAGGATTTAATCGCATTCATTACTTTGCTTATACAAGCGATGTAAACAGATAGTATTTTTTGAGTCAAGATAAAGCAGAGAAAGCATATAAAGTAATTAGACACCTACTGGGCATTTGACTGCGTGTTTTTAATTGTTATAGTGTTTTGTTGAGCAAGTGTTACTTATGTACTTTTTAATCTGCATCCCTAATGAGATTTTCAATTATTATCTTGATTGTATGATTTATCAATTTCTAGTATGTAGGTATTAATTCGTAGAACAGGGGTTGTCTAGAGTGGAACAAAAGAGTGAGCATTTTCCAGTAAAAAAAATACGGAAAAAGGTTTTGCGATGCGATGCATTCAATTTAACATGTAGGTATACAACGTAATATATTCAGTTCTTCAGTTTGCATATCTGTTCTGTTCCTAGTAAGAATGGGCACTCCATTGCCCTATACAAGTCAACATATGGGAAAGTTACAATCGGTCCGTGTGATGTTCTGTCTTCCCGTGTAACAAGGCACCAACAATAAAGTACTCAAAAGAATTTTAGAAAAAGTTGTTAAAAAAATGTGGGTTTGGAAGAAAAAGAAGGCGTAAATTCGCAGATTAAAACAAAATCTATTAGTTCCTAGTTTTTGAAAGAAAAACGTAAAAAAAAAGAAAATAATTCTTCATCTTCTAGATAAACTTGTAATACAGTGGACGAGACGTGATTTTTGCGAGGATATTTCCGCAATTTTTTGTAAGACAAACGTTTGTTATGACCTTTTTTTTAGAAGAAAGTGGGCGTGGCTATTACCATTTGTAATAATATTAAGTTAATAGTAAGTCTTAACCATCACCATAAATAGATTGAAAAATGCTAAATATTTGATTTTTTTTTTTTAAGAAAATGCCACCAAAAGTGGGCGTGCCCTGCACAATGTATTGGCAAGTAGTAGGGAAAGTTAACGTCTATATAACAGTTTCTAGTGAAAATATTGGAAAAAAGATATCTTTCGAAAAGTGAACGTACTCGTATGTATGTGTTTGTGGACGGATTTAAAAAATCGTTAACTCTTGTACTGCTTCAGATTCAAAAAAAAAAAAAAAAATTTATATAAAACTAAGATCCAGGAACTGGTGACGTACGAACAGACGGCTCGATCTATCTTCATTATTTGTTTATGTTACAAACTATTTATAAAATAGTATACTCGTAAAATAAAGTGCACAACTGGGTCGCATTTACTTGCACCTACATTAGGTACTATTCATCCGTAAAAATAAAAAAAAATTTGTTTGTTTTTCGTATACAATTTTCCAAAACTTTGTATGCCATGACCTTGCATATATCAACTATTGTTTAAATATTAATTTAAATTAATGTCAAAGCCGAGAAATAGCCAATTTTTAAGAACCAGTTAATAAGTAAAGTACCGTTATACGTATTTTTTTGGCGAAAACCTGATACGCCATCTGATAGCATATGTCCGCCATAACTTAAAGTCATTTTGGAGAAAATCTATTTTTTCAAAAGTGGCCATTAGCAAAGTACTGCTAATTTTGGGGTTAGAATGAAAATTTCTACTTTATCTCGAATTGTGACCCCACAGACCCTAGATATGAAGTTTGAAGAAAATCCGTCTAGCCGTCTAGGCTGCAGTCGTGCGTACACACAGACAGACAGAATTGATAGATCCACTTTACTGAGTTTGTCTACAATAATGTCAAGTTTGATCAAAATCTCAGGATCGAGATTTGCCCTTAGGGGTGTAAGTAAAAACGATATATACTCGTGAATTGCTCTTGAGCAGGCGGTAAAAATAAGGGTATTCAAAGACTACCCCGTGGCTTAAGCCACAATATCCACGAGCGTGCAACCGCTCATAGTATGTAAGTTGCCTTCTTAGACTTGACTTACACTTGATTTATGTGATAGTGGTAGGTCTTAGTAGAAACAATTTCCGTGTTGTTGTTTATCAATGAAATAAGGAGCTAAGGCTCGTCAGAAATCGCTTCATATGTCCGCGTCCTTAGTATCAACTAGCCGGTATTAATTTTAACTATTTTTAGGTGAACTGCAAGTAGGTAACACTACTTAAGTATTTATCAAAATCAAATGGAGTGGAAATTGGTTTCGATAACATTCTAGTTACATATTAATTTAAGTTGTCTTTCTTCGCTTAAGCCAGAAACAATTTACTCTTAAGACCATAAGAATTCACTTTAAAGCTATTTCGGCACCATTTTTTAAAGTTCACTAACCCAAGTAACAGAAAAACTTTAAGGGTAAATTGATTAACAACACCCCATACAAATAAGCGACCTTCTAATGGATATTATGCACATGCTAATAATTTAGCGCGCAATTTATCTATCAATCCTGCAGCCAGGTCCATCCCTTACAGTATCGCCATTTAAAGTGTTCATTTGCAATTCATCGTTGAACTGACTTGGCAGCACTTCTGTCAACAGACACTATATTTTGTCTCATTTTCAGATAGACAACAGTTTCTTAAAACGTTCGATGTTAATTATACAGGGTTAGGCATTTTGTGTTTTAGGATTTTAGTTTTTCAATGAAATTTTGTTACTGAAATACAACATCAATTAAATGGCCGCCATGGAAGTTTTTGCAAATTTCGATTCTTGTGAGGTAATTTTCAATGACTTTTCGGCATATTGCTGGCTGTATTGCAGCAATAACTTCACGGATGTTGGTTTTTAAGTGCTTCACAATATCGGCGATTGTCTGCATACTCGTAGATACGATCCTTAGCATAGCCCCACAAAAATAAATCTAATGGGGTCAGATCTCACGATCTTGGTGGTGTCGTGTGTTGATGTATTGTGTGACACGCAGCCCTGTCCTGTTGGAACTACATGTCGCTCACATCTCGTAGAATCCACCGTAACAGGCTTCGTCTTTTTCAAAAAAGTACGGCCCGATCACGCCGCCGATTCACAGCGCACACCAAACTGTCACCCGTGGTGAATGCAATGGCCTCTCAATGAACATATTTGAGTTCCCAGAACACCAAATCCTGATGTTTTGTTTGCTTACGTAACCGCTGAGCGAGAAGTGGGCCTTAGATTTTGTCCGAAAAATCGGCGTCAATTTACAGATATATGTATGTACATACTCGTACGAGTATATTACAGAACTGGTATTTTTGTAGTGAGATGCAACAATTTTAATGCGTTGAGTGGTGGTTAAACGATCCATATTGTAAAGTGGCAAGGCAAGAACTAACTACCTGTCACTATGGAACACAGATGGATTTCACAGATGCCATATGGCACCGATGTGAAATCCCAACCGCGAATTTTACTGTCGCGCTGTCATTTATCAAAGTTATAAGTACGAGAAGGCTTGGATTTGATGTGAAAATTGAAATAAAAATATAGCTAGCGCTTTATTCATTTGATATTCTCATCGGAAAGATTAAGGTTCATAAGGTTGACTTACGGGAAATTTATATGACTATCAATTCTAAATTTGAGTACCGCGACTGTTTGTGAGAAGGAAAATCGGTATCTTTACTAATTATTACTTAAATAAAACTTTGAGTCTTAAGTTTTATGATTATTGCACAATTATGATTGCATAGTAAGGTTGGTCATTAGCGTTATTTGCATATTTTTATTTAAATAATTTAAAGAGGATAATTTATTAGCTAGTTAACCTCACGCTGTGCTGATGAATAACTCATTTTCTTTTGTTTTATCCAGTTAAGATGTTTTCTTCGCACAAAAATGACTTACCTAAAAAGAAAGAAAACAAACTTTTGTTTAGCAATGTTGTATGGTAAATATCTTATAATATAGAATAATAAATATGAAAATAATTATAGAAGGATAGTTCTAGAGGCAGCTTCTCATATTAGTTCAGTAAAAGCGACAGAAATTTGGAGACCTTGCAGCAAAAGGGGGCAACTTCAGTTCGATCAAGTTCGGGATAACTTAAAAAAAAAAAACGTTTAAATAAATCACCATTTAGTTCCGGATAGAAAAAGCTACCCCGACCGAAATGAACCATATAACAAAAAGCCCTTTATTAGACAGCCTGATCTTTTTGGGCAGTTTCAGACACTCCAAGAACACCGGCATCTGATCAACTAATAGTTGGTAGCAACTCGTAAATGCATTACATCTTTGTATTTTGGGTTTTCCAGAGATAAAAAAAAACATGAAATGGTGGATCAACTGAAACGATTGCGGACGAAAATTCCAACTATATTGATATAAAGGGCGGCAGCACTAGCACTACATCCTATATCCAGTATTGATTGGGACAGGCCCTGAAACTGTTACCTATAACTTTACCATTCATTGATGGATCAGCGGCACTCTTGGGTCAAATAATTTATCACTTTTTTTGTCGTTCAGTACACATCATATATTAAGTCAAAGCTGACAGAAAATGGAGCTGTCTCCTACTTCCTGAAAGGTTATCAATTCTACAAGTCTTCCCGACATGTCTAGTAGGTAACTAAAAGTAATATTTTTGTGAAAGCAAATGAGAGATAGCTTCCTAATGCTTGTTGGTGCAACTGTTCGATGTATGAAAAACGGAAAATAATCCTAAGTATCCGAATCTTAAATTTGTTTAAGTAAATATTTTAGCTCCAATAGCCCATAAAGGGTTTGGAGTAACTTGTAGTTCCACTCCATATTTGATAAGCTCTTTCATGATAGTTTTACTTTCGGATGTTTGTCAGACATTCACGAGAGGTGGGACCTTGAGAAAATTTTTCTGAGACTCGAGTCTGAGTCTCCCGCTCAGTAGTCCATGCACTTATCCACTGAACCTCGGCACCCTACTGAGCCACGTCCAGTTGTTCGAGAACGATCTCCTACTTCTACTAACCTGCTTACATTTGCTTAGGACTTCTTTAATAAAAATAAAAATCCCAATATTTAATAAAATCAAAATATTAGGCGAACAATGTTTATTCCTTTAAAAACAGCACCGTAATGGTACCAAGTTCCGTAACTCACTGTTTATTCGTTTACGAGAGCGACACATTCTAGCTTGTAACGAAACAGATACTCGTAGTAGGCGGGAGCACATTTAAACCTGCAACAACACAAAGGCCTGTGGCCCAAAATAGATAAAAACAGATCAAGAAGCATAATATCTCAAAACAGATCAACGAAAACACTCAGGGCGAATGAGAATCATTAATGTAGATCCTATTTGGAGAGGCTGCGGGGACGCCGAGTTATTAGAGGACATCTTGCACTTCCTAAGCCAATGATCTAGACTAAGCAGAAGTTGAAATTTCCTAGGGAATTTCTCATTTGGGGACCTACATACGTAAACTAGCAAACATATTTCTGAAAGTACATAATCCTAAAGTTTTGCGTAAACTCAGAATGGGAAAAGTTCCAGTCGGGTCGCACAATATTAAACATTCCCACAACATAACTTTGATTCTTTTCTCTTTTCAGGTGTACGAGTAACGCTAAGGGTTGGTGTAGGTCTATGCGAGCGGATGGCTGAATTTGCAATTGAATAGAATTTAATTCGTTTTTGGATCACTAGGCTCCAATCAATATATCCTCTTCCATAGGGTATATTAATTTCGATACATAGTTTGTAACACAGAGAAAGTTAAGTCGATCAAGCCATGTCCATCCATATGTCAGTACCCAAGGCGGTATAACTTTATAATTCGCCCACACACACGCCCACTTTAAAAAAATATTTTTACTAGAAACTGAAAACAAACATATACAGACGTTCACATTCTCTACTATTCGTCCATACACTGTATAATATAATGCCACGCCTACGTTTTGGGGCGTTTTCCTAAAAAATAAAACCGATTTTGCTTTTTTAAGCTACTTACGGTGATGGATAAGATTTATTTTCAAGACTTCATCAGAATCCATGAACTTCGGTAATAAATAGCGACAGCCACGCCCACTTTCTTATAAGGAAAAGTTTTAGTAACAAATTTTCTGGTAACATCTCTCAAAAATCATGAGAATATCCTCTCGAAAAGTTCACAACGCCACGTGCACCTTATTAGGGATGGGTTAGAAGACGAGGGTTAGGGTATCATATGATTCGTTGCGGACGGTTTGTAACTTTCCCGTATGTCTTTTTTTTTTTTTAATTCAGTTCAGTTGGAAAGACGTTGATAAGATGTGAAGATTTACAACTCGTCCATCGGAAACATTGTGTTCACTTATAAGGGTACATGGGAAGCCTCTCCAATCCTTAAACGGGAAGAATTCAATTTCTACAGGACGGGGGAAGCTGAACGGGGAATGTGTTAATTTCTACGGAACATACGAAGCCAAAGAAATAGTTACATACATGCAGCTGGTTAATTTCAAAAAATAATAGATCCACTATACGGCAGAAGACGCATAAACTTCTTCCAAATTGTTTTGAAAAGTCAGTCAATTGTTTACTTTTGATAAAATAAACATACGCAATTGGAGGCAGCTGATTAAATGAGAATTCGTATACTAAGCTGCAAAGCAAAACCAATTATCGCGCTGTCTAAATATTTTCATCAAATATTTACTCCAGCAATGTTGGGCCTTTTGTTGTCAAATACCACCACCGGGAGAACCCAAATTATACGAGTAAGTGATTCCTACTGTTTAGAAGTCGAAGTGTGAAGTGGTCTTAAAGGTGATTTGTAATCTGGTATTCGAGAAAACATTGCTGATACAGAGTATTCAATTACCATTATGAAAGCAAAAAAAAAAAAAAATTCTTAGAAAACTTCAATATTTCACTAGAAATTGATTACAACTCAACCCCTAAACAGACCTGGTGCACAGGTTATCGCTCAAATATTATTTGCACAACAACCTTATGCAGTTTAGGTATACAAGTACATCTATCCATACTACGAGTACATGATGTTATTGAAATCGTCACTAAAGTCCTTTTGCTAGTCACTTTTCCTAATAACCCCAGCATTTGACAGCCGCAATATGTGCCATCATCGTCCTTAACATCATCATAGTCATCTCAGTCATTGCTCTCATTTCGTCTCACAAAAGAGTGTTCCTCCACTTAAGAGTTGAATCGAAAATTTCAAGGAACACTTCTGACACTTGTCAAGCACACTACATAAGCCAGCCGACCAAGCGAACGTTGGCCTTTAGTTCTCGCAGTCTTCTGGCCCAACAACGACAAAGTGAAGCACATTCGTAAAAAGACGCGCACCCACCATACCCTTTCCACTATCCGCCCGATTGAACTAAACAAAAACATTTCGCCGTCGAGTTGATTAAAAATAGAAGTGCGCCCCAACAGTCGAGTCGAGAACATTACGTGCTTCAGAGGACACATGCTCTCTCTCTAATTGATTTGAAAATTTGTTTAATTAAAATTAAATTTAGTGATTGTGCAATTGATTGTGTTTGCGTTCGGTGAGGTAGTGGTTTTTTTTTTTTTTTCTATACTACATATGTATCTCTTAACAACTCACTGTGAGTATAATTGAATTAATGGTTGCACTAAGAGCGGCACAAGCTATATATAGGTAGCAACAAAAATCACATCTCTGAGATAATCTCTCTCCAAGTTAATCACTTCACCACAATTCAAAACACACTGTCATGTGGAAAAACACAGTGAGTTAGTAAAACACACAGAAAAATAAAAACTCTGGAGAAGCTATATAGTTTTTTTTATTTTTCCTTTTGTTGCTCCAAACAAATCAAAGTTGATTGCGGGAGCAAGTAATTACATCGAAATAATTTTTTTTCTCCATCCCCTCCATTGTTGTCGTGTCTGAATGATGTATTAATTTGTTCGTAATTAGGGTTCAAGTGGTGTTGACAATTATTATTCCCGTCTGACAGACAAATTCAAGAGAGAATGTCACCATGTGACAATTGAACTTGCAATGATATTCCCTTCGTTGGTTCTAGTAACCCTATGTGGGAGGCAAACAGTCTGGCTGGAAAATTATCGGACTGATTTGATTTTTTTTTTTAAACAACTGGTCTTCAATTATTTAGAGAAGAAAATATAACTTTGTAAAATAGTGGAAACAAAGTGGCATTTGTTAGAAAGAATTTACGCGAAATGATGGAGATTGGTGTCAACGTCCCCGCCCCTTTTTAGTGGGCGGGATTAACATTTTCCATCTCGTTCACTTCTAGAAAAAATCATAATAAAACAAAAGTTGTTCTAAATTAAATTTCTTATCCACGTATAATACATTTGGCCTGTATACTTGTATGTAAAAAAAATTCAAAAATCACTTTTGAAAAAAAATAGGCCTAGTATTGGTTTTGTGGAAATTTTCGAACTCGAAACTTTGACCAATTTTGGTATTACTAGAATAGAGAGACTGAAAAAAGTAGGTTTCTCAATTCTGTCGGTCTGTATGTCTGTCTGTCTGTATGTATGTAAGAGTAATGTGTGCTGGACTGGAGTCTGAACTACTGGGCGGATCTATTTTGAACTTCAGATCTGGGGTCTATGGGACACAATGTGAGAAGATTTTATCGAAAGTCACTCTCACGATTTTGTTTAAATTATACATTTGCATGGAGTTAGACATATGTCAGGAGATGGCGTACCAAGTTTTTGGAAAAAAATTATAACAATGCTTTAGTGAAAATCTACATGTACGCAATACATACATGCGGACACGGCAGACTAAGTTTCGGAAAATTGTAAAAAAACCCTTTTCCTTTACTAATTTAATTTAAAAATCAAACTATTTTAACAATTTCGCTTAATTAATAAATTAAGTAATATCGCGAATAAATATGACCGTAGTTGCTTTCTGCCTTAAGATTTGCAAGCCAATAAATTCACATCTTATGTCGTAATAAGGAAGTTCAGTAAATATAATTTAATTTGCGAATAGCATGTCTCGTGAAGTTTTTTTTGTACTCTTTCCAATCTAAGCTCTTGAATTCAATATGATGAATCCCAAACGATAGATGTATATATATTCTAAGTTCGGTCTGATCAACGAGTAGTATAAAGCTTTAAGGCTATACACATCTCGAAAGCCTTTGCTACAGTGTTTAAGAAAGCCTAACATAGAGTCTGACCAGAATCGCTGAATTCTACAATAGGTTATAAAATAATCATAAAAAACGATATGCTGAACAAATTTTACATTTTGATATACTAAATCTCAAAGCGTTGTGATTACACCATTTTGCCGACGTATCTGACTTAAATCTGATGCAGTCAGATAGAGAGAAAATAATTTCAAATGATCCGCCAAAGTTACGAAATTGAAATATTTCATGGACATCATTTACAAATAAAATAAATAGCAACGGGCCCAGATGACTAGCTTGTGGGACTCCAGAAATTACTTCTATTACGCGTGGTGTTGCAAAAAAAATTTAGTTTCCATACACATGTAATACTTTGCGACACCCTGTATCACAAAAAAAAAAATCAATCAAATTAAAAAGTGAAATTGATTTTATAGATACGAGTACACTTATTATGCATATGAGAGGAGGAAATTTTCTTGACAAAACCCTTTGTTCCAAACACTAGCAAATCGAGTAAGTCCCATGCCATAAGTGAGCAAAGTGCATTTTGATGGAAAATTCAATAGAGAAAAACTTTTGTCAATAAAGACCAGTTATTGATGCAAATATTTTATCCCGCCCTTCAAAAGGGGGTGTGGTCTTATGTCATGGTCCTGCGAGTGGGGAATTTTATGTATCTTAACACCAATCTACACATTTTGACGTAAAGACCTCAACAAATTTTTGTCAATTTACCTCGATGCAGAAGCAGTTAGGTCGTTTTTTACTTGCACCTACAAACACTTAAGGGCAAGTATTGGTTTCAAGAAAATTTTCGAACTCAAGATTTTGATCAAATTTGACATTACTATGAAAGAGAGACTTAATAATGTGAGTCTCTTAATTCTGTTCGTCTGTCTGTTTGCAGCCTAAACGGCTCGACGAAATTTGAGGTCTATAGGGTCACACTTCGAGGCGGATTTGGAATTTTCATTCAAATCCCAAAATTAACGGTACAACTTCGACGATTTTGGTCAAATTCGATATTTGAGTTAAGGCGGACATATAATATCAGATGGCGTACCAGTTTTTCGCCAAAATCTACATTTAACGGTACTTTACTTATTAACAGATTCTTAAACATTGGCTCGATTGATTTTGTTCGAAATTCTGCACCGAATATCACTTGTTTTTTTTTTTTTGCTGTTTTACAGAGCTTTAAAAACTTAACTCACATAACTTAATGGACAATTTAAATAACTGCATTTTTTGATTCAGCTTCTAACCAATTCCTTACGACAAAATACATATTACTGGTTATCTGGCAGATAATTGTCATTTCTTATTTATTGAATAGCTCAGGTCAGTATTTTGGATGAATCATTTGTAGTACGAGTAAGCTAAACTGGTCAATATTTGTTTACGTGAGAATGTTGTTAATTTGCACGACCTTCAGCAATTTAATTTATGAGTATGAAGTCGGTTTTAATTTTATTTTCACTGCTATATGCACTTTACCTAGGAGCTGCTGCTGAGGCGTCGAAAAGTGTTCTCACGCACGAAAAAGGGATTATATCAATACCGACGCAAAAATGGTATCGAAATCAAGAGGGTATCAAATCTAGGCAAATTCATAAACAAAGTGAATGAAAGTAGCGGATCGGCAGATTCTGTCAACTTTATACACTCACGTGACTCAAGTGTTGGTTTGAAGTGGCCCTCGATGAGGTACACTTAGGTTAAAGTAGGTCCATTGTGATGCCACTCTGAGTAAGGACGGGTGGTTCACGCCACCTACCCTTGGAACCAATTACTTGCCTCAAGCGTGCTAAACTGAGGAGCCATCCAATCTCACATGCGCCACCCCAATTTCCCCTTAGCATTTATGTACCGTGTGGTGTAGAAGTTATTTTAAGTTTATCGGTTCAACCACAATTTTAAAAACTTACTTTAAAAGAAAATAACAACCAAGAATAACAATGGCGACTGTAAATCTTGGGAAAATTTCTCCTTCGTACGGCATTCCAGATAAAATCCATTTTCAAGCTGTCGAAGGTTCTCTTAAAGTCAAAAAAATAGCAGATGTAGCGGAGATCTATATTCAATGCATTTCTTTATGATGCTCCGCAAGGTGTTAATATGATCGATGCAGGAAGATCCCAAGACAATCACAAGTAAAGGGTGATTCAGTTGGAGGTTAGAATTTAAATTTGAAATAAAACAAACTGCTGTTATTCTTACGTAAATATGAGACATTGACATTAGAGAAATGACAAATTATATCGGCTGGCCTTACAGACTTACCCTCTTTTGAGTAATTTTGCCATTATACAAATCCTGCGATAGTTCATAAGTAACGCGTCAAATCTCGCTCTTTAGCTCTGGAATCATTTGGGGATCATTGGTATAGACGTTTTTTTGCTTCACATAACCCTAAAGAAAATATTCAATGGTGTAACAACATCGAAACGAAAGACGACCGGGGACTTTGTGTGCAATAACTGCATTGTTTCTCGCGCTGTGTGGTAGGTGGTACAATCTTATTGAAATCACATATCTTCCCACATAAATATCATCTATTTGATGCCAAAAATAGTTTGTTATCATGTCCCGTTACAGCAGCACCACGAGAATTTAAATTTCATATGGGTACAGGGTGATTCACTATTGGTATTCAGTGGATTTCTTTTTCGAAAAGAGTTACAAAATAATGGTTATTTATTTTTTTTTAAATCTAAACGTGGGATCCGTTTCACTCATTTGCCAACAATTAATAATTCGTTGTTTTATACCTAAAAAAAAAACTGCCGAGGTCATCCACGGTCGCACAAAATATCCCAACACAACAAGTTCGTAATAAATGTCTTTTTTTTTAAAATATTGTGTTACTACGAACTGAAAAATATTGCCTTCACAAAATATACAGACGTCTCTATAATTCGTCCATCCGTTGTATAGGGCCACGCCCACCTTTTGAAAGTGAACTTCAGATTCATATATCTAGTAACAGCCACACCCACTTTCTGAAAAAGTCATAACATTAGTTTTGTTTTTTTGCCAAAATCTTTAAAAATCTTTCTCTATCTTCGTTGTATCTTTGGCCTTTTAAAATGCGCCTTTAACCTTAAATATGAGTTTATTTCCGAATGAATTGTTTCTCAGAGATCAAGGATGTTATGAGAAATTTAATACAATCTTTTCGACCTTTGTTTTGACATCCTTGTTTGCGGTTGAGTGCTCCTAAATAGAACACGTGTTCGTATTAGGTTTCATGTTAATTGCCTTGAGCGGTGCGTGCCCTTTTTGTTTGAACAAACAAACAAGGACTATGGCAATGCTATGGATGTCATCATATTACTAATTAATTAATTCAACTTACTCGTAGGTATTGCATTTTGAAACTTGTGTCACCCAATGGCAGCCTGAAGTGGGGGATTCTTTTTTCCGCCACTGTCCACTCATTAGAGCGGTTGAGTTGCCCTAAGTGAATCCCACAACTACAGTACTTCCGTGTGAAATCACTGAACCATATGCTAATAGACCTGTTGCCGTAAATTGTTCACAGTCGTGGAAAGAGTAAAAATTTATAAAAGCGGGCCTCCCACGTCCATTTAACAAAACATTTCATTATATTCTTACCTAAGGTAGCTTGGGTCTGTTGGCGGTAAATTTACGTATGAGTCAATCCATTTGAGGGATTTGTGTGTGTTTGAATTGCAGCTTGTGAACTACGATTCTAAGGATGCTGCTTCCCTTACTTCTATTAACCACGATGGGGATTAGTGCTCAGGAGAGCTCTTTATCATCACAAGAGCCCGACTGGTGGCAAAGTACCGTCCTTTATCAGATTTATCCGCGTTCTTTCATGGACAGCAATGGTGATGGTGTTGGTGACCTACGAGGTGAGTATGTTAATTTTTTGCACCACACACCCTCACCTGCCGACTCCATTACAGGAATTATATCGAAGATATCGCACCTTTCATCGTCTGGCATTAAAGCGACCTGGTTGAGTCCCATTTTTCAATCGCCAATGGTCGACTTTGGATATGACATATCCAATTTTACAGCCATCCACGAGGAATACGGAACGATGGAGGATTTCGAGGACTTGGTTGCCGAGGCTAAGAGATTAGGTTTGTCCCGCATTGTATACATTTCCAAACGCTTGAATCGAGAGATTTATGGTTCACGGTTTTCTGTTTTTTGTGGCAGACATTAAGCTGATTTTGGACTTTGTACCGAATCACTCGTCGGATGAGTGTGAATGGTTTGTTAAGTCAATAAAGAGGGAGCCTGGCTACGAGGACTTCTATGTGTGGGCTGATGGGCTAGAGGACGAAAATGGAGAGAGGTTACCTCCAAATAACTGGGTAAATCGAACTAGATTTGGTGTGCTTCTCTTGGTAATCTCTCCTCTGCGTTTAGCAATCGGTGTTTTATGGCTCCGCATGGACTTGGAACTCGGAACGAAAGCAGTACTATCTTCATCAATTCACTGCGGAACAACCAGACTTGAATTACAGAAATCCGAGAGTAATTAAAGCCATGGAGGATGTCCTTTTGTTTTGGCTGGATAAGGGCGTAAGTGGTTTTCGTGTGGATGCCGTGAATCATTTATTCGAGGTAGAGGACTTAAGGGACGAACCAGAAACCGGAGTGGAAAAGGATCCAAATTCGTATGCGTTTACTCATCACTACTATACAAAGGATTTGGTGAGGAATGTTGCTTTGTACTGAAAGTTGATATGTTTTTATTTTTTTGTGTGCGTCCTTAGCCAGAGGTGTACGAAATGATTTACAGCTGGCGGGAACTGTTGGATAAGTACAAAGCAGAGAATGGCGGTCCCACCCGGATAATGATGACGGAGGCTTATGCGAATCTGACTAGCCTCATGGATTACTATGAGAGTGAGGACGGTCGCAAGGGATCGCATATTCCATTTAACTTTATGATGATTTCGGATCTGAGCAAAACATCCGATGCGAGGGATTTTGTGTTCACGTTTCAGAGGTGGATGACTTACATGCCCCAAGGTGGAACAGCTAATTGGGTTCTCGGTAATCATGACCAACCGAGGGTCGCCTCGAGATTTGGTGAGGATAGAGTGGATGCCATGAACATGCTGTTGATGACACTGCCCGGAGTTGCTGTCACTTATAATGTGAGTATATGGGTTTTTTTTTATTTTTTTATTTTGACAGTCATGGCAACTGTGGTGGGGTTACAAATAACTTCCTTGTCATGTCAGATTCTTAAAGAGGGTACAGTTTACCTTTTTTCTTTGCGTTGGAAAGGCAATTTTAACACCTCTAATAAGTATAGGATTGATGCTGATGAAGATAGTGTACTCACATAGGTGAACTTACAGGCTCGTTGAGTCTAATTCATAAGAAAATAGGGAGAATGTCCTGATTATGGTCATGGATCTTCTTTAATTTGATTACAAGATTTTTTTCACAAATTGCATCTTAACAGGCGTTAGTTAGACTATCGAAATATGGTGATCGAAGTGGTATGAGTGCCGAGGGATATCTATTGCCATCCTACCTGGCGTTTTACGAAATTACCTTCTATCATACGAGTATGTCCACAGTCAGATTTCTCTGGTAGCCTTACGTTCTCCTACAGATTTTGAAAACTTTTGCAATGAAATCCTTTCCCAATATAATGGTCTGTGTCAGTCGTGACATAATTGAGAAACAATTAATTTGAGTACGTTGAGGAGCCATTAAGCTTCATAGACTGACTAACGATTGTTTTTGTTGACGGTTGTATGATTGGTACGAATTTCAGGTCTACCATGATCCCAGCAGATAGGGCTTCCACAGCTCTGACCAATAACGATATCTGAGCACACTTTACCCAGCAGTCCTTTTGGCTGGTGCGACTTCAGCTCGTCGACGTTTCAGCCAATCCCTGGTCTTATGTGAATAAGTGGAAAGATAAGTAAACGAATTGTGGGGTTGATTTAACTTCACTACTTTAAGCACAGGAGGTATCTCAGAGTTATTGTTAGACCCGGGACGTGGTCGACAATCCTTTGCTATGACACTATTGCCGAAGCGGTTCAGTATCGCGGATAAAGTTCAGCTTAGGCCGAGGACATATCTTTCCAGTGACAATAGGATCACGTGATGAGTTTGTATTCTCATTGTATTTGAGATGCAGTATTAGTGACCATATTACTCGCCAGAAGAACTGTGAGTGGATCAGTGATCGGACCGCAGACAGACCGCATTCAGTCTGTGAGAAACTTTCCAGTGTTGCACTGTGGATATCATCGTATCGTCAACAACGGCGTAGCAATAAATTGGTTCTGCGATTCTGGGGCGGGCGATGACTTTACAATCCTAGGGCGGGGGGTCAGTTATACATTCTACTTTGGTATAAATCGGAGCTCAGGACCATAAGATAATTTAAGGGTGGAGTGAGGGTATTTAAGGAAGGATATGGTGGCGATAGGCGACAGCAGAACTTGCACCCTTAAATGGCCATTTATCCAAGAAGTAGTTATTAAGCAGTCTGGAGGTTGCGCATTGGGACCCAAAGAGGCTGAGAGATGACCGAAGCCTTGGATACTAGACCTGTAACGTTCGATCAACGAATATGAAAGCTGAGATAGAAGCTCTGCGAACCGGGAGTCTGACTTTACAAAGGCAAATGATTTGCTCCCCCGTAAGAGTGTTAAAGTATTTTTTTTTTCTCAACAAAACGCCGCAGGTGACTTAAGATAGCATATTAAGGCGATAGGCTTTCGTAGTTCAGTTGTTCTTCAACTACAAAGCGTATATTTGTATTAATAATCAGCTTTCCTTGGCTATTGGTCTCTTCGACTATTGTTGAGGCAGGCAGTTTGTTCCGGTTGCGTACATAGGCCAGGTTTCTATTTTAAACTTTATCCTTCACGCACACTCCACATACATAGGGCATTAATACAGAGATTACTCAAAGCCACACAAAATAAACAACAGAGCCTGACAAACTCCTTGACTATCAACTACTTGTATGTTTGTAGGGCGAAGAAATCGGAATGGTGGACCATAGGGACATTTCATGGGAAGACACAAAAGATCCACCTGCTCTAAATGTGGGGCCTGAAAAGTATAAACAAATTTCCCGAGATCCAGTGAGAACTCCACTCCAATGGGATGCAACTACGAATGCAGGTAGAATCATTCATCCAAACAAGTCGACATTCTTTAACAATAAAACTATTTCAGGTTTCTCAAATGCCAGTGTAACATGGCTTCCCGTCCATCCAAACTACAAAACTCTCAATTTGGCCTCGGAGATTGAAGCCGAACGTAGCCACTACAAGCTGTACAAAAAACTGACTACATTAAGACAACTTCCAACCCTGCAAAAAGGAACTTTCCATCCAATGGCATTGTGTAGGAAAACATTTGCTTTTAAGAGGTAAACAGAAATTTAACAAGCGCCAAAGTCCTAAATTGAATAAAATTTCACCTTACAGAGAGCTGAAAGGACATCCAACAATAATTACTGCAGTAAATACCAGTCCTGGAGAAGTGATTATGGATCTTAGACCGCTAGGTGATTTTCCAAAGGAACTGTCGATTGTAGCCGTAGGAACCAATTCAGCATACTCAGATGGGTAAATATTGTCCTTTGACTGATGAGTGTTGCTGAAGGAAGTTTGACAGGCAAGGCATGTAAAATCGGTCGACCATCCGTACAAGATTAATTTTCAATCTACTTCCTGTCTTGCCTCTCTCACACTTTACACAGCAGTTCTTTTGGGTGGTGTGTTTTATTTTTAAATTATTTATTTTAGTGGTAAAGTTGCAACAAATAATTTCACATTGAAAGGATACGAGGGTATTGTCCTAAGCATGGCTTGAATTGCGTGGGCTGTTCTTGTTTAAATATTTGAAAATATATTGTAGCAACATTTGTTTGTTCTTTGTTTTTGAGTTTTGTTTTATCTATTTATATGCTCTTTGTACAATTTATTGTAATCCGTTTCCTGTAATCCCACGCATCCAGTTGAATGTCCATTAATTTATTTTGAGGAATTTTCGTTCACTCCCGGAATTGTTTGATTGGAAAAGTTTTTTTTTTATGTCCTTCCTCGAGGATATGAAAAATTATTTGTTTTGCTGGTCACCCATGATTCATTGGTTCTTTTGGATGGTTGCCAGAATGAAAAATCGTTTAAGTGATCAAAGGATTCGTGTAATTTGTATGGTTTACACGAACAAACAGTCCTTGGAATGCTAAATGATGTTAAAAAGGAGTATTTTGCTGAATTAAAGGATTTAATGTCGATGTAGCGATTCAGAAATCAGACAGCGAAAGTGAGAGTTATAATGGATTATTTTTTGATTTTTCTAAAATTTCGTCATTATGTGGTTGTCTCTAGAATAAAATCAGAGCGAATATTTAAAGATGTCTGCCATAATTTTAGACAGATTTTTCTAGTACTTATAGTCATCAATTTGGTCAATGAATATTTGAAAAAGGACGACAATGGCAATGACGGATGGGCTAGACAAAAATCAGTTGAAAGACAAAAAGAGCTTAAAGAAGGAATCAAAGTGACAAGCCAGGGGAATGTCTCGCATCTGAGGAGAAAGGGCCAATGTGCAGGATAAAGTTGAAGTGAAAAAACGTTCCATATGTAAAAAATAAAATGGAATCTGTCATTCGACTGCTGACTAATCTCATTACTTCAGATAAGTGACACCGTGGGCGACAATGGGAATACAGATAAAAGCGAGACTATAAAGTGCTTACTTCCTTCTTTAAAGTTCAAATAATTTCGTACAATCGTACGGGAACATGCTTTACATACAGCAAGGTGACAATCTGTCACTTCGACGCTAGCTAGCTATTACTGTTGGCATCTTGATACAGCTCAAATCTATCAGCTAATTTTGTTGGTGATATTGGCGATCAAAAAAATTATCATCATCGCCTGATGTAATATTGAAATAACTGAGATAATCGAGTTCCTTTTAGCTCAGAGAACTATCAAAAAAGTGCCCTGAAAGTAGTTTTTTTTGGGCCTTCTCTCAGGAAAGGCGAACCTATAATGGTGCGACAATGCCCCGAGGTGCCTGTTGGTTTTGCTATTGAATAGCTGGAGATTAAAAGCTTTTGGAAATATGTATCCTGGGAGTGAATTCCAAAGTTTACTTATACTGTACCAGAAAGAATTTTGATATAAAGATGTTCGTCCCTTTACCACTGTGATCTTCGGAACATCTGCTTTACATTAGCCCAACACACATCCACATACTGAAATATTAAATAACAGGGAAACAATAAGCTTCAAATAAAGGACTATTTGTATGACCTTAGCAAAAGTACTAAAGGCAACGATAGGATTCACAACAAATCGTGTCCGGACATGTGAAATTGGTACGCAGGAAAGGGTGCTTCGCAATACCAATTGCTACCATGAAGTTCGGGTTCAAATTTGTAGTGAGACACAGGCTTACGCAAACAAAATTTAATTATCGCCATGAAAGCCAGAGGGTGTCAATGAGCTATAAATTAAAATGTATGAGCAATGTCCGGCACACAACGTTTTATCGACGAAAGCCAAAATTGGAAGGTAAGACATCCTTGAAAAGAGCACCATAACTTGGTATGCAACTGGTCAGTGAACCGTCAACCAAATTGTAGCCGAACGTTCCGCGAAATCAACATATACTTGGAACAACTTGAGTTCTTGTGTAATTTTGGGAGCAAGTACATACATTTCATTCGACTACTGCTGCGATGCATTCTGTATTCAAGGCTACACATGGGGGCTAGGGGCCGTTCGTTAGCTCTGGTGACAAAAAGCAAGAACATCAGCTAGAAAGCAGCGGCAGGAAGCAGAAAAAAGAAAGAGGAGCATGGGTAGGAATATGCTATACTGGATGATACTTTTTTTTTTTTTTATAATTTGCACGTGTGAAAGGGGTTATGAATACCCTTATACTAATTTTTAGGACACGGGCGTTTTGAGGAAAGGGGAAGAGACAGAGAGAAAGACAGATTGGTGTAGTTGGTTTGAAACTCAGGTGGTATTAAGTTTCAGTGAACTCCAAGGGTGGCTTTCCATATAACTGGGGAGCTTATTTGTTTTGCTTTTGTCGTTGCTCATGATTCACAGTATTTTTTTTCCGTCCTCCTGATGTCATCATCACGATCAAGTTGCATTTTGGCCATATGACCGCCCTACTGCCAGTGTTATGCCTTCGCAGTAGAGTTGACATAAGCTTTCGCAATTGATCGACTTTTTATTTATTTCATGCGAAATAAATAGATGATTATTGACATCAGGATTCGAACCGTGAACTTGTAGCATGACAAGCGATGATGTTACCACTACACCACGGCCACCCTTGAGTTTCGAAAATATCGTAGGTATGGAATATAGGTATACACACATATTTTATACGCAAATAATTAAATCCAAATGTAATGCTCTATTCTTCTTCACTGAAACCCCGAAAAATAGCTGTTTACCCAGTATTTTATTTACAAGTCTATTTCTGTTTCAATATACAGTGGCCCCTGATTTCTTTTAAAAAAAGTGCTCTTAAGTAATTGCTATTGCTACCGTAGTCATAGTCATTTGTAAGCTGGGGAAAACTGCCTCCACGTAGTCCCAAATTTGGAGCAGATTTGGTTTCAATGGTGAAACTGGTATTTTTCTTTTAAATACAGGAATAGTTCTTGTTGGTATTTTTTTTGAAGAACCATAACCTGCTTTAAATTGCTCCTTTCCATCCAGCCATTCATCCGACATCTCAGTAGGTCTCCAGTTGAGCGGTGGCTGCGAAAATCATAATGTCGGTCCCGGGTTCAGGTGTATTCATAAACGTCGAAAATCTGCTCGAGTACAATCGCATTTCTTTTCTTATGCGTTTTTGAACGCTACTAGTTCGCAGGATATGTCCAGTCATGATGAAGTACGGATTTAGTACAATTTTCATGTAAACAGCGTTCATAAACGTCAGAGAATTATGTTCGAGAAAAGAGCTTAATTTTTGATTTCCTATCAGAGAAAGAAAAGCGGAAAAAATAAGAAAAAAGATTTATGACATGAAGGAACATCGTTTATTGTCAAAAAATCCTTCCTTTATGAAGTTGATTTCCGAGTATCCTGACGATGTATTCCATAGCCATTTTAGGATGTCAAGGTCCATGTTCAATGTAAGTTGTTTCTTGCTTGTAATACAGGATAACAAGAGTCACAAAGTGTATTTATAGTTTGTTGAAAATGAGTTGAAAGCGTTGTAGACGATTAAAAAAACTGGTCGACCAAAAGTGCCGTTGAAGTTAGCGTTGTCCCTGACCTTGTGGAAGTTGGCCAATGGCTCCTATTTTAGGGAATTAGCGAATCTGTTTAATGCATTTAATTATTTTTTATTAATTATTTTCTGAAAATAATTAAGCTATTATTTGCACTAAGAAAGAAATTTATTAAATGGCCTTCAAACAAGTTTCGGAACCGTTTCCATCTTCAGTGGCTTGAAAAACTGAACTACAAGCGACACTTTCACTGTTTTCAGTCTCAAGCTTGCACAAAGGAAATCTGAAGGAGGAGCTATGCTGTGCCTCCCACCGTAGGTTCTATCGAATAGCTCAAAATATTCCCATGTTGTCGCATCGCGGCCCGATTCTTTATTCTGTCGTCACCAAGTTTTCAATTTTTTTTTACATCGGTTGCCTCGAACTCAAACAATGGGTCAACTTTTTTTATTTCTGCCAAAACTGTCCTCCACAGTGCAATTTTCTTTTATTTTCCAGCATTGAAGTCAGACTCTATTTTCAGTCTTACTGTTATGAGTAGCTTTATGTGAGTGCTCTTCCAAGTTGGACTTTCCGATTCGTTTTCCACAGAAAAAAATTTGAAGATTTGCGTTTTTCCTGCAGTCAGAATAATTTGCCCAACCTTACTGCACGATACTGACGGTAGTCTGACGTTTATGAACAAGAGCTAACGCAGTTCGTTAGTTCGACTGAAAATCTGCATTTATGAACGCGGATATTGCAGATCTTTGTTAGAATGACGTTTATGAATACACCCTTCCTCTGATGGCTTTGTCCATCAGTTTACACAGATGACAGCTGTAGGACGGTAGTTTTGACGCAAACATTTCTTTAGGGAAACGGTTGAATGCGTGCAGTTGCCCGGCAAGAAGGAAGACATGATTCATCTATAAACAAATAAGACTAGTCTGCTGCAGGTTTGATGTAACTTAGGGCATCTGTTCCAAAAAGAGTTAAAACGGATTCAATAAGACGGAATATGCTTTCTAATAGACGCATTTTGAAAAGTTATATCTACTAATAATTACTCGACTTTAAGAGAGGTTGTCCAAATTGTCCTCGAGCTACCTACATGTTATTATTTATCCCAGAAAGCAATTAAAAGTTATTTCTATACCACAAACATTTCCTACTCTAAACAACGATTCAAGGTCTTCAGCATTTCCTTCTTTTTCCTTCTGCATCCCATTTCACCTAAATTTGCATTTTGAGAGACAAATTTCACCCATCAAACCATTTTCATGTTGAAAACCTTGATAAGTTAAAACCATACACCTTAATTAAAACTCATTGAAGTCATTTTCGCTAAAAGTTTCTTAACAACTTTTGTATATTTTCAGTGATATTGTTGCCACTGACCGAGTCTGGTTGGGTCCCTATGAGTCCCTAGTGCTTAAAGGACGACCAACCATGTCCGAGTAAGAAACAAATTATGAATTTAATTAATTTCCAGCAGAATGAGGTAATAATATATATTTACGTTCTAACACTCATATTCCATTTTACAGAGAACGTCGCGAACTCATCAAAACCATAATTAAGTCTGGGAATATAATTTTGGTCGGACTGTTAATGTACAAACTCTGGAACAACAAATGGACAAAATTGAATTTTAATAAGTCGGCCACAGGATTCTGAGATAGACCGACCGGGCGATGGGTTTATGTAAATTCCCAGCGGATCTCTTTTAGTTTATTTTTTGTAAGAATTGTTAATTACGTTTCGTTATAAGAATTTACAAAGTTAGATTGTATGATTTTGTGTTTTTTGTTAAATGAATTCCACAGAGAGGAGTGAATTTGAATTCATATTCCCTACAGTGAGTACTTCACAAGAAGTGATGCCCCACCACACAAGGCCAAAGTTGCTTGTAGTTTTCAAAAACCATTATGTTTTTAATTTATGGCTTTTTGAGGGCAAAGTTTTCAGATATACGTATTTTAAGTTAATGGGTGATGTTCAAATTCTGGAGAAAGTTTTGAAAATTGTTAAATAAATTTCCTCTTCATTTTTGAATGATGGGTTTTTATTTCGTTACTATGTTTGATTTGGTATAGTTTTGGGGAAAAAAGTATATAAAGGGTACGTAAGCATTTTTATAGATGTAGATCAGTAGATTTTAGATAGGTTATTGGAAAAGATTTGAAACTTATGATCATAAATTAATGACTAAAAAAAGTTGATACATCAGCAAAAGGGATCGTTAACGTTTGAGTCTATATTTTGTTTGGTCCACATACTGATGAGACTATGGTAATACAGAATGAGTGCAAATCCAAAAAGTATTGTAAGTCAAAGTCGTATTTCAAATATTGGCAAGGGAATGTCGCCAAATAGTCGACTGTGGCTAACGTACGAAACAACGAAACACGAGGGAATAGAACAGGATTTTTGAAACAAAAGCTGATGGTGCTCGTACCAATATAAAAAATCCTTTTAGTATTTTTTTTTTGCTTTATTTCCTATTCATGTAAATGGATGCAGCGGCTGGTTTGGCAGTAGCTCATCTTGTCAACCCAATTTTGCAGTATAATTTCGATGGGTCGGGGCTGCTTCACGAGTAGCTCGATCAATATTGTGCCTAAGTGCTTGAATCGTTTCTGGATTGCCAGCATAAAATCGATCTTTAACGACACCCCATAAAAAGAGCCCAACGCCGTTTAATCGCAGCTACACAGAGGTCAAATATCGATTGCTGGATGGCTTGTATCGTCATCTTGCTGAAACCAGAAATCGTCCAAGTTAATTCCCTCAGTTTCTGACTAACTGCTCTCCGCTGCTATTCCACAAATCACACCAAATAGCCAGCCGAGTGCACAGAATAACTTGTGTTATCAATTAGCATGCACACGTCATGAACTTTCTTCACAAACTTGCGTACAGCAGGCACGGTTGGTGCATTTTTTCGACCGAAATTTCTTTTCAAAATTCGTACTGTTTCGGAAATTATTTTCCAATATTTCCCACTTACTATAATTTTGTCAATTTTTTGAGCGCGAAAGAGCTACTCAGTGTTAAAATAATATGTAATTTAAAAAGAAACCAGATCAGACCCTTTACGTAGTCAAAACTTAGTAGTAGTCAAAGTATCTTATTATAGAGCGAGAAGACATTATAAGATAATAATTGTTTCCGCATACCATCCGTTGGACTCTATCAGTCCTCTGTTGAAGGAGCTAAGACACACAGAAAATAGCAATTTCGAAATGACTTATTGGGTGTGATGCCAACTCTTAGTACACGGTATAGGGTAGCTGAGGCTGAGAACTTGTAAGGATTCATTCTGTCCTCTGGTCTTGTTATCAATAACATTTGTTATAAGTCGACTTTTGTCACGAGTGGAAGACAAGATGTTGGATCATGGATGCATTGCATTTTGATTTGGTGTTGATACATTTCAAATATCAGGAGGTTGAATTCCTAGAAAATCGGATTGAGATAGATATCGAATGGTACTTAATTCCGTTTCTACGATAGACAAATTTCCAATAGAAGAGTGGAGAGATACGTATGGAGTTTCTAGGTACATATGTTTGCTTAATGGTAAATTCTTCTTTTGTTCCTTTTAAGGTTACATTCGAATGTGGGAACAATAATCGACAAAAACTGAAATCACTTTTCATGAAAACACCTTGCAAAATTAGTGTTTTTAAAAAATTAATCCAAAGATTTCATTGGTTGAGTGTTAAGTTGATCGATGTGCACTTTGGGGTCTAAACTAGTTAGGAATGTAATCTTACTTAAACAAAACGAAACCTTTCGAATGCTGCAATCAAAACTGACCAACATAGGTATCTCTTACACAATCTGCTGATAACCGAATCCAGAATGCTATTTTTTTCATTAAAATTGTTTTTCTTATTTTCACTTAATTTTATTTTTATTCTTCATTACCTTCCTTTGGTCTTAAGTTTATTAAAATCAGTCCCACAAGTGTTGAATATCGGACAACATCTCTTCCGGTGCAAGTAACATAAAATCACGTGAAGCGAAATCAAATCGAGTGACGTGAAATGTTATCGCATGAAGTGAAGAAAATGTACACACAAAAGTTAGAAAAAATTAAAATAAAATTTTAAATTAAAAAACAAATAAAGAAGAAAATAAAAAAAAAATAAATACAAAAACATGATTCGATAAGAAAAGGGTATCACCCAAATCGTTACGGATGAATTGTAACAAATACTTTTTACTTGCATCTATAAGGGCAAGCATTGGTTTGCTGAAAATGTTCGATCTCGGAATTTTGATTAAAATTGACATAATAGAGGAACCCAATAAAGTTTCTCAATTTTGTCTGTTTGTCTCTATATCGGAATGTATGGCTGGGGTCGGTGAGTTCACAGTTTGAAGCGAAATCGGAATTTTCATTCTAATCCCCCGGTACTTTACTAATGGCCGATTTTGTAAGAAATCGATTTTCTCGAAAACAGGTCTACCAATTTTATTAAAATTCAATATTTTAGTTACAGTGGAAATACATACATATGTCAATAGATGGCGTACCAGGTTTTTGTCGATAAATGCGTATAACGGTACCTACTTATTAGCTGGTTTTTGAAATTTGCTTTTTCTCGGCTACGACTGACGTTTTGTTTTTGACATGTTCAAGTTTTGAATAATTTTTTTAAAAAAAAATGAAACGATACTTCACATCTGAAAAACTGGTGTGTGTGCCTATTTTTCGAGGACCGGTTGGAAAGCGGTGTATGTGAAACGGCTCATATGGTGTACTTATTTTGATACATAATTTGTAATATAGAGAAATAATAACAATAGACTCTCAAAAGTATATATATGCATTTGTGATCACCATCGCGAGTTATGTCGATCTAGCTGTGTCTGTCAGTCTGTGTGTTCATTAGTTTGTATGTCACCAGAAGTTTGGCTGAACATTTTGACCTAGAAAAATTAAATTTAATGTAGAAACTGAAAAATAATGCCTTAACAAAATGTATACATATGTATATATGGGCGTTGAATTTAACGAAACCATGCCCACTTTTTAGGGGCGTTTTCTTAAAAACTAAAATTTATTTTGCTTTCTAAAAGCTATTTACGGTGATGGTTAAATTTTATTGTGAATTGCCACGTCCACTTCCTTCAAAACAAAAGCCATTACAACAATTTTCCTGATCATATCCCTTAACAAGACGGAAACATTCCCGTTCTACTTATTGCTGCTTTAAAAGCTAATATGAGGCATACCTACCATATCCCATGTAAGGCATAATAAAGTATATTAAGCAAATACAGTGCATGACTGGGTCGCATGTACTTGCACCCTCACGTCGTTAATTTGAAAATCATTAAGATTTGAAATTTAAAAAATTTAGTTAAACCTATTTTCTTTTTTAACAAAAAAGAATCTGATACAACGCAAAAGACATATTTTGACAATTTTCCAAAACTTGGTATACCACCATCTTGCGTATGTTTAATATTGTTTTGATATTTTGACAATTTTCAAAAACCAGTCACTAAGTAAACCTGAACTCAAATATGGAATTTAATCAAAATCGTTTCAGCCGTTTTTAAACAAATCGATTTGTTGCCATTTGTGCAGTACATACTGTCAATTTTGGGGTTAGAATGCAAATTCCACCACCTTTTGTTTAAAACTTTTGCGGACTATCAACGGTAGCACGCACGCATTATGGTGATTTGGGCATTCTTCCTTTGTGGATGCGGTACCTGTGACACTGGATTCTTCCACCTCATAGCACACCAAATCATGCAAACCTCAAGAGGAGCAATTGAATTATTCGTATGAATCATTTCCTTAAACATATGTAGCGGAAGCAATGATGTTATTAGCACCACAGCAAGATTTATTCCTACATGACACGCTTCAACAACCATCACTGTCACATCAAAACACATTTGAATACACTCTACGAGTACAGCTCAATAAGCCGAATTGAAATTGGCAACTGAAAATCAAACTCCTGACGTCATTCCCAAACATCATTACCCCTTATTGATTGTCACACAAACAAACAGGCAAACGAATCGGTCTGGAAATTATCATAATAAAATGAAATATTTCAAAGTGAGGGACAAAATTATCACAGTCACACAAAAAAAAGGACCTTCCTCCACTGTTAAGCTATTTACACATTTTTAGACCTTTTTCCTCAAACAATAATCGTAACAGTTTGTCTGTATGGAGAGGAGTACACAAAAAGCGGAAATACTTAGCAGAACCTTCCATCCTCCTGCACACGGGCTTTGTATGTCTACAAGGACACTTTAGTGAGTAATGTAAATACAAAGTTGTTCTCCCATGTTTTACTTACGACGATCCGTTGAGCAGCACCAGCATACAGGAAACGTATTTTCCACTCAACCCACTACCGCGACATGGGTAATAATAACCCTCTCGGGTACACATACGTAAATGGTGCATTTTTTTGTTTACAAGGAGTGCATGTCATATGAAAAAAAGAATTTTGCTAACAACTCCTACTCATCATGTCATTCCGGTGAAGTGGAAAAAAAGGTAGGAAACACCCTGCGACGACTGCAAATATAAAAAGCGGGAAACAGACACTGATACTCATCTAGATGCCAGTCTAGACGGTGTATCTAAATCGTGAGAAAGGTGACTACCCCCAGTGTGTGGACTAGAAAACACACAGCATGGAGGCAAACCATACCGAAATTAATTGCAGGACATTGCTAATCTTCCGCCCATTAATCACAAGTGATACATTGCACCAACAACGTTGATAACACCGCCTCTGGGCATAAATAATAAACGGACATTAAGGAAAAAGTATATAAACATAGCATAAACGCCTTCTACTTATCGGACCGTGATAAATTTTCATTATGAGGGGTTATAGGCAGTCGCCGCCGTTTCACTCTAATTCCAAGTCCTTTCAGAAGTGATCCCTTCTTTGTGTGGCGCTGCGGATTAATACTGGCAATGTGATATGGTCGTTAACTTGCAAGGATTGCGTTACAATGGTCTGATGGGGTTTTTATGGGTGCCTTTCATGTGAGATATGTGTTGAATGAGATGATACTCTTTAATGTCCTTAATGCCACTTGAAGTGGGGGTGTACCCCCTAGCAGTACGAGCATTGCTTCTGGGGTCCATCTGGTGAGGGCTTCCTTGCGTGATTGACGTTAGAAGCGATAAAATACGCAGCGGTATTTGAAGGACTTTTGTTCCAGTGGGTGGTATGCGTATGAATTTTCGCTCTTTTGATTGTGATGGATGAACTTTTAATTAAATGTCACTGCGCGCCATTGGTATGTGTGTATGTGTGTGTCCCATCGTTATGAGTATTCAAAATGCGGACATTGCTCGTTGGCAAATAAAAATAAGTAAAGCGGGATTCTAGTGGTTTTTATAGCGACGACATTAAGAGGATTTATTTCTTTATTTCAATCGCAGTTTACAACTTGGATATGAAAGTGGATCGTAACAACGAATAGAGGGGAATAAAATGATTTTTGGGTTTAGCGTTATAGGATTGTCTATTTGTACTTAGATAGATTAACGAGGGCGAGGAGTAGACTGAACGGAAAAGTTTAATGACTATTGTCACAGACTATGGAACTGGAAGAGAAATAACTGAATGCTAAACGTAATAAAGTTTAATGTACAGATTGGTCATTGATTTTAGATACTTACGAAGACTTTAGTAGAGGATTTTCAAAAACTTAAAATAAAATAGACAAGCAAATAAAACTTGGTGGTACTAAAAGAATACAACGTAAGCAACTTGGCAGATTTCAAAATCTTAGAACCTATAAACAAAATCGTTTTCAGATTAGATGACCGCCAAAAAAAACTCTGGAATAAATGTTCCAAACTCAATACTTTAGTGATAAATAAAATGAAAATATTATTTGGCACAAGCAGCGGATAACCAAGTGTTTTGTTTTCTTCTTATATGCAAGTGTATGGCTTGAATGGTAGTCTACGAGTAACAATGAATGCTGACATTCTTCTTTTTCAAAATACTTACACATATTTTCCCTTCTAGTGCCTAAATGGCGGACTGACTTTTATAAAAAGGGTATCAACTGTGAAAAGATTAATTCAAAAATTCAGAGAGACTGGCCGTCCTTCAACAAGTCGTTCAACACAAAGCATCGAAGCAGTTCGTGAGAGTGTTGGTAAGAGTCCAGGAACATCAATTCGGCACCGTGGTCAAGAATTGAACATTTTGACAAGCTCTCTACAGCGTATTCTCACGAAAAATTTGCATCTTCATGCATTTTGACTCATGAACTGAAGCCTACTGACCACGCACAGCGGAGAGAGTTCGTTGAATGGATTATGGAACGACAAAATCATCTTAAGCCATGAGGCTCATTTCCATCTGGATGGCTTTGTTAATTGTCCAAAATTGTCGAATTTGGGGTTCAGAAAATCCACGAGTGATTATTGAGAAACAAATGCATCCACAACGTGTCCCTGTTTGGTGTGGATTTTGGGCTGGAGGCATCATCGAACCATTCTTCTTTGAAAATGCGGCTGATCAGGCAATAACAGTTAATAGTGCTCGCTATCGCGACATGATAATGCAGCTTTTTGTGCCTAACTTGCAAGATATGGACGTGGACGACATGTGGTTCCATCAAGACGGTGCCACATGCCGTGCAGCCCAAGAAACAAATCAATTACTGCATGAGTCATTTCCTGGTTGTGTAATTTCCCGTTTTGGTGATCAGAATTGGCTGCCCAGACCATGCGATTTAACGCCGTTGGACTTTTTTCTTGGGGATTTTTTAAAGTCTAAGGTAAGCCCACGACCACCCACGCCTTGAAGGAGTAAATTGAGCGCAGCATCAACGAAATTTAGCCACATCTATGCAAAACGGTCATGGAAAATTTCGGCAAAAGAGTGCGTACCTTCCAGCAAAGCTGTGGAGGCCATTTACACGATATGCTATTCCATACATATCTCTATACTGTATGCTTTATGAATCAATCAAACATTTACAATTTTCTTTTCTTCTTCTTGCGTCAATTTTGGGGCACCCTTTATTATCTGCTAAACACGTTAAGCACAAAAACTAAAAAAAAACTTAGCACACAATTAGCACATAATTCAGAGATATTTTAACCTTGTTTTTAGCAAACAGCATTCTGCTAAGTTGAAGGGGTACTAAGTCTGTTCCAGCATTTGACCGAGTTGCGGTTGCCGGTAGGCCACAGAGACATCTTCTGTGCAAGTGAGGAGAATGGCGGTATGCTCGCGGCTGAAGCTCTTCGGGCGGTGTGGTTCTTGTCCACTTCACCATACACCACCTCTTCAGCATAAAAACATCTCGTTCCAATTTCGAACTACGAGTAAATAAAAAAAAGAGAGTCAAAGTCACTCTACATCTACTGCGAACGGCCTTCAAAAGGTGAAACCATATGAAAAGTCCAAGGACCTATGCTAATACCCAAGAGAGAGAGTAGAAAGTGGAAGCAAATGGGTTACTTCGAAAGGACGACTGTTCAAAAACTATCTAAGAAACATAATGAAATCCACTAGCTTGACGAAAGCCCTCCCCGACCGAGAGAAACAAGGTGCAGAACAGTTGAACTACAAGTACTGCAACTACGGAAGGGAAGGAAAAAACTAAATTGATAGCAGTAGTACAGCGCGTAGAGTGGAGGTACTATGACCCACAAGAGGACTTGAGTAAGTATAATAAAACTATTTCTTAACTTTATAACTGACTTTGCCCTAAAAAGCCTACAAATAAGGAAGCTCTCCAAATAGATATGTAAATTTAATTGACGCTTTAATAATATGACAAATTTTGTTGTTGTCCCTCACCAGTACTGTGAGAACCGAAATCTGCCCTCCGGTTATGTTTCTGTATTCAAATTAACAAAGTTAAAACACTGCACAAAGTAACTTTAGTACCATCACTGAAGCAAAGGTAAAAAAAAGAATCCCTCTTCATTCAGGCACACGAAACAAAAAGAGATAACGAAAAAGAAAAACTTTAATTCAAACAACATCAAAGGACATTTTTAAGTGAACAAATTTGCTATTCGCATTAATGTCACGAAATAAATTTTTTGTTTTACTTGTAGAGAAAGAAAAAAAATTCCAAGAAGGTCAGAGAACTTCCTTCTGTTACACAAAAATGTGGCATATGCCCTAAGGACCTTCATACGAAAATAATATTTCATAAAGAATAAAAGCAAACAAAAAAAAGGAAAATTCATAATGGCTTAACTAGGGACAGTTGACGCCACAAAGGGATAATTCTCTCCCGAGGGAAATGTCCTTTTGATTTTAAGCAATTGAAAGCATTTCTATACATTTTCGTAGCCCCCCGATCCAGAGAAAGTTTTAAAACTTTAAAACTGGTATTTAATCCAATTTGTCCACACACACAGATCATGACCTAGAAATTGATTTTGAAAGAATAGAAAAGTTTTACCCTTCAAGTTTGCATCACGTAACAAAGCCACCCGTCTCAACAAGCAATCTGCCAATAAACACAAAATATCTCACTGCAACCATAACCCAACAGCCAGCGGGACAAAGTATTGTGTATACGAGTACTCTCGTTCAAAGTCGATAGCCAAGTTTGGTCCTTCGAGAGGAATTACTGTTTGAGGGATGCATGCTATTGTGGTCGATGGCAAAATATTTATCCTTTCGCCATCGAGGATAAATTGAGAGACAACGCAACTGAATGATCGATAGGAACTGTTACGAGCCATAAGTGCTGCGCAATATGGACCATGAGTGGAGTGTGTTTGTGCGGACGGATGTTAAGGACTTTGAGGATGCCGAAATGCTATTCGTTTCCCAATCAGACGTAAACTGTGTATTTGTAGATTGTTATCCTTGGGATTGCATACATCGTAAATCGTTTTTTGTCGACTTTTTGCTCTGAGGAATGATTTTAGCTTTTATTTATTTTAGGCGAAGTGTTAAGATAAATGTTACAATAACGTGTCGTAAGTAAGAATCTGTTTTGGGTGTGTGTTTCGGGATATACTGACATTTTTTATTTTGATTTTATTCGAGGACGTATTTTAAGGGTTACTGTTTGGGGAATTCATCTCGAATGGGTTAAATTGGGTATTCATGTGGATTTTTTCTGATTTGCTTCAGGGGAAAATAGAAAAAGGTTTTGAATAAATCACAGAAGAGTGTTTGGTTAAAGCAATCCCCGGACGCCTTATTCAATTTGTATTCTGTAACGAAGTGGCAGCCAAAGGCAGAACAAAAGGGATATCTTAAATATTCAGAGTGAGTATATCGATGGACTTCCTATGAAGTGGAACATATGTACGTACATAAATTCTTTGTACCGTCGGAAATATGTAGAGAATGTAGTAGTAGGACTATCTGTGAAAAAGTACTCAGTCATCTTGGACAAATCCTGCATTTTACAAGTAACGTAGTTCAATGTTGCACCCCTAAGTCATACGCCTTTTCATGGCTGCCATTGACGAGGTAATCAACCCCAACCTTCACTCAAAAATGTGTCTTCCCCTGGGTTAGATTAATGTCGTCAGTCATTAAATCCACATCTCTCCCCTTTAGTCAAAAGTTAAAAATTAAGACTTTAATGCCATGTCACAAAAAAGAAAAGGGTTTGTGAACCTTGAACTATAAAGTACTTGTGCGCCAAAGAACACTTCATGTTTCTATGGGCATCTTTAGAAGATTTGCTATCTGCTGGTGCTATTGACGGAAAATTCTGATTTAAGAAGCATATCACTGAACCACGAGATACGGTCTACCCTGTGCAAACTTGCTGGTCTTCAAAAGACGATGGAAATCGAGTCAATCGAAAACGGATTCCTATTGGTGGGCGGAGAAATTTGCCAGAGACTCCAAGAAACTCTGAAATATTGACCGAAACTCTACTCTAAACTTGTCGAACTGAAGTAATCGGCAAGTACTGAGAAATGACTTTCAACTTAAACCCTAAAAGGTACAAAAAAACGTCTGCCCAGGCAAAAGTTTGATTGAAAAGATTCTAGGCTCAGAAACGCTGCAAAACGCTCAGATGTGAACATTCAGCAGTAGGTACCTACAAATGCTAACAAATAAAATTAAAGAGAGGGAATGTCCAACGAGAAGTTAGAAAGCAAGCAGTAGCTTCTGCCATGGCGACCGCTGAAGGGTTTTCCTTTGACTAGCACATCCATGGCAACCGGAACTTTATAGAGGCATTAGTACCGTAAACATGGACAAGATGTGAGACCAAGCTATGGACGATACAGTACAACTCAGTGCCATCCTAGAACGCAGCAACAATTCCTTCGTTAGAACCCTATTATCAGCAGACGAATTCTCCATTTGAAATATTTTAGAAGCCACGATGGCCTTTAAAAAAATACCGAAGCTTCAAGGAATGTCTTCGCCTGGAATGGCACAAATCCCTTGGTTCCATTGAACTATAGGTTTGTTCGTTAAAACATGTTTTTTCTAATTGTGGCACATACGGAATTGTGAATAGATAGGTGCTCCTAGTGCATGAGGGACTAGGCCAGTCAATCTATTACCGAATGAATCTGTACATCATCCGCTACGCAGAAGTTAATTATATAAGTTGAGGTAGCCATCACGAATTCCCAATTATTGATGATGGATTACATCCCGATAAAAAAGACGGGACATATAATATCTCGATGGATGGATCCTTGACAGATGGCACAGTCGGAGCAGGCAGGAGCTTAATGTAGCATCTTAATCAGGGGACAAAAACCTTAGTGTTCAAACCGAAATAGTGGCTCTGCTGCAGGTGTAAACCAAGGCTCAGTTTCAGATTTTCAGAGGAACGCCCAGGAATACAGTGAAGAAACGGACGACTTATTAACAGATGTGGAGAAGTGCATACAAGAGATGTCAGTAGGCTATACTAAGAAGCAAAGAACGGTCAAATGGATAGTAGCGAATCTATAGGACATGTTAACTTCAGATATCAACTTAATAAGATCGAATTTATAGAAGACAATACTTTCGCGTTATACCTGGAAGAAGTGGAGACGATGGCACTAGCTGGCAGAAGAATAAATATAAAAGGCTACTACTCACACTAGTTGGAAGCAGAACAAATTATCGAGATATCCTTCAAGCTAGAGTTGACACGAGGGATCGAGGTCAGCAGTAATTCAGAGTGTAAATTTGAGTGACCCTTGGTATAGATACTTACATATAAGTATTTATAATGGGAATCTCCGGAATATATGGCTACTCGTACTTTCACAGATTACGAAGACGCAGTTCTGGTTGTTTGAGACCTCTTCGTTGTGGATGGGAGAGAGACTTTAGGAACAAAATTGTCAGTCCACAGTCTTCTAGCAATGAATCAATTTGCGTAGTTGTAGTCTTCGTCATAAGATTTAATGTCCAATAGAAACCGATCCGCAAAACCGGGACCCGAACATGCATCATCAAGTTTTCCATTTAAGAGACATAATAAATAACTCGTAACATAAACCTGATTATAAATTTCTTGCTAATATTGCTATCTCGTCCAGTATCTCCCTCGAATTTATCTCTTCAATAATTATAATAAAAAGCCAATTTGTTCGGAGGACGATGAAAAACACATTTCCAATCGTAAAAAAGTGAATTGTTCTGCCACAAATTCCAACGCTTCTGCACATAACCAAGTTAATCGATCCACTGCAGAGGATGAGGAATATATACCCAACTCGTTGCGGTAACAACTTGAATGAGCTACTTGGATCGAAATAGATAAACTCTACCGTTCAGGGACTTTTAATTAAAATACTTAGTCATCCTCTCGTAAAGTAGCATAGCCCCATGCTAACCCGCATTGGATGTGAAGGATATTCACAATTATTTACCTCCAACTCTTCACCACATGCCGGATTCGAGGCGAATCCACAAAGTATGCGGTATTTTACGAGGACTGGTGCGCAAATGAACGGGTAAGGATGTTGCTATACGTTATATTCCAGAGCCACTAAAATTAGGACAATTCATGGACTGTTGGTTATGTTAGTCATCTGCTCTCCCAAACCAACTCCCACTTGTACTTCCACATGACATGAGTGTAGTGTGTGGCAGGATCTCTAGAGTGCACTTTGGAATTTTTTCAAAATGTGTGTGGCATTTACCACGCTGACACTTCCTCTTGGCACGAACATATCTATACAAACTGTACTTCAGATACTTCCTACAACGGTTGGATGGGTGTGGTGCATATTTATGTGCTTTGTTGTCGAATTATTGAACTGTGTGCGATGTTAGAATGACAATAGCAACATGGCAGGATGTGCAAGAAAGTGTAAAAACGCAGTCTTTTTCCCCTCCGTATATTCTGACAATACTGCAATTCTTTTGATGATGCAAGAGTATACTTTTGCGCTCGTAAATTCGACGTGACTAATACGCGACGACAACCTCCAACATTTCGGATGAGTGTGTGCGATATTATTTATCGTGCCGCTTACTTTGAATTGTCCACACATCCTTTGCAGTAGTAGTACTCGTACAGTTGCCAAGAGCAAAAGTATCCGTGAATTGTTAGGGGAGAATATTTCTTTCCATAGAATTCACTTCAAGGATGTCTTATTTATTTGTGAGACTGAGAATCTGTTGTAAGAGGATCGTTTGCGTTTGGTTGAGCAGATTTATTTTTATGTCGTTCTCAGGAGGATTTCTTTGATTTCAGTAAATTTCTTATTCCATCCCCAAAATAAAAAGGAACATCTAAGGAATATTTGAAATTTCTCGTAATTTGGTTGAGTTGTCGGTCGTAAAGGGGAGAAAAAAATTTACTCATCGGTCTTTAACCAAGGAAACCACATTTCCAAAGAAACGACTTCACTGACATTTTACCTGGAGTGAAGCAGTAAATTGACATTTAAATGAATCTTCTGAGGAAGGGTTTTCTCGGGAAAATTCTCTGGCACCTGAATTTATGTTGAAATAGAATTTGATTATACTTTAATTTAATTATTTTACACAGGCTGCGGGAATCTACGGATTCTCTAAATTGGGTTAGTAGGGTAATTACCAAGGTCGTATTTCGCAGGCATTGTTTAGTATCCTTCCTTGTGGTGTAATACCGACGTAGGAAAGAAGAATAGTAGCCTATGCTTTCGAAATCTCGAAACCAAGGTCGTATTTCGCAGGCATTGTTTAGTATCCTTCCTTTTGGTGTAATACTGACATAGGAAAGAAGAATAGTAGCCTATGCTTCCGAAATATATATGGTATACCACTCGTATTATTGCCGATCGAAGCAGCAAAAACACAGGAAATCGAAGAGCCAGTTGTACCGTTAACAAGGAACTTAAGGAGATTTTGTCATTTATACCTGGAAACAGATTGAACAATGGATACAATTCAAAGCACATAGTATCGGTTGCACCATGGGTACTCTACACAAGGAACAAGTAGGTTTCCTCTTTGGGTACTCTTCCGCTGACCACATCAATACCTTAGGATCTTCGTAGAGTTCTTCATTCTCTTCCAAAGGCGCTATCGATAGTATGAATAGATAGTTCACATACCATGACTTGCATAGGGTAAGCATTCTTCTGCTTTATCGCATGTTGTGCGTCAAAGTCTTTGACATTAGTCACAAATTTGACGCACAACATGCGATAAAGCAGCCTCTTTAACTTTCTGATTTATAAGAGAAGACTGTTGATGCTGTGAGAATTTTCGAGCCAACAATTTTATCAATCCTGCCACTGCTATTTGCAGAAACTGTAAAAATGAAGCTTTAAATTTTGTCTATCTTCCTGGGTTGAGCGGATTAAATTCCAAAGTAAGAAAGGAACATTTTCAGATTTTGGGGCATACCACCAATATCTCAAAGCATACCTATCGTGTGAGAAATCATCTGCAGAAAGCTTTGATTTTGCTGGTAGCAAATATTCGATTCTATTGAAAAACTTCCTTTAAAAAACGAACACTGTTGCACAAAATGGTCGAGCTGATCTGTCACTTCCCAAATTGACTAATTGGCATAATCCGATAAAAGGAATATATGAGTATGTATGTAGATAGGAGAAGCGCGGCAACTATATCTAAAATGATGGATGGGAGGAGTGCGGCAATCATATCTAAACTCTTTTCTAAGACCTCAAACCTCAAAATTATATTATAATAGTGAACATGTCTGAATGACAAATAGAGGCTCATCGAAGGCTTTTAAAAGCCATATATGAGATGTTTAGGCCACATATTTTAGATACTACATTCAAGCGAGCGAATTTAAATTCATACTCTCCCTAGCGTTCTGTTTATGTGCTACCCCATTCTCCATCTTTTAGCCCATCCCCTAATAAAGTGTTCGTGGAGAAGTGAGCTTTCTAATATAAATGCAATGACATCCTACTCGGTGACTGTTGTTATAGGACTTTTTTAAGAAAACAGTGGGCGTGGCTGTCGCCATATGTAACTAAAGTTCACAGAATCTGGCGAAATATTCACTATACGAGTAAGACTTATCCATAACCGTGAATAGCTTTGAGAAAGTTAAATATGTGTGTTTTTTTTAAGAAAACGGTGGGCGTGGCTATTTTTTTGGACGAATTGCATCGGGTTACTAGTAAAAAATATAGAAAAAACTAAAATTTTGAAAAAGTAGTTGTGTTTGTGGCCGGATTTTAAAGTTTTTTACACTTGTACTGCCTCGGAATATTAAAAGCTTACATATATATATATATATTTATACGAGTAATACTAGGCCCACAATTAAGACGGACAGACAGGCGGACAATTAATGTCAATCGTTATTATTGCCCCATGTTACAAACTGTCAAAATTAATGTACCATATGAGATAGGGTATACAAATAAAGTGCAAGATTAGGTAGCAAGTACTCGCCAGTGATGCCAACCCTAAAATGTAATTTAGGACAACCCTGTTATCGTTTATGTTTACATCATGGCTGTGCGCAACAAAAAACAAACCAATTGACACTTCCAGTGTATCTAATAGATATTATTTTAAATTTGTATTTTTTCGCATTGACACGAATCTCGCTTTTAGTTTGCAGACATTTACTTAGTTAAGTGCAGTTCAGCTGGGTTGTAATGGATTGTATGCCTTTTCAAGAGCAAGCAATTGGCATCACTGGTACCATGTACTGTACATTGGCAAATCACTCGGATTTGAAATTTGAGCAAAAATGCTAAACAATTGTCCAAAACTTGGTACGCTATGTCCTTGAACATTCCAAATACAGTGCAGGTATAGATTTTCAACACAATCGTTCAAGTAATATCCAAGATATAACCAATTTTCTAAAACAAAAATTATTGAGTAATGTTACTCGTATGTTATAAGACTTGTTTTCCAAAAGCTTGGTATGCCATCACAAATAACCCAAACCAAGTTAATAAAGGAATACGACAACGGTTAAATGGCCTCCATGGGAGTTTTTGTAAACTTAGATTCTTGTGAGGTAATTTTCGATGACATTTCTGGCTGCATTGCGGTCATAACTTCATGGATGTTGGTTTTTAATGTGCTGCAAAGTTTGGGGATTGTTTACATAGACACGATCTTTAGCATAGCTCCGTCCTGTTGGAACCACGTGTCGTTCACATCAATGTCTTCAATATCAGACCAAAAAAAGTTGGTTATCATTTGACCATACCATGGCGCTCTCCTTCGTCGTTCCGCCGCTCCACAGTACGCATCAAACTGTCACCCGTGGTGGATGCAATGGTCACTCAACGATCACTTTTGGATTCTCAGAACCCGAAATTTTACAATTTTGATATTTTACATAGCCGTCGGGCGAGAAATGGGTCTCTTCGCTGAAGAAGATTTTATCCGAAAAATCTACGTTAACTTATTGATTTTGCAGCACCCAATCGGCCTATGTTCTGCGCATTCTATGGTCATTTTATGGTGGGATGCAATAATGTCAATGCGTTGAGTGGTGGTTAAATGATCCATATTTGTAAAATGGCAAGGCAAGAACTAACTACAAGTCACTATGGGTGGCAGATGGATTTGACAGATGCCATACGGCAGGAATGTGAAATCCCAACCTAGAAATGAACCTTTACTAATAATTAAAAAAAAAAATATATAGTAAGATTTTTCCAAAACCGGCTATTATTACAGCTAATTTTGGAGTTAAAATGAAAACTCCGATTTAGCCTCAAATTGTGAACAAATAGACCTTAGATATGAAGTTTGAACTAAATCTGTCCAGCCGTTTAAACTGCAATCGTGCGCACATACGGACATACATACAGACCAGTATTTGCTCTAAACGAGTATGCAGGTGCAAGTAAAAAATTGTAAATAATTCTATGGCAAACTATTGTTCCAAAATTATTTTTTTTTCGGGATGGCGAGCACATTTTTTTCTTGGAAAAAGTATTAAATTCAAATTATAAGTCTAAGAAGGATATGTCTACAAATTCACAAGCCTTTAAGACTATTTGTCTCACTTCTTTTTTTCCAATTACCTCGAGAAGATTAAAGCTCGGTAGATTTTATGAAGAATGCTATTGGCAACAGTACACTGAAGAGAAAGGAGATGCTATTGAATCAAGTCATCCTTCCAAAGTGCTCGCTGTTATGAATTACCAGAATCTTGATCTTCCAATACTTTTACCTTAATTATAAAGAATACAACTTGTATCACTTGCAAGGGTCTCCCTTAGCTGACGATGACTCACCATCACCCGAGTGTCTACTATCCATCTGTACCATATATTCTAGACTAATTCACAGCATTGTAAAGCTTTTACGCTTTACCACACAAAATGTGCAGGTAAAATTCGAGATTATTTTCTTCATCAGACGTTATATTGAACTCTCTGTCTTCGCCGCAAAACAAACGACCTACAGTGCTTGTGCGTGACACTAATACTAATGCAAAAAATCATTTCTAGAACCTAATTACTTTCATAGACTATTTAAAGTAAAATTGGCATTACGATAAAATATTCTCCGGCAGAAAACCAAAGAAAAACGGATGAATCTGCTAATTGACACTTCCCTGGCTGAATGCCGGTTCCTGCTGATGAACGTAATTAAATTAACAGATAAGTGCATCTGCATTATTGCAAACCCACAATGCTGGATTGACATTTGAATACCCAATTTCTGATTTAAAATGACATTCCATGAGGCAATCATTTAATTTTACAATGATTTTTCCTGCCCTGGATAGACTCAAATAACATTTTTATTATATCAAATTGAAGAACATATTATCCATTAATTTAAAAAAAAAATACACCCCTTCTCATCTGTTTCACTGGCTTACGTCCTAATATTTTTATTGCTTTACCCTCTTTATGATTGGTTCCTCTTAAATCCTCACAACCCTGACAAAAAAGTCCTTTCCTCTTGACCTCATTTCATATTTTTTTTTTCTTTTGTCAAAAACCCTTAATCTCATCTAACATTGATTGTTTCATCCCCTGCTGTGCGTTATAGACACAAATAAAATGTCCAAGAGTTCTATTTTGACAACAGGGATATGAATAAATCAGTCAAAGCCATAAATAAATTAAAATAAATCGACACGCCCTGCCAGCGATTATAACAAACTAATCCTCAACTCTAATGGACGTATTTATGGTCCTAATTTAGATCTGATGGAATTCTATGGCTTAATTATGCGGATGATTTTGTAGTCAATTTATGGCTAAGATTCAATCAAGGCTTAGATTCATTGCACTCCTGCCAGTTTCCTATTCCCAGGTGTATGTAAATCCCTTAAGTAAATTTACCTGCCATTTAGAAAAAAAAAACCATTAGTGATAAGGGTACGCTTCCCATCATCGATCCCCGAAGGATCGAAATTAAACCAATTTTAGAGTGGAAGTGAAAATTCTTCTCCTTTCGACAGATTTAACTGAATTTTAGTTCCCTTTCTACCTGAATATTGCTACGTTATTATAATACTCCGCAGTACAACACCATCGTGTCCTGAATTTAAGGAGGATTAAAATTAATTTACCAACCTCATATCATTCACATGCATAGCTCCTGCCCCACGACTACGTATCTAGATACACAGAGTAGTAGCAGGCGCAGTGGCATGGCAGTATATCCTTGAAGGGCACTCAGAATATTCAGGCGAAATTCAGAACACCGATGCCTGTCGCTGATAGCTGAATATACGAGTGTATGTACGAGTACATATATCGCCGGCACTGTAAAATATTTACGAGACTTCATAAGAATTTTGAAGGATGTTCTCTTCCTCTCTCATACTGTTTGTGTGTAAATCACAAATATTCAAAACGCTTCAGGGGAAAGGATTTTCAGGAGAAGACAGGAAGGCGAATTATTTACAACCAAAGCTGTTAGCATACGTACATTATAGATTAATCTTGAAGTACATTTTAGGCGAATGTCATAATTGTGAGCGAAAACATACAAATACACAACACACATCCACATTCGCTTTGTCAGTAAATCATCATGTGTTACCCCAACATGTTTAGGGAGTCAGGGTGAATTAGAAGGGCTCAAATGCTTCAAGTTATTTTATCCGAAGATCAGGACCAAATTGGAAAATTTGTCATATATCTACTCCATGTGGGTGGATGTGTGTGCCATACATGGCATGTGAGGATTACACGTCAATCCTAATGATCCAAGTGTGATATTTTATGCTTAATTGAGTTGTAGAGGCATTGTTTAGTGGATTGTTTGAGATATTTAGGTGGGATTAGGCCTGACAAGTTCTCGAAATTAAACTTTGCCACTCCAATGAAGATCTTATACTGATTTAATGTAATGACAATGAATAATTGTGTGATAAATTTTTGAGATACCTACTTTAGATACTGCAGAAGATACAAGAACAAGTTTAAGGATGTAAGTGTGGTAGGTTTCATGTGTAATAATTTCTGAGAGGAAATAAAGTGGTATTTGACGATAAGGGCACTAAAGATATACTAAGATTGTAGTGTATAGATGTCGCTAACGTTTTATTTACCCTCTATAAAGTAGCACTTCTTCTTGAAATTTGATCAAAACTTCAATACGAAAATTGTAATAGAAATAGAGATCATACCATAAAGATTCACAAGGCTTACAATGCGTTTGAAAAGGATCCTATTCTTCAGCAGAACTGTAAAAAGGTAGGCGTGGCATTGTACAATTTTTGATTGAATTCGATCTAGCTATATTTTGAAGAGATTTGAACAGAATATTTGACTCATGGCATGCAGGACATTTTGCTAAAATAAAAGTGGGCGTGGCAGTCGCTATTTAAAGCTCTAACTATCGGATTCGGTTAATATCTTTAAAATAATGCTCAGTCATTCTTTAAAAATGCTTTCAAGAAGAGTAAAAATCTTTCCTTTTTTTAAGGACACACCCCCAAAAAGTGGGCGTGAATCTACACAATATACGTGCCTACCTACATATTTGATAATAAAAATATTTCAAGTTTCAAATAATAGTAACATGGACAAATCGATATTTTAAATGCTACTCTGATAGTATAGTGGGCGTGTTTGTTGGAGAATTTTATAAATATTTACACTTGTACTACTTCGAGATAAATGAAGTTTATATATGAAATTAAACTCTTCTAGCTCAACATTTAATGACGGACGGGCGGAAGTAATAATTTGTAGGGTGTATCTTCATTATTTCTCTACATTACAGACTATGTGTCAAAATTATTTTAATCTATGGAATACAGTACATCTCTGGGATAAGCTACAAAAAGTACACAAATGTTTCGAGGACAGTTAGGATTGACTAGGACGACAGTATTTCAAATGGAAATTGATATAACCTTACTCACTCACATGCGGTCTGATTGGGAATCGTTAGAGAATGAAAATCGTTGACCAGCCGGTAATTGAATTTTTATTGTTTGGGTTTTGTAAGAATTTTTTTCAGTTCTGTATTTTCTGACAAACTGCCTGTGCTTAGACGTCTTTTCTTTAAAGAAAGTAATCCCCAGCTGAATAATTTCAAAAGACTCGGCGCACCAAGATGTTATAGCAGCTCTGTAAATTTATTTTGTGATCATATTATAGACGGATCCTTAGCAATATCTACTCGTATTTGTACTGACGGAAATGAAAACAACGGAACGGAAAAACCTGACTGATCATATCTTAATTTTTCATGAGAAACAATAGCTAGAAGCGATTCGTAGACATATGGATGCCGCTCAGGCATTTTTTATACCCAGTTGGATAGAAAAAATAGTCAGATTTTGAAGCGTCAAGCAATACTTTGGACAAAGTGGATACTTCGAATAAGAAATAATGGAATTATAGGAGACAAGGACTCTTCACGACACTTGAAAAGGTCATCGTTTTCATTTTCCGTTTTACAGAGGTCCCACTCCAAAGACAAATTTCTTTCATATATAATGAAGGTTTGGCTGAAGCTGAAGGAGTTAAAGTGCATATAAGAGGGTTAGTACGGACAAGAGGGAAACCTTAGGAAATTAGGCTGGAATGGTGGAATAATCGCATAAAATCAAAAAAATGAACAATCGCTCAAAAAATGGAAAACAATTTTGGGCGACTGTTTATTCTGATTTGGGTGATTTTCTATATTCTGAATTTGAGCTAAAATCGGTGATTTTCCATTTTGAAATAATGTAGGGTTATCCGTTTCTAGGTTGGGATTTCACATCCCTGCGATATGTCATCTGTCAAATCTATAGTGACAGGTAGTTAGTTGCATCTTACTACAAAAATAACAGTTCTGTAATATCTGTGTAAGTTGATGCCGATTTTCGAACAAAATCTTCTTCAGCGATGTGGTGCATTTCTCGCTCGGTGGCTACGTAAACAAACAAAACTTGGCAAATTTAGGGTTCTGAGAAACCAAATGTGATCGTTGAGAGCATCCACCACGGCTGACAGTTTGGTACGCGCTGTGGACCGACGGCGTGAACGGACCATACTTTTTTGAAAACGACGAATGCGCAAAATGATGACCAACTTTGATTGAAGACATTGATGTAAGTGACATGTGGTTTCAACAGGACGGCTCTATTGCACGAAAAGTTCTCCGGCCGGTTTAATTTCGAGATTTGGCGATATCAATTGGCCACGAAGATCGTGTGATCTGACCCCGTTGGACCTCTTTTTGTGAGGCTATGCTATAGATCGTGTTTATGTAGACAATCCCCAAATTTTGAAGCACTTGAAAACCAACATCCGTGAAGTTATGGCCGCAATACAGTCAGAAATGTACCAAAAAGTCATCGAAAACTACCTCACAAGGGTCGAAGTTTGCAGAAACAGCCGTGGCGGTCATTTAATCGATGTTGTATTCCATACATAATGGCAGAGTCCAAAATTTAAAACAGTAAACAATTTGGCTCGCTTGCCAGTTTGACCTTCAAGCGTATTTAATTATTTTTTTATTTTGGTTACTTATCCCACGGACAACCTTGCAGAGAATTTTAAGAAATAATTTTCATTATTTTCTGAAAAGGTCATAGAGTCCTATTTCTTTGAAGACGCAAATGGGGACGGATTACCTAAGAAAAAGGGTCCTTATACATATATAAGGAGTATATCGTCACGGAAGGGATGCCACAGGGTTCGGTGTTGGGTCCACTTCTGTGGAGTGTTATGTATGACAGAGTACTCAATCTGCCTATACCAGAATAAGCTACAATCGTATGCTTTGCCGAATACTGAAAGCAAATAAGCAACGATGTAATCGGAATCGTTCAACGCTGGCTTGAATCTGTGGGTTTAAAATTAGCCGAACATAAGACAGACGCGGTACTAATCAGTAACAGAAAAGTGAGGGAAACATTCACTCTTACGATAGAGGTGCACCAGATTATATCGAAGCACGCCATCAAATACTTAGGCGGCATGATTGACACAAGGCTCTCGTTTAATGAACATCTGGAATGTTCTAGTGGCAAAGCCTCACGAGAAAATAACGCACTCATACGCATCATGCCAAATCATGGAGGACCGAGATGCAGTCCACGACGACTTTTGCTTGGTGGGGTTACATCTGTGATGATTTACGGGTCACCAATATGGGCCAAAGCTATGAAAGTTAAGTCATACTAACTCCCCAGAAAGGGCAAACAGCATAGTGAAATGGCAACAATGATGGAGAGTGTCAATTAAAGGCCGATGAGCCTATCGTCTTATCCCGCTTCTGAAGGCATGGACAGGCTTTCACTGTCCGCGATTCGAAACTGAGAGACAAACGTTGAGAAATAATCTTGGATAAATACCAACTCTCGAGAATATAGTACGAGTACAATAAATAATCCAATCGCAGGAGATGTAGAGTGCTGTGAGTGATTATGCAAAGCATATTACCACACAACTAAGACACCTCGAACGAGAATGGCGACAGAGTGATGAACTATCAGTTAGATTGTGAGTTTACAGAGCTATTCGACCGCCCGCTATGAAATGCGAATACGGCGGTACGTGGGAAAGAAGGGCAATAAACGGGAGGTATTTTTTAGTGGGTGGAAATCCCACACTATTACTGACTACGGGCTCAGCTTCGTCTTTTAAAGATTCTTTACCTTCCTCCGAAAAAAAAAAAAAAACGATGGATCACCTATCCCGTGCCCATATGTGGTTTCAACAAGACGGCGCTAGCCAGAGATAAGATGACTATACTTGGAAAAATGTTCCCAGGCCCAATAATCTGAAAAAATGGAGACATTGGTTCGCCGACTCGTTCTCCAGACTTAACAGTTTCAGACCTCCTCTAATGGGGTCTCTTGCAGACATTTAAAGGAACATTAAGTCTCACATATTGGATTTAACACCACAAACTTTGAAAAATGTTATGTAAATTTCATCAAAAGATTGAAGTTTGAGAGAATTAAAATGGCCGTCACCTAAAGGATATTATTTTTCCTTCTTAACACCGTAAAAAAGTAGCAAAGATTAAGCTTCAATATTCTTCTGGTTTTCTTAAAATTCGCTAATCAGATAAAAAGTTGTTTAAATTTAAAATCCATTTAATATTTTGGGTCACCCTGTACATGGTATTCTGGACTTTTTCTTCAGTTTATAACGGATAAAAGGCAAGAACATTTTTGAAAAAGATGACCGAAATATTTGGAAGAATTATCGTGGCCCACACGGAATAGATTGTGAAATTTGCCATTCGTCTCAAGAGCTATTAGAGGATATTGTATCTGCGTATATCTCTCTGCTTGAAGGACTCTGAGGAATACTTTGTGATGTAAGTGGTGGTAGCAGACTGTAAGACGCTCTTTGGCAATTAAGAATTCAAGAGTCTTCTAGACTTCACCAGACTGTATGCAACAATGCAACTTCAAAAATGTTGTCTTCACAAAATTCCAGGATCATCAGTTGCCTTTTGTATTTTCTTAAAGTTCATCGTATCGATAAAATTTATTCTTAAATTTGACACCCAAAAGCTGCGTAAATTTAGAAATATCTTACCCAAATAAATGTACTCCTAGAACTCGTCACATATGCTTACCTGAAAAGAAATAAAAAAACAAAACAAATTTAAAATCGGTTACGACTTAAAAAGGCTATATATGTCTTTATTTTGAGCCATCTTACATCTCATAAACAATAAAAAAATTTTATATAAAAAGAATGAATACTCTGCCTGCTTTTAGCTTAAATATTTACAAAACGTTATGATCCGAAACGTGTGTGGATTACGTAAAATGGAAGTAATTCCACCGAATGTGCACATCAATTATGAGCCTTAAACGACGCTACACACACATGGGAACGCGTATGTATTTCTCAAAATGCGGTCATTTGGAATATTCAAGTCCTATCTGTCGTCATACTGTCAGTAGGCGGCTCTCCCCAAATTGAGTAGGATTGGTCAGATTAAAAAAAAAAAAGAATCTTTCCTTATATTTTTTTTTGTTTTATTAAAATTCCTTTCGGTTGACATAATGCAGTGAGAAGGGTGCAGAATAATGTTGTAGTCTGTTGGTAATAACTTGTGGCATGCCTCTGACAGGTCACACTACGCACTAACAAGGAATTTCAATTTTGTGCTTTATTTTAATAAAATGTAAATTTGAACTTCCCTTCGACGACGATAATGACGATGATGACGACAACGACGACGATGAGGGAGTCATAAACATTGTTTGATGCCTAAAAATCCTTTCTTAAGTGAAATTTTCACCATAAACTACAGTTTGCCGTACCCATACCCACACCCACTTTTACCGGCTTTTAAGCTGGAGCTTTCATAACCTTCGTCACTTTATCAAGTTTTAATTAATTTTGACATAATATAAAAAGCATACGTATAAATCTGTGAAGCAAACTAGGTGGCCCTGTTTTAAAGATGTGGGGAAACCTAAGCTCCCACTCGTTACTCTAAAGGCTGGGTACTGGGTCATGTAAGTTCTTCGCGTTTGATCTCGACCGAGTTGCACTAAAAAAAGGTACAGTTCAGTATTCTCTGTAGAGTGCTTGAAGGCGACTTGTGTGGAGGTTGCTAAGAGTTATTTTGTTCAAAGGTACGAGTACCCTGTATCCTTTTTTTTTTTTATAAAATACGAGTACACGTAATTATAATTTACGCGAAAGAGCTACACAAAATGGAAAATGCAAATAAAAGAAAAGCTTTACAAGTAGACCGCGTGTCTGTATTTTTTTGCTCGAGTGTAGCTGGGGGAGGTTACACGTTGAACCCCGTGTTTTTTGGGGATGATGTTCTGTGAGTATCACCCTTGTCAGTGTTTTCGCTTCAAGTTATGAAAGCGATGTTGATGTAGATTTCCTGAGGCTGTGCGCATTGGACAAGCTAACAAGGAGGGTAAATATTTTCGTTTTTTCAAAAGATATTTTCACCTTCATGATGGACTGCTCCGGCTCCCGGAAGGGACTTATACAATTTCACTTAGTAAATCCAAGTCAGTTGTTGTCAGTTTCGATTAGATGGAGTGACAATGGCAGATGGAAGCATGTCATGGAGGGAAAGTCACATAAAATAGCAAAAGATTATCTCTCAGGAGAATGCCGTTGACATTTTGTGCTGGTTTATAGACTTTAGTTTAGATTGTAATGCAGGATGTGCTGGTGGTGATTTTTGGTTTGCCCGATGGTCCTTAAGCACGTATAAGTCTGTGAAATGGCTCAGTTAGACTGTATCTCTGTGTGGATGTAGTTTGAGTAGAAGGATTATTCTTTGACTTTGCTAAAACCATTGGGGTGGGTGTTCTAAATAATTTATCTGCTGGGGTAGCTTCAGAGCTAGACAAACTTTCAATTATATTAAAAGCATGCATTTGGGACTTGCGGTACTGCCAACGTTAAACTGTACCGAGGATGGAAATAAAAAGAAAATTCTGTAAATATTTCAAGAGATTTTTTGAACTACACCTCACAGTTACTCGTAACTGATTCATAATCATTTCAAATTAGATCACAGATTACAGACTAGAAAGAGCTTGTTTATTGGTTCTGGGGACGTCAGACATGAATCAAGTCATCTCTATTTTGTCTTAAAATGGAAGGATCAAGTGGAAGTTGATCAGCTTTTAAAAGCTTATCTTTCGAATTATAGAGATAGGAATTAGAGTAATGGTTGTCATTTCTGCTGTTCTATAGATACGACAAAGTATGGTAGTTCCGTAGGTGCAAATACGATGAGCGATATAGGAGAAAGTAGAATTTTCAACAATAGTGTCAAAAAAAAAAAAAAACTTTGGGTGGCATTATCTCCTGGCATAAGAAAGATAACGTGTAATGTGTGCATTCAAGTCAGCAACAGGCCTACGTCGAATTGCTTTTACCTGGTTTTCTAGAGTAAAGCTGTATTTTCTATCTGCGGATGTTACTCACCACGTCGAACCATCCATTCTACAATCATTGAATGAGTTCACGCTCGATTTAGTGAAATTTGGTATTTTGTGGATTTCCTTTCAGAGAGCCCACATCTTTACTTCGATCAAAGTTTGTCAATCACTTATCAGACTGTAGGTCTTCTAGTACTGCAGATACAAATGGCATGTTCTGCAATTGAACGACATTCAGCTTCACTTAGCTATAATCAGGGTTCACTTCAGACTTATGTACTCCATACATCAGCTCTCAGCTCAATCCTAATTCTGTGGCGATGTGCAGTCATGTCAGCAGACCAAATGAACTGCTGCTTTGAATTTATCGGTTTTGCAAATCTACTGATTGTAGATTAAGTTAAGAGGGAGTGCTCCGATGCTCCTGAAAACGAGTGTATCAATGCACTTAAGCTGGAACGGAGATCTACAGTAAGAAAAATGGTGAAAATGGTCGCCCTACAACTCTTAGGCAACTCTCTCCGCTACACTATAAAGAACCAAAAGACTTTATCATTTAGTTTACCTATTAAACCCAGGAAGAGGTGAAGATAAAATGCTGTTCATGACAATGCAAACGTTATTTGACGCATTTGTGACTAACAGAATTTCGACTCTGGAGGGCATAGTTTTTCCCAGGCCCGATTATTAATCGACTCTAATCACCTGAGAGGAGTCTATCAATTAAAACTCCAGCTCATCCTTGTATGACAGTGATGGTAAGCCAAAGAGGCGTGCCCAGGTTAAATTCAATTTTGGAGGCCCATAGTAAGGACTTTTATTATTATTTTATGGACACAAAAACGATATTTAAATCAATTTTGAGAAGACCGAAGCTTCTGCTATTGGAAATATTACATATTAAGGTGGAATAAGTGTGGTGGTGAGGATTACAGTCGCCTCGATAACGTTCCTTTCGGAGCAGCTAACAGTCTTCACACTCTGCCAGAGGCTTTTTGTTTTTCTTTACCTTCTCGGCCAATGTAACTGCTAATGAAATTTACAACTTAATTAAGCATGAAATAAATGCAAAGAAAAGTCCTGGATATGACCTTATATCTGGTGTCGTACTAAAGAACTTACCAAGGAAGGCAATAATAAAAATAACAAATTTAATAAATGCCACATTTAAGCTTAAATATGTGCCTAGTTTGTGGAAGGTTGCTGACGTCCTAATGATTCCCAAACCTGGTAAACGGCCAAATGAAGCGTCATCTTACAGACCTATCTCGTTATTGCCACTGATATCAAAAGTGTTTGAGAAAGTACTCGCAAAGCGTTTAAATAAAATAATTGAAAGGAAAAAGCTGATTCCGAACCATCAATTTGGTTTTCGAAGGCAGCACTCTACGATACAACAGGTACACAGAATTACGAATAAAATCGAAGAAGCACTAGAAAAAAGGAAAGTTTGCTCGGCTGTATTCTTAGATGTGGCGTAGGCCTTTGATAAAGTATGGCACGAAGGACTTATCTATAAACTGAGATGTATGTTGCCAAATCAATATGCTTCTATTCTGAAATCGTATCTAGATGGAAGATATTTCAGAATAAAACAACAGAGTACTTATTCAAATCTAAGAGAAATAAAGGCCCGCGTACCGCAAGGTAGTGTACTGGGCCCAATATTATACTTATTATATACTAGTGATATTCCTAAATTAGAAAACCACACTACGGCAACATTCGCAGATGATACTGCAATACTAACAGTAGGAAGAACCAATGAAGAATCCACAGAAAAACTACAAATTGGCATAAACAAAATCTGTGAATGGACTAATAAGTGGAGAATCAAATTAAACGAGTCTAAGTCAGTCCATGTTTACTTTACTAATAAAAAAATTGAATATATACCAATTATTATAAACCAAAAAATAGTTCCATGCGCTAATACAGCGAAATATTTAGGTATGACTCTAGATGCAAAGTTGAGATGGAAAGAGCACGTAAAAAAGAAAAAAAAAAGAGTTAGAAATCAAATATAGAAAACTGCACTGGCTGATAGGAAGAAACTCATCCGTATCAATTGGAAATAAAGTGCTTTTATATAATCAAATTCTGAAACCAACATGGACATATGGAATCCAACTATGGGGTTATGCCAAAAAGACAAACATAGACAAAATAAAACGTTTCCAAAATAAAGTGCTTAGAAATATAGTAAATGCACCTTGGTACATAAGAAATACTGACCTTCATCGAGACCTGAAGGTAGAAAGTGTATCTGCAGAAATTCTAAAACATGCCCATAGTAAGGACTTTTATTATTATTTTATGGACACGAAAACGATATTTAAATCAATTTTGAGAAGACCGAAGCTTCTGCTATTGGAAATATTACATATTAAGGTGGAATAAGTGTGATGTTATAAATGCAGAATCTCCCTGAGGATTACAGTCGCCTCGATGACTTTCCTTTCGTAGGTCTTCCACTCACGGAGTGGGGTAATAAGAGCAGCAGAGGCTCAGTATAAAAAGCGAGTTCAGGGTGTTAAAGAACTTAAAGAACCTATACAGTGACTTTCGAGGTATTGCATAGGGTAGTTTCCACCAAGAACATATTAAGAGGAATCTTTAAGGTACAATGAGTTATCCTGAACATAATGTAGGAACATTTTGCGCATAAGATAATGCCACTAACAGTTTTCACACTCTGTTAGATGCTTTTTGTTTTTCTTTACCACCTCGGCCAATGTGTTCGTGTCGTTCCTTTGATAGTTGCTGTTCTTCAAGACTTTCCTAGACCATGGTGGATGAAGTGAAGGCACAGAGATAACTCTGGGTCCTCCAGCAGCATCACACACATTGTGCCCTAGCTCCGCCAACATTTTTATCATTATTTTGTAGTTTTATATCAACAGACTTAGATAATCCCACACTCTATAGGACAGGAACAGTACTATGAAAAGTGAAAAAATTAGACAGGGTGGCTTCCTAGAATGTGGTATCCAGTGTTTGTCGTCTTGAATGCAGAGTGAAATATGAGGTGCAGCATCCAGTCGATATATAATATAAAAACCAAGCTTTCTTTCTCCGATTTTTTTTCTTATTATTTCGAATGAAAACATCCTCTTCACCCTAAGATGGAACAACCGTGGACAATCATGGTAACTTTCAAATAAAATCCAACTCCGGGCAAAATATTGTTAGGCTTCGCAGGGACCACCTTAACTTGCGCAGAGTTTATTGCAAAGAGTCACAATATGTTTCCAATCTGCTATGGAACACACAAATTAAGAGAATAATATTATACTATTTAATATAGGCGAAGTTTGGGCACCCACTGTAAAGTTCGGAAATCCCAGAAACATGTGTCGAACGTTTAAGTTTCTTAATAGTGCCAATTAATTTTGGGCTCCCCCTACGAGTATGCGGAGGTCCTAGACAATTGCCTTTTTGCTAAAAAATTAACTAAGAAGATTACAGTGCATCGAAAGTAGGTAACGTCAACAAGGATTTCCATGAATGAGATGGAAAGACCATATAGAAGGGGCAGCAGAATAATGCGGTTAGTGTTTCTAGCCCAATCTCCCATATGAGAGAAATTCCTGGCTGTAATTTCGTTTCATAAATGTACGGCAAGGGCATGGAATAATATGGGCCCAATTCTCGACAGAAAACCATTTTGAGTGGAATAGTAAACATAAAACCAATAATCTCTCAATGTTCTTCGAAGTCAAGATCCAGATACTCGTAAGTATGAGTTAATCAGTACAATAGATACTTCAGCTGTCCTTTTTCATTTCCTATATCCTTTTCCACGCAATGCTATGGATTTATCGTGTATTCCGATTTCTGTCTCTAACTCTGGTGACTCAATTATTTTCTCCTTGAAACTAGATCTTCTCATTGAAAGCCTAAATTCCCATCTGACAAAATAATACAACGCGATGACAAGGCGAGTAACCAGAAAAGAATATTTATTCGGGCAAGTTTAGGATTTGTTTTCAACGAACCTTCATGTGAAACGTTGCACATCCCCTGAATTTCATATTTGTCTAATCCATTGCATACACCATTATGGATGGCGTGAGAAAATATTTGCATTTGTAATTTCCTCACCACAAATAAACCACAGAAAATTGCTTTGCACATTGTTATGGTTGAACACCTTCACTCGTAACCAACCGCACGTTAAAAATAACCTAAGCCACCTTCTCTACCACAAGTGCCACTAATTGAGGCTCGAACATTCAAATATTGTCCATCCACATGAATGATTGATATGATCTGCAAATTTAATTCTTACCACCTAGAGGGGTAGCCACACAGATACATACTCGGAACTATCCCCCTGTTGGGTTCAATTTGGCCTCCATCTGGTGCGGCCCGCTCTTTGAACATGATAAACCGACCTTAACAACGGTTAAAGTTCAGACGATGAATAATGAATTCTGCGCAGAGATTTCCTTCCTCCAGCCCACACGACACGAAATTATTCAAAAATCGTGTATTTATTTGGGTCATGGTTGTATTTGTATCTATCAGGCAATTTGTACAAAAATTCCATCTCCCTGCCCTACGCTAAGATAAGCAAAACCATTATGGATGCCCACCAGAGCTCTTTGTTTTCTCATCTTCAAGGATAATGCGAAGAAACATTTTACTGATTAGCTACTTGAAGGAGGACGGTTGGCCCCTTTCCTGGAGGTGGCGTAGACTTTAATGGAAATTTGCTGTTTTCGTCAATCAAAATTTAATTCCCAGGTGCGTTGCGTGGGAATAATCGTCATCATCACTAGAGAGACAAAGGTGATGACCTCTTTCCGGCAAAAGAAAAACAAGAAATCGTTGTCTTACACTTCTGAGTTTCTTCGTTCGATCAACGTCAGAGGTTGCAGACGATGTGTTTTTTGTTCAGCTAATTAGACACAAGTCCTCGATTTGCTGTTAACCGCCCAACCTCCTCGAATTTTCTCACACCGGCATTCCAACAGACGGCAGTCATAAATAATGAAGAACCCACAAGGCTACAGAAAAAGCGTTCACTGCAAATAAATTTATCTCGTTAACGATTCTTCCATCGCAGTATTTAATCCTGTGCCAGCCACCACTTTTAAAGCTAACAAAAGGATGTGTTGGGGGTCGATTTAAACAAAAAAAAAAAAAAGAAAGAAATTAGACACCATCACGGACAAACAAACATAAAGCGCCATTCAAAGAGATGATTACTAACTGCCCGAGGTGGTGGCCATAAAATGCATGTCCTTTGAGGAAGAAATTTTAAATCGTCTTTTCATTAACACGTGATAGGCAGAGTGATATTAAGTGCATACCCAGTTTAGATGAAGGATTTATAAGTCGTGAATGTTAATGAGTTTGGAAATCTACTACGGTAGCACCTATTTTATATGTTGGAGGTTGGGAAGAATTTTATTAAGGAGGACTCACATTACGTAAGGAGTGCACGAGCGACGTAAAAAAGTTTAGTATTTTGCAGTGAAACAAACTTTTTTATTTCAACGAAGACGTGAACGTGATGGATATCTTGAATGGATTTGTTATATGTTTCTGTGATTGGCTATAAAACATTGATGTTGACATACTCGTAGACTGCAGTTTGTTACGTGCATGTCCTTGCAGATTAATTAGTAAATTTGAAGAGAAATCTAGAAGGAAGAGGAAATCGTGAGTTTATTGATTTAAATAAGGAAGATGAAGGAACAGGAAACTGAATCTTATAAAAATCAGGGGGAAGTGTTACAACTCCTTGCATAAGACGGTCATGAGGGTGATTTGTCCGCTGCAGGAGCCCCTAATTTGAGTATAATTCGATACGATCCGGGCGTGATACCTGCGTCTTGTCACTTTCCTCATCAAAGAGTATTTTGTGTGCTTTAATTTAATTAAATGGATTTAATACGATTTTTCTCTGCGGTAAATGGAAGTTCTCTTTTCACTTCAATGCTCATAATTCAAAAACTGTTTTGTGTATTCATCAGCGAAGATTCGAAGTTCTAAGTTATATTTGTACCTTAACGACAAGTTTTACAATAAACTTCATTTTTTAACTGATCTAGAAAAAATGTATAATTTCAATTCAGTGAGTGTTATTGAAACCGGTTGTGAAGTGGACTTTTAGATAATAGAGGGATACCTAGGCAGCTCACAAGAGCTACGAGTACAACAGATGGTAATGAATGATATGGACAAATCATTTCTGTCTCTTAATAGTGCACAACAAGGTCACTCCTTAGAATTAGCTAAAGTATATAGAAAAGGTAAATCTACTTCATCTATCTGGTAGGCCCGCAGGCAGCTTATCTTTATCTATTATCTACAATATTTGTGTCTAACTTTGCGCATCTTCGTAAAATCAAAATGAACTTTTACTAGGCTTAAGCTAAAAATGTGCTGCAAAGAATCCATTTACAGTTTTTGGTCTCTCTGCTAAACACTGCAATTCAACAATCCTAAGATTCCTCACTTTCTGTTCAATCATCATTGAATCGGTTGTTTGCTATAATGCGTAGATGACTCTAGACGTGATCAACGAATGATGTCCTAAGAATCGGCCTAACCTGATTTGACTTAACCAGCACTGAAATGCGCCACAATCTGACTCTCCAATGAAACTAAGTACTTAGCAGTCATCTAGGATAGTATAGTTCTTTGATCACAACATGCTGAATCAAAAACTTGAAAAGCGCTGTTAGTCTTCCGGTAGTAGATTCCTATGAACATACGGATATATACCTATAGCAATAGTAGGATCGTTTTTAACATGAATCTTGGTTGTTTTTTACTATTTGGATGCATGGAAACTTTTCCCAGCACGATTGGCTCTGCTCTAGAAGCATTGATGGACTTCCCTAATCTTGACCTTGCATAACAATCATGCTTCGACTCTTGTGTTAAATCAGACTGCTATGATAATTTCAAATCAGTCTATCACATGTTTAGGACTGGCTCTGGTCAGATTTTGGGGCAAAACAGGGTTACAGGTGAATTTTTACGGACGACTTCATAACCTTCGATCCTAATGGCTACACTCTATTTTGTGCGGAGAAAGTAGAAGGAGCGAAGTATCTGCTTTAGTATCTGTGCCTGTAGTGACAGTCAGACTGCGCTTAAGACCTTGCTATATTCTTTAGATACTTACAAATTAGCGCTCGAATTACTGTTCCTCGAATTACTCCTAACTTCTGAGGCAGTATACTTTTTCGAAGCATCTCAATATGCAACGCCCGTGGAGAGGACGGCGATACTGCGAATCATTTTCTCAGTCAAATTTTTGAGACTGATGTGATGATGTCACATCAGTCCTTGTCACTGAATCTCTTGCTCATGGATCAGTGTTGAGTCTGAGTGATCCAGTGTACGAGGGACATTCGATAATTACATACAATCTCGACAAGTGGCGGTGCTAGCCGCAAATTGACATTTGTTTCATGTGGTAACATTCTTCAAACCATGACACACGAAATATTAGACAGATATGTCATTGAGTTTGTATTTGACAGCCATTGGAAGCTCTCATATTTTTGCAAACATGTGAAATGATTTAAAAATGGTTGCGAAATTTCCGATGCGGTGATATGAGCACAAAGGACGTCAAGCGTCCTGGACGTCCATTTGAGGTCACGACACCAGAAATGGTAGATACAATTCATGGTATGGATGGACGATCGGAGAATTAAAGTGCGTGAGATTGCTGAAACTGTAGGCACTGTACTATGGACTAGGTACTATGCAGAGTTGTTGAACAGATTCAACGAGGAATTGATGACAAATCGTCCTCGATTGGATGTTTTACCACGACAATGCCCCAGCCTAGACCTCCGCCATCGCAACAATAACATTGAACGAATTGTGCTACGAATTACTTCTCCATCCACCATATTCTCCAGAGATTACCCCTTGTGACTATTTTCTGTTTCCGAACCTGAAGAAATGGCTATGAAATCAAATGAAGAGGTTATCGCCGCAACAGAGGCTTATTTTGCAGAGCTCGACAAGTCTTATTAGTCGGACGTCTAAGAAAAGTAGGAGCATCGCTGGGTTAAGTGTATCGAGTTAAAAGAAGATTTTCGCCGAAAAACCATGTTTTCTATATTATTGTATAGAATTCTCGAAAGCCCATCATAGTATCTTTTAGAGAGAATCTCTTTACTTGCATTAATACCCTCCAAAGTTTTTTTTTTTTATTTCACCTTCTCTCCATAGAATGAGTGCATCTACATATTTCGCAGAACAGTTCCTCACTGTTGACCTTCACTACGATATTTCTTTTCCTAGGTATTACGGAACAGATTTTCAGTTGATTGCATAAGAGCTCAGCAACGAAATGGACACTTAGCTGCCTCATATAATAGGAATGTCTTGGAAGTCATAGTTCATGTCATCCTTTGCATGACTTAAAAAAATTACTACAAATGCCTCTTGGCTGGCGAGTTTAAGGATTTTTGTACATGTTCTGCATTTTCCAAATTCATGAATACCTTTTGTAGTAAGTTAATGCCATCGACAGGTAAGTCTTCAGGTACCTACATATGCATGTGCGGTGCGTTCATCCTATGCTCTTTATCAATTTAACGAGGTTCTATATGCAGAAAGCTTTGTCCTATCGCAAATAAATAAACGGGTCTTAAATAACAAAGTCCTTTAACTTGTCATTCAACCGCATGACCATAATAAAAAAGAAAGCTTTAAAGAAAGCTAACTTTGATAAGGGTAGGTACTTGCTTGTATGTCTGCAGAATTTCCATAAATAAATTCCATTAAGAAACGTTTTTATTGCAGTTAAGCTTCAGCGTTAAAATAAAGCATTAAAATTCTGTTTTAAGCATCAAATAGGTGTAAGTACGAGTACGTTAAAACAAGTTTTTAGTCTCTAAAATATTTTCTGTACTTATACTTGTATTTGCCACAACAAAAGGACATTATTTGAAAAAGGATTTCTTAACTCGATGTTGGGTATTAATAACAATTTTGGCAAATATCCTGAACCTACTCCAGTTATAGTACGCGCAATTGCTTGATCAAACCTACTATCTTATCGACAAAGGCTTTCTTCTTGGCCAGCAAAATTCAATTATTTGATCTACAGTTTAATAGATTTTTGATCATCAGAACATATTTTTTTATCTACAAAAAAGAGGGGGAAAAAAAATGTCAGCAGAAAAAGTAAATGATCAGCAAAAAATGAATTATTTGATCAGCAGAATATAATATTTGTGATGAGCAGAAAAACGAGAATATCAGCAAATATGTTAATAGATAATCTGAGAAATTGTATTTCCAACAAAAATAAATTATCTGCTTGCCGAATATTTGATTAAAACCCTCTGAAATTAACAATAGCTCAGGTTTCTTCTTGAATAATTGTTTCTTTCTGCTGATAAAATAATACATTTTGTTTTTTCAGCCGGATTTGTTTTTATTGCCTGCAGATACAAAAAAATGTTTTCTGCTGGTCAAAAAATTGTTTTCGCTGATTGGAAAATGATTTTTTTTTTGCAGATGATTCTCGTGAATTATTTTTTTAGGTAACATATTTTGCTGGTCGTTTAATTATTTATTGAACAAAAATAAAATATTTTTAAGTGCAGTGCTTCAAAAAATAAAAGTGAGTTAGACAACTTTTTATGTGTCCAAGCCAAATTTCGCATAACTCTCTTATGGTGAATAGTTTTTTGCCAATTCAGACAAATTCTCAGGTCAAGGACTTTGGGTTATGCGAGGTTAAGTGCATGAGAGTATATACCCTTATTAGTATTTATTACAATAATTGGCACATCTTAATGGGAAACTCAAGATGAAAGCGAATGTCGGGCTCAATTGGAGGCATTAAATTACTGCGTGGATAATAAAATATTTTTAAAATCCTACCAACCCACATTTGTGTTTTCTCCACTTACATGCTCATTAATTACTCATAATTATTCGATATTAATTGCGAAAATCTACTTCACTCAGTGTCCCAATTAAAACCCAAGAACATCATTAAAAATCCACACACACTGAAATTATGTACTATAAACACCCCCATTTGGCCAACCCCCGTAAGAATAACGAACCACCATTACCCACCATTCGAATGCCTAATTATTCCTGATCCGGTCTTTCAACCGCATAACACCGCATCACGCAAGGCACACAACTAGATTTCACACTTGATGCATAAATTAAGGTATGCATAGCCAAAGAGGTTTTGCATTTTACAGAAAAATAATAGTAATGCGAATAGGGGAGCCAGTCATCCCCCCAACGGACTACATTATTATCCTTTGAGGTACTCTCCGATGGAATTTTATGGATCAACAATCGTTGGCGTGACTGTTTTTCTACTTCACGTCATTGTTGGATGCAGAACAACAAACGAGGAAATGGAAAATTTGTTTTGTGGTCCTTTAGCTTTTGTGACTTTACCCGGGTGGCAGGGGCCGTACGCCCATTGTGGCAGAAACGATTTAGTTCCATTTTCTTTTTTTTGTATGAGCACTTTATTAACCATTGTTCGTGGTCGGAAATTCAGTGGCAGTGTTTGCGTATTTTTGTTTGCTGCCAGACCAATGTGGAATGGAGCCTGACTTCCGTTTGATGCCACGAATAAATTAAACGGCCGGGAGGGGTTTCATTTTGTATTTGTTCATGATGCGGTTGGGAATTAGATTTTGTAAACTTTTAACGTAACTGTTGGAAACAGAGTACTCGTAATCGACAATCATAAAATATTGAAAAAACACACAAATGCAGGATTCTGCAATTAAATTGAGGTATCGTTTGATGAGAAAAAGTTGGAGAATTCGATGGCACTCTTTCCGTTGCCTATAGGGACGTTTAATTATTTTAATTAACTTTGAGTTCTCTTATATTTTAAATGAAATCAGTAAACCAGTTGAACTGCTTGAATAAATTAAATTTGTAGCAATGCAGTAGGGCACTTTAACACTGTTGTAAGTTCAATATGCAAAGAAGGACAAACATACGGATAATTTTATGTGCAGCATGGATTCGAAAAAACATATGAGTACTTATAGTACTTATTCGTACAAAATCAGCTGACATTATAGGTGAATTAATTCATTTATATGCTAAGAAAATGTACTACTTTTGACGTCGCCGAAGACAGTACCTCAGTGGCCGAGATGACTAGCAGTCTGTGCCAACGATATGAATACATGCTTTGATCGGGGATTGAATTTTTTGTCAATTTTTTATTAATTTTTATTCAATTAATACTTATTCACAAAGCTCTGTAAAATAGCCATTCAAGCTATTTTTTTATGCATAATCTTGTCTCAGGAGATGCAAATCTACGTATAAACTCCGAGATGTTTTTAAATGTCTGTTGATTCTGCTCGTGAATTGTATGAGATTGAAGACTTCTACGGATATGTCTCCAAGGAGTAAAATTCCAACTTGTCCTGTAGCAGAAGGAGTTTTGATAAACGGCTTGCTTTGTGGAATGCTCATTCTAGGGATCACTTCATTAAAGTCTTCGAAAGATATGCCATGATATTAACTGCCTGGTAGGGGTGATAGTATTGTTACACACATTTATTGCTAAAAAACAAAGACCTCAAAAAAAAAAGGATTTATTCCCGTATGTACTCGTATTCTGAATCGAAATTTTATTTAAAATGACTTCTCTTGGCCTTAATGCAAGTCTTTAGTCATTTTGGCCACTCATCAATCACAATACGCACCTCATTAATTGGGAAATTAGCCACAGCTTCGGTCAGAGCTCGCTTTAAAAGTTTCATGTTAGGGTATCTTTTGTGGCACATAATGTCCATTAAGACTAGGGATTAAGGATTAAGTTCTAGGGTGGTGGAAGGCTAGTCTTTGTACCAATAAAACGGGGTACATCTCTCTGGAACTAGGTATGGGTAGTTTTACCCTTATGAGCTGGCGCATCTTGCTGGAATGTGCCTTCCTTTTTATTGGAATAGGCTTTGGTTCAGAGGTTTCACAAAGGGTTCTTAAATGGTTTGCAGGTGCACTTTGGCCTATGTTTCGATGCTTTTTCCGTAAAAATGCAGGTTAGTGACCCCGTCATAAGAGACCACCCAGCACACCAGAGCTAATTCTGGGGGTGTCCATTATGGACCCTTGAGACTGGTTCGAACACTTCCCTAGTGACTCGATCACTTTATTTGTTTAATTTCTTCTGCACCGTGAAGATTTTCTCATCGGTAAACAGAATTTTTCTGTACAGAACAGCAGCGTATTCCGCCACAGTCATCATTTTCCCAGTATAGCGTTTGAAGGCCCTCAGCCTCAAGCCTATTTTTATATGTAAATCATTGACTTTTGTGTTACATTCATCTCACATACCAGTGTTTTCAGATTTTAGGAACTTTTTTGTGCCTTAAAGGTTTTGATGACTTGTGGGGTTTTTACCGTGCGAGGAGGACCAGATCGCAGGCGGCCTTTAATGTTGCCCGTATCGATGAGCTAATGGCTGGAGACTGGAAGTTAGTGCGGGTTCTTCTACCAAGAAGAACTGCTCACGTCTGTGCACTGTCGAGCAGTTGAAGATAATGTTTTTGGGCCGAACTCCAAACGTGGAAACAATACTAAAGCCCTGGTCTTCCTTGTTCTTTGTACAGGTGTAAAGTATCTCTTTGCTCCAGAGTTGATGTGACATCAAGAAGATGTGATACAGTAGAAGATTTATTTCTGAAAAAGGCTGTAAATTGGGCTTTCTTCGAAAATATTTATATTTTGTAGAATGGTCACACAAGAAAACATGGTAAACGGGCAGGAAACGATTCTGCGATAAACTTGGTTTTAGCAACCAATGCTCTACCACCTGGATATGTTCTCTTCTATGGTCAAATCTTCAACATTATTTTTTTGCAATCAGCTGACTCTCAACGTGCTTGTAACAAATTTTTGGAAAATTTCAATAAGAATGGAAATACCTTCAAAAGTTAGTTACCAGCACAAAATAAATTAGAAACCAAATGAGAGGTTTATCCCAGTGAACTTGTAGTTCTAGTGTTGTAGTTACAAAATTGTAGATATTCCCTCGTGAGCTTAAAGCATTTTCGTCATTATACTCAATTTGAATTTGCAGTACTACAAGTGCGGAAAACTTTTATGAAACATAATAATACGATTCCATACATCCTTTGTGTTTATAAAGGGTTTTTCAATAGGGACATAACAATTTTGTATTTTAATACAAACGAACCCTTAAACCTTTTTTATGATCTGTCAATGTCAAAACGTCAGTCAAGGTTTACGTTTTTATCGTGCTGAAGTTGACGATCGAGGAACTTTTGGAAATTATCAAAAATTACTACAGAAATTCTGAGTCGGTGATCGTAACTTTAAGAGCGCTTACTCCAATTTTCGCTCGTAATAATCGTCCCAACAGACAGGCTGTGCGTTCTATAGTGGATAAATTCGAATTTACTATTGAATATTTCTGTGCCAGTAAGACAATGCACCGTAAATGCTTTAGTTCAAAATGAGCCAAATCAGCCGATTCCACGCTGTTCACAGGAATTGGGAATCTCTCAGTTCACATTTTGGCGAATTTTGCGTAAAGATCTTGGCTTACACCCTTACAAGATCAAATTAACTCAACAACTGAAGCCCCTTGATCATTTGAAGTGCCGAAACTTCTCCGATTGGGCTCTGCAAAAGTTTGAAGAAAATCCTGAATTTCATAGAAAAAATCATCTTCAGCGATGAAGCTGAAGAGACTCCATTGCATCCATAAAAAGTGACCGTGTGGTGTGGATTTCACGCCGAAGGTGTGATTGGGCCGTATTTTTTCGTCGATGAAAATGATCGCCATGTTATGGTTAATGGAGTTCGCTATCGTGCCATGTTGGAAGACTATTTTTGGCCAGAATTGGATGGACCTGACATTAGTGATATGTGATTCCAACAACATGGTGTCACATGCCACACAGCTGGTCAAACAATTGATCTATTGAATTGATCGTGTAATTTCGAGAAATAGTCCAGTCGAAAGGCCAGCTCGCTCATGTGATTTAACGCCGATGGATTTCTCTTTATGGGGTTACGTTAAGTTGGTTTATGCCAATAAGCCAACAGTATTAGAGGAGCTCAGGAACGATATCGAACACGAAATTGTTAACGTTCCGGCCGATATATGTGGAAGAGTGGTGTAAAATTGGTTCCAAAAAATCGATCGCTGCAAACATGAAGGAGATCGAACTCCATACTTAAATTTAACATGTGTACTATATCTGGAATAAATTTGAGCCCGATATCTGGATTATTCTGTATTTTATTTAAATACAAAATTGTTATGTCCTTATTGAAAAACCCTTTAGCTCCGAACTTGTAGTTTTTTTTTGTACAAAAGGCCTTTGATATTTATTTAAATTATTTGAATTAAAAAACAGATATAGTTACATTGTTACATTTTGAACAGATATGCTTGTAAGTGGTTGATAGTATTAAAGGCGGTGGTACGTATAAGTGTACTATCAGTAGCAGACGGACGACAGTGATAGGGGCGGGATTGTAGAAACTAAGCTTCATTTCAGATTTATTATTATATCTAGGGATACGATGGTCTCCGAGTCTAAATATGTATGCATTTTCGTTATCATTATGGGAAAACTTTCAATAAATTTGCTTAAGGCAAACAGATAAGAAGCTATCAAGTGGTATATGACTAAAAAATATCAGCAAATCCAAAATAAATATATTTTCGATTTCAAACTGCCTTCCGACGTACGTTCAGTGATTATGTGCCATATAGATGTCAACCCTCGAAATGGTGATAAGCAGTATATCGTCAGCACGTTCGTATACTAAACATTCTTTAACAGTGGTGTCCACATCAACACTTAGAATAAATAAATAAATATTTTGGCGGTAACAGCCCATACAGAGCCTGACCCAGCTTTTGCAGCTACTCGTGCTTGGACAGGTTTATGCCGCTTTCGAAGGGCATTTTTTCGACTAAGAAAATCTTCTCATGACAATTTACTGTCAGATGTTTCTCAGATGTTCCCGAGAGGTGGGGACCCCTCTGGGATTTGAACCTTCCATTTTCGGCTCAGTGATCGCGCACTTAAAATATGTGCCACGGCGCCCACCCAACAATTTGAGTACGATTTAATGGATGACGTTTTCTCTGTACAACACTGCACTCGGTAGTCTCTTTTGCAATTCTAATGACATTGGGAGCCAATAAGGCAAGGAAGGACTTCTTACTCTTTACTCTCAAAAGGAAAGGCGTTAGATAATTTCCAAGTAAGCATGTTAACTTCAGACACCGAGTCATTAACGCGAACAATACTATGGTTCTCTAATTTTACAACAAACTTGTTACAAAAATTCAACACAAATTTTATTACGCTTAAAACCTGAAAGTATCTGTTAATGAATATTATAGGAACCAAATGACAACCAAATCAAACACGCCACACGAGAATGTATAAACTTATGTTAAAAACACCTTTCGTTACATTTACACTGCAATAAATGCGTACTTAGAACACAACGATCTCTCATGTTTGTACTCGAGATCTTCATAAGAAAATATCTCTTATTTGCATGAAAAATAAAATATACTCGTATTTGTTTGCGACGCGCACACCGGTCTACTTGCCCAACGACAGAAAGTCAATTCATCGTTCATGCCATCGGCTTATGGAAGCTGTTACTTCTCAACGCTAGGTTTTGGGATGTTCCTTTCTACTGCCCAAAATTAGATAAGATAATTTATCTTTATTGTTTTCATTTTGTTGTGCTAACATGGATTTATTGATTTTAAGCAAAATAATTAAAATATGTGCGTAGATAAAAAAACACATAGTAAAGTTACTATCCGTCTGGGGTGGGTTGTGTGATACCCTATCAATCATCTTCTAACCCATCCCTAATGGAGTGATCGTGATGGTCTGAAAACTTCAGTGAAATACATATGTTCCTATAAAAAAACAGATTTTATGGCTTCTTTTTATATGGAAGTGGGCGTGGCTGTACCTATTTCCAATCAAAGTTCATGAATTCAGACGGGATCTTGAAAATAAGGCTTATCCATCACCGTAAAACAGCAATATCAAATTTTTCAAAGAAAACGCCCTAAAAAGTAGGCGTGTCGTAATACGATCTATGAGCAAATTATAGGCAATATTTTCAATTTCTAGTATTTTTTTTTAAATTAGGCTCGTCTGTGAGCTGATTTTAAAAATATTTGCATTTGTACTGTTTCGGGCTCTAAAAAGCTTTTATAGCAAATTTCATCTTTCTACTGGACCGATAGATGGACATGACAAGATTTTTTTTTTTTAATTTTTGTGTGCCAAACTCTTATATTGTTTCAGGGCATGGGCGTTCTGTGGATAGACAGAGAGAGAGAAAGAAAGAAAGATAGGTGTAGTGGTTTGAAACTCAGGCGGTATTAAGTTTCTCTAAACTCCACGGGTAGCTTTTTTGCTGTTATTGTCGTTGCTTATGATTCACAGTATTTTTTTCCATCCTCCGGATCAAGCTGCATTTTCACCCTACTGCCAGTGATACGAGTATGCCTTCCCAGTCGAGTTGACATAAGCTTTCGCAATTCTTACGAAATAAATAGATGATTCTTGATATTAGGATTTGAAAAGTTAACCTGAAGCGTGACAAACAATGATGTTACCACTGTCGCCCTTAGATTGACTTAACTTTGGTTGCCGATCATAAATATACTTTTAGGGGTCTATCGTTATTATTTCTGTTACGGCTACGAACTATGTACGAATCAAAACTAATATACCCTACGGGATAGGGTATAATAAGAGAGAAAGTACTACTACAGGTTTGGTTATGTTGTAGAATAGAATATTCGGTGAGTCCCAAGTACAATTTATTCGTACAAACTTAGATTACGCTACCTGTATCGACGTAGTAATTTGTAGTGGACAGCGAAGTTCGTTAGCTTTCATTCTGACGCAGTTGGCTTACTATCGGCGAATGGCCGATTAATTAATATTTATGATTTTTATACAGGTTAGAACAAAAATATTAATTGGATTTAAAAAATTCATAAGTTTGGTATGAAGCAATATTTTTCAACAATTTTTGTTTTTGCACTGAACGATCTCACAACAGACTTTCGCTGTTCAAACTTACATTCAGCACAACTCCTCAATTGTAAGGACACAATGACAATTTCACAGTCATAAGATGCGTCCCATTTAGAGAGGCCAACCTGCAATTTGGTACCCGTTTTCGGCAAAAGGAACTGTGCTCAATCATAGATAATCTGGGAGACCTACGTCCGGACGGTCCCGAGACCACATAAGCCACGTACAGACGAACACCCTTCGACATCAACAAGACGGCGCTCCTACGGACGAACTTGCAAAGAATTTTAAGAACGAATTTTCATTATTTTCCATATAAAATTCAATTCTGTTAGCAACTGCTTGTCAGAGATCACACAAGTCAGTTATTATTGGCCCGTACTCTGCCTGAAATACAATATCAGGATCGCTATTTTTTGGAGAAACTGATTATGTCAGACGAAGCCCATTTCTACTTCAATGGCTTCGTTAATAAACAAAATGTGCATTTCTGGGGTATGAAAAACCCTCGAATAATTCAGGTGCGGCAGATGCATTCATTTCGAGTCACTGGCTGAAAAGGTCATAGGGCCCTTTTTCTGTGAAGACGCAAATGAGGACGAGTATAGAGCAGTGCTCGAAAACGTTTTTTTTGTATGTGGTTTAAACAAACGGCGCTACCCATACAGTCAGAGATAGGATAACAATACTTCAAGAAATGTTCTCAGGCTGAATAATCTGAACAAAATGAGGTTGGTTGGCCGGCTTGTTCTTCGGAACAACCCAATGGGGTTATGTAAAGGGAAAGGTTTACAAGAATATTCGCCAGTCTTTTGCATACCTTAACAGGAACATTAAGTCACATATATTGGTTTTGATACCACAAACATTGAAAAAAGTGATGGAAAATTTCATCCACAGATTTAAGTTTTCGAAAACCAAAATGGCGGTCACCGAAAGGATATTATTTTCCACTAAAGTAAAGTAGTAAAAATTAAGTTTCAATATTGTTCTGGTTTTATTAAAATTCTTTGATTAAATGAAAAGTTATTCAAATTTTAAATCTAGTTAATATTTTTGGGACACCCTGTCAGAAATAATAATAAAAAAAAATCCAAAAAGTAGCACACAATTTTATGGTTTCTCAAAAATGTTTCTATATGGGAAATACGCTCTTTTGAAAAACCACTGCTCATTTGATCTACGCGTCCTTCTATGAAAGACTTTTTGTTGTTTTTATTTTAAAAGGAAATTTCCAAAACCCAGAGTATTCAAACTCGATTTTCGGTCTATTGCACTACCAGGCAGATACCCCTTTTTGGTGTAATGGTGGAGTAACTTGGATCTTATTAGTTTCTCTATTATGTTCGGTGGCTATTAGTTGCTGCTCCCCGCTCGGGCTCGAACCTACACAGTTCGGGTCACTAGCAAACACATTATCCACTACACGGGGCCTAGGTATTCTTATACACATGATTGGTAGCTTGGTTTGGAGTGGCCTTCAATCACTTGAATTTTTTACGTAGAGCTACATTTCATTGCCACTGGGAGGTTTTTTCATTACGCCTACTCCAGGAATCATTTGCTTTCGATTTATCGGATATAATTTCAGCTATAAAGGCATTTCTAATATCGAAAATCGTTGAGATTATACTCCTAAATCTTTTCTGCTCCTACGGAAGTAATTACATTTTTAACCTTTGAAGATGCATACTTAAACCTAATATCTAGAGAACATTTTCTTCCTATTCTTCAGCAGCCTTTTCGACCGTTTCTGATCAATGATTGATCATAGTAGTTAGCTTTGCGGTGTTAAAATTATACAGATGCTTCCATTAATGGATTGTTTGCCTAATGCGTTAGTGTAGGTACTTAGCGTGGCAGCACTGATGAAAGGAACCTTACAAGAGATAGAATGGAACGAACGGCTGCCTTTGGAACGTAAAAATAAATTAAGATAAGCAAGGAACACTATTGTGAAATGATCAAAGAATGCAGATGTAAAATATAAAATAATTATTAAACCAAGTAAAGGTCTACGGTCTTACGACATAAGTAATATTCACATTGTCTAGAATGTATCTACAATAGCTGATTAGTTAATTGCACAATTTTCGGAATATTACAGTACACCAATACTGATCAGAGGCTGAGGCGTACATCCGTAAAAATTGATAGTGATTCATTGTAAGAAATAGCCAGACTGTGACACACCCATACTCGTACTCGTATATACCATGTCACCATGGAAAATGGTCTCAAATAAGATATAAATCATTTTATCTGTGACATTGACTACGAATAGAAAGTATCATTTTGAATTTGTTCGTGCATATACTCCAAATAGAAATTTGCTGTGGATATTAAATTTTCTATTTGGAAACATTTGATGGAGGGTGTTTCTTACTAAATCTCAAGAAAGACAACCCCCAATACTCTATGCTCAGTCCTATTAATATTCAACGAAGCACAATATCGATAAATTAATTAACATACTGTTGGTAAGGTTAAAAATAATTACATGCTGGGTTCCATCAGGGATCTTGTGGTACGAACTATCCACTATTTCACTACAAGCTAATGTCGCTATGTTCGCCTGTCTGTATGACCGCACTAACATAGATTTTGATGTGCTACTCCAGTTTTCTCTAAAAGAACTCCAGCTCTTCGACAAAAAAATATACCTATCTGGTTTAAGGTGAACAATATCCTTTAAATTATTTGCCCAACTTTTACTCTTTGGTTTAATTTCTCCACTAAATATCTAAGCTTCCTGTATAATATCGAACATAAGCCGAAATTTGTGTCCTTATTTATACCCAAATTTCCTGTCATTGTCTGCTTTAATTCTCTATTCTTAGCTTGTCCTCGTTTCGTCCCATCACGGGGACATCATTTACTTCCGTACAAGTAATTGATATATTTTCGGAGAAAAAAAAAAAAAAAAAAAGGAAGAAAATTACACCCCCGAGTTACAATCGATCGGGTAATTGATATCATTTGGCCACATAATTTATTCAGTTTCCTCGACTCGATAACGATGCCGGATAGCCTACTTAAATACTGTACAGCCTCCCCCTAGAGCATCAAATCAGTCAATTTGTGAAGTATTCATTAAATTGTAATTTCCATTAAAATCGAATAAATTTTGGAGGACAAAACAGATTGCAAATGTATCTATAGCTAATTTAAATTTAAGTACTTGTCAACATGGCAGTACTTTGTGTACCAAATAATGCCTTTAAGATAAAAATATATATTTACCACTTGATCGGATGGGGTTTTGGGTGGAAAAATAATGATAAAGATTCTTGGAATACCTAAGAGAGAAAAATATTTATGCACACTCACCTATGACATAGGAATACCCGTCCAGGGTGAGGACGCACTTTCTTGTTGTCCCACCACTGGACGGATATCTCAGCGATCTGGCGAATAATCCCTTCGAGTATAATGAACTCTGTCCAGGACTGTTCATGTTGCTACCAGCGCAACTGACTGTGCCATCATAGCCGATGTTATCACTTCCTATGGAACTATCACCACCGGTACCACCACCATCGACGTCACTATCCGTTTGTATCGAAACGTCCTCGTTCCACGAATCAACCGTCGCTGCCGTACCGTCCACCTCCCAATCTCTCGACCGATTACCGTCACAACGATTACTTCTATCCACTGTTTGAGCGCATGTTTTACCCGGATCTGAGACACACTTATGCACCAGGTCCTTGGGTCGTGCAACAAAACTACACTGCAACGTTTGCGGTTTCTCCCTCTTGTGGTGGCAATTCTCTAAACTATTGTTCGTCGTTTTTGTTGTTGGATTCCGTTCTCCTGTCGGAGCTGGTTGCTTTTGCTGGTATTGTGTCTCCTCGACGGAGTCTTCCATTATACAATCCTATACCCTAATCACATATATACACATAAAATTACACTAAGCAGCAGTCTGAGTTGTTATTCATAAGGACATTACATGTTCGTTTCGTTTGAAAGTAGTACTTTGTCAGTAGTCCTACCACAGAGGGCAACGCGAAACAATGAGAATTCACCCTTTTCACGTCACTGAACAGTGAATAGTCGTCGCCGTATTCAATTTTGCTTAATTTATCGAATGAAAGGATCTTTTGAAGCAAAAGGACTTTATTCCCAGCACTGGTGTCATTTACAAAATGTTTTCACTGGAATTAATGCTCTGATCCTTGATGTCATGCACAGTGTTCATGTTCACGCGAATTGGGAGTGTGGATATCAACGTAGCGTTACAAACCCGTTTTACCTGTCGTCGAATCCCTGAAGAACGCGTTTTAGTTTTTTGATTTTGTATCCTTTTTACAATGTCTGCAGATTAATCTTTAAATCAAAAAAATGAAAGAAAACAAAAAAGAGAATAAAACCAAATCAAACAGAAGATGGGAAACCATAGGAAATCTCGATTAAAGTTTTTTTTTTTTTTTCTTTTGATGATGTACGAGTAGTGGAAAAGAATAAAATTTGTTAAGGATTCCCAAAGGAATTCCGGATGACATTGATATAAAATTTCATTGAAAAAGGGGGGAAAAAATAACTTGAAAGCGAATGGAAGATAAAAGAAGCCAAAGCTCCCTGCTGCGGGAGATATGTCAAAATGATTGACGCGCTAAGGTGGTTCTTTGAAGTGAAATATGTAAAACTGCACAAAAAATGTTACGCATACGTCTGAGTGAATTTTTTACAATAATTAAAAGAAAATCCTTTTATTCTATTTCTTTTTATAAATATTTGAATGAAATGGAGTCATGTCAATCAGTTGTAAAGAAAGTAGAATTGTATGTTAGGAGTATCTATAGTCGCAGTACCGACATGTGACAGTGTTATGTTGAGAATTCTAAAGAAAAAGACGATGAGCTACTTTCGAAAGCTTGATCGTAGTGAACAGAGTATGTGACCTGTGGAAGTCTAGCAAAAAAAGAAGGACCGCCTAAGTTAACTAGTAACAAAACAAACTGGGACGTTTTCAGAAAAAACTGCAAGGAAAATATTGCTCTAAATGTGCCGCTAAGGACACCACTTGAAATAGAAGACGAAATTGACAAGCTCGTGGAAGCCATTCAGTGCGCAGCATGGAAAAATACCTTTTTTCGAAAAACAGCAACACGGAACAGTAAAGTCAAATACCAGCCTGATATCGAAGACCTCATACGAGAAAAGAGAAGAGCGCGCAAGAGATGGTAACAATCCCGCGCCCCACCGCATAAAACTTATCTTAACCACCTTTGCAACAAGCTAAAAAATGTGCTGCAGGACTTAAGAAATCGCGAGATTTCTACTTACCTCGAGAGCTTGACCGCTGATAAGTGTTCAAACTACTCTCTATGGAAAGCCTTGAAGTCCATAAGGAAACCCGTAATGCACTCGCCACCAATAAGAAAATCTAACGGCGAATGGGCAAAAGGAGACAAAGAGAAAGCGGAATTATTTGCCGACCATTTAGAGGAAACGTTCAAGCCATTCGATGGACAACCATTGATCGAAGATCCGAATGCAAATACGGCACGCGACAACTTTAAATTAAAAACTGTATCCCTGTCCGAACTTCGAATTACAATAAGAAAACTGAAAAATAACAAGGCTCCAGGATATGATTTAATCACTGGCGAAGTTCTGAAGGAGCTACCGAAAAAAGCGTTAGTTAAGTTACTCTATATTTTAAATGCTTCATTGAGACTTCTATATCTTCCAAGGCAATGGAAAGTCGTCGAAGTAATAATGGTTCCGAAACCGGGGAAATGTGTAAACGACAAGAAATCATATAGACCCATTTTGCTTCTGCCGATAATATCTAAAGTCTTTGAGAAACTTCCAAAACAAAACACTAAGAGCAATTGTGAATGCTCCATGGTATATAAGGAATAGTGATAATCAAGGAGATCTAGGAATTGCTACCGTGAGGGATGAAGTAACAAACTTTGCTCACAAACTTCGTACTCGCCTTCATGATCATTGCAATAATGAAATAATCCGTACTCTGTACGTGACAAACCTCGAGCGCCGACTACAAAGAACAAGACCGTAAGATCTGGCGCAGTAAGGGAAAACCGCATGTAATGACGGTATTAGTAGGTGCCTTCGCTGGAAAGCTACCTACCTAACGCGATTAACACTACAGAAGCGTAAACTAATTGTTAAGGTAACTTAGTCGTGGTCACCACAAAACGAAGAAATGAGAGGAACGAATTTCCTACTACTATGAGCACGAGCGGCCGGTTCTCATAGTGCCTCTCTGGGGGGTGAGGTTTAGCCCGTAGGCATATACTGGCCGACGCTTATGAATCATCAGGTCAGATATATGAATCGGGCATAGCCAATGGTACGGGCCATTGGTATCTTTTGAAGATTCCTGCACCTCCAGGCGGAACCAAAAAAAAAAAAAAAAAATGGTCGATGGCTTAACGTAATCTATTCTTAGTCCATCTATGTTGGATTTCAGGAAAAACCGACTATAAGACGGACTAGTTGGCCAAAAATGCTTCCAGCTCTAGTACTTTTGTATAATAATGGTATCAGCTAAACATTTTGTGCCTCCTGATAAGATGCTTGGTAAGATTGGTGGCTATGCCCAATCAGATCTACTTTACAAATAGGTTAAGTATTTTGTTCAAATACTTGTTTACCAAGGAAGCAAGTATCTTGAGCCTCAAATCTAGTTTTAGTCACAGAAGGACACCCGTACAGCAGATGACAATTAGGTGTCATTTCTTTCTCGTTTCTGCAATTTCAACTTTGGCAAAAGCTGCAGATAACCCTGAGTCCCTCAGCAGAAATAGGTATAAATACCAGATACAGTTTGTGCGTCCCAATAAATATGTTGAGGTAGTGTAGGACTGCAATTGAGCTGTTCAACAGGACGATTTACTGACTCCAGACCATTTGTACGAAAGTAGTTAGCCAGCGAGTGTTTTGGACAGGAAAATATGAATCATTGACTCTATTATTCCATATAAAGCTTTGGACTTGAAGTGTTTTTCCTCTGATGATGCAAATGACTTATGGCATTGGGGGTTTACATCCTGCAAAACAAAAATTAATTTGAGCACCCATAAAACGCGTCTGAAAAGTCGAAAATACTGGAAATATTTGGACATTTTAAGTTAAAAAAAAAAATTCAGAAAAAAAAATTTAGTACCAGTTTTGCAACACTAAATTCCATTCTCCAATTTTTTTTTTTATTTATAAAAAAATTCATAGCTTGGTCGCAACCTTGTAGAGAATTTCAAAGCCTAAAATTTCGACGTTAATGATTTGATTTTATAGAACACCACCGTTTGCGAGATATTCCAACTCAAAAACGATTTTCATTAACTTTCAGGTAAAGTTGAACATTTTCGAGGATCATGTACTCGTACCTTCAATATTTGAAAACTTTGAAAAATTTGACATCCATCTTGTAGAGAATTTTAAAGTCTAAAATGTCGATTTAACAAAATTTGTTCGTACCATTTTTGAGATCTTCATAAGCACTGGTAGGTCTGGTACATTCTGAAATTCTGTAAAATTGTCCCTCTATTTTAAACAAAGAAATGCTTTGATAGATTTTCTAGAAATCGAAGGCAACTTAATAATTTTGAAAGCAGTGCACGCCCTAATTTAAGATAACATTTTGACATTTGAAAAAAAGGACATAAACCTCTGAACAGTTCTATTCCCAATACTGCGGCTGCTTGTCGTAAATATGGGTAGAATCCTTATTATCATACGGCGGAATAAACAGTCGCCCAATAACAGAAAGAGGTACGAGCTGACCATAAGTTAGCTTACTCAATAGGCACTATGAGTTAATGTGTTAAAAGCAGTGGTATTGATATATAATCCACGTTTGACACCTAAGGCCCCATTAAAGCTATTATTGAGGGTGGCCGTGGTGTAGTGGTAACATCATCGCTTGTCACGCTGTTGATTCACGGTTCGAATCCTGATGTCAAGAATCATCTATTTATTTCACATGAAATAAATAAAAAAGTCGATCACTTGCGAAAAGCTAAGTCAACTCTACTGTGAAGGCATAACACTGACAGTAGGGTGGTCATATGGATAAAATGCAACTTGATCGTGATGATGACATCAGGAGGACGGAAAAAAATACTGTGAATCATAAGCAACGACAATAATAGCGAAAACAAACAAAATACTCCCCAGTTATCTGGACAGCCACCCTTGGAGTTTACAGAAACTTAATACCATCTGAGTTTCAAACTATACCACTCTGCCTTTCTCTCTGTCCCTTCCCCTTTCCACAAAACGCACGTGTTCTAAAAAAATTAGTATAAGGGTATTCATATCCCCTTTAATACGTGCAAATTATAATAAAAATAACAAATTTGAACTCAAGATACCTGTGTTTCAATTTAATGTAATGGATTTCAGGCCATCGCTATATTTATGTTCAGTACCGAATATCTGTACTAGCTGTTCCGCTTAATATACGGGGCAGGAGGATGGTACAACATCCCTTTGTTAACCACACACACACAACCACCTGATCAATTCCTCTACTAATACTCAGATGTAAGGAGAGCTAGGAAAGCAACCCTCGGAGAATTTTACTTTAACAAACTTAATGACTTGTATCATATGATATACTAGCTGATGCCCGTGGCTTCACTCGGATGAATTTTGTATTTGTCGTTTATAAATGCTTTGGGGGTTGAATTTTGGAAACTGTTGCAGCGAACTTATGCTAAGTTTCAAGTAAATGCGACCGAAAAAATATTTGTTCCTTTACAAACTTTTATACCCCCTCAGGGGTTGAATTTCGAAGAATCCTTTCATAGTGGGTGCCTACGTCAAGCATCCCCTGTCCAAATTTTATAGTTCAGCTCCAGCGGTTACGGCTGGGGTATGATGAGTCAGTCAGAATATGTTTCTCTATATATTTAGATTTTGGCCTCAAGTGGGTAGCCTGGAGGCTTTCGTTCTACCTCTTATTCTTCCACAGGTCCCCACATTGCATTATGGAGACCCAAGTTAGGTCGCAGATTTCATTATGGGTCTTTTCGAATCACAGATTTCTCCGAAAAAAGCATTTTCGATTTTCTTCAGAATGAACTAACTAATTTCTTCTCAAATTGCGACTTTGTTTCGGGAGTACACATCGGCAGACAGCAGGTAGAAGTTGATAAGTTGTAGTCGTACCAAATTTGTTCCAAATTGCGAGACCGAAAATATTTGTCTTCGGCAATATAATAACGATTCTGTGTACCGATTGTATAGTGGTACTGCTTCATGTTATTAAAAAGTTTAGACTTCATGTCTGTTCTAAAATGACTTGGCCACAGCATTGACCATTTTCGGAGGCTTTCTCCATTTGTTTTGTCCAAGAATGTCACGTCTGAGCTGAGACACTTTTTCATTCTATGAAAGTACATAAATAATTGGAAGTCATGTTCATAGAAAGTATTCTGCGAAACTTTAAGTGCAATAAAACTATCATCCGCATTGGAGGCAAAATCCGAATTTCCAACACAAAATATGCCAACGCATTTTTGGCAACTAAAATATTTTGTCCTTCACATTGGAATGCAATTCTTTTAATGAAAAAGGCAGCAAGTTAGTGGCCTTGGATTAAATAAAAATGCCCGACAAAATATCTCACAAATACATAAATTTTTCGAAACGTAATTTATTTTCATTAGGATCGAGTATTTCGCATTATTTGCGCGCAATTATTCATTTAAAATATTGAATAAAGCTATTTTTATTGCAGCTGCACATACAAATAATAATTTATAATTGTATAACGTTTGTAGGCTCATACAATTCAATTAATAAATTATTAATACCATCGGCACCACGAAATAAAATGCGCCAACGATTGTAATCGATATTTTCAAAATGATCAAGGATTTGTCATCGTAATAAGTACTTATTGTCGAACTGTTTTATTGCGTGTATCGCTTTTTTTTAATCAGAGATAATCATTCTATAATCATATTTTAATATGGAAATATATATATCATAGAATGTAACTTCATTTCGGGTGATGTGCAGATTTATTTGCAATGTAAACGTTGATATTATTGCGTCAGTTCGTGAGTTGACTTGATGATTGCATCTGTTTTGTTTTTTGTTTAAAAAAAAAGGAATGACGAAGTGGATAAATACAGTAGCTAGCACTTTAGATGAAAGTAAAAACTAGCTCCACACAAACATGTTTTATTTAGAGAGTTATGCAGTTACAACACGAAAGTACTATTGAAACCTAACATCTCGCGACTCTGAAAGTGATATTTACTTGCACATAATACTATAGTACATGGCATCAGAGCAGATACAGTCAAGCGTCAAGGTATAACATTAGACAGTAAACTTCTCTGGAAGAAACATGACGAAGCTGTGGTAGCCAAAGCAACACGAGCACTAACGATGTGCAGAAACATTTCAGGCAAAACCTGACAATGTAACTCAGCCACAATGATGGTCAGACCCATTATAACGTACGGAGCAGCAGCTTGGGCAAGAAGAACCATGTTGAGCACAACAAGGAAAACCACTGGAAAAGTACAAAGCCTAGCTTGCGTTTGCATAACAGGGGATATGCGAACCTGTAACACAGCAGCACTGGAAGCGATATTAGGATCTACACTTAGTGCCAGTAAAAATTGCCAAAGAAACCATACTAAGAACAATCAAAGAAGATGTCAAGAAAGGATAAGGCATCGCCCTCAGACATCGCCCTCAGACATCGCCTTCAGACATCGCCCTCAGACATCGAGAAACACTTTCCAAATCAATACCGGTATGATATGGTCAAGAGATAAAATTCGAATGGAAGCTGAGCAGTAAAAGAGAATGGAGCAGTGAGTCAAAAAATATCATAAAGTGGTATACGGATGGATTCAAAATATCTATAGGAACTGGAGCAGTTGTATATGAACCCAGAACCAAGTACTCGGAAGCCATTAGAGTACTATATACCCCAGTGTATTCTAAGCAGAGGTCTACGCGATCGAAAGATGAGCACAATTTAACTTCGATAGGAAGTATAGCGGATAAGACATTGAAATACTGTCGGATAGCCAGGCCGCCATCAAGGCGTTAGGCTCTCATGAAATCAGGCCTAGGTGCATTGCCAAAAAAAAATCAACTGAGTGAGAATAATAGAGTAACCCTCTATTGGATACCAGGCCACGTGGGAGTAGAGGGAAATGAAACAGCTGATGAACTAGCAAGAAAAGGCTCAAACACCGCTTTTATCGATCGTGCAGGCTGAGACCGTATACAATACGGGAAGACCTAAGTAAGGAGGAAGGCATGGGGAACAGCAACCACAGCCACCTGAACATAAAAGAGAAACGAACCACTACACCAAAAGAAGTTCCGCTTGGTAGTACAATGGACTTCGTGTGAGTCTGAGTGCTCCGGGATTTGGAAATTTCTGTTTAAAAAAAGGAGGAAGACTGTAAAAGAATCAAACTTTGGGAAGAACTCCCTAAGCTAAGACAAGTCAAATAGTTTCTCGGGAATTATAACCGAAAAAGAAGCAAGGTCTGTATAAAGATTAACAAATACCGGCTTCGCATTCTTAAAGGTTTCCTAAAAGATCACTGCAAACTTAAGGAATACCTCAGGAAATTTGGTATAGAGCAACGCAGAGACTGCAGATTTTACGGAGATGTTGGGGAAACCCCAGGGCACTCTCTTAAGAAATGTGGAGGACTAATTCACAAAAGAAGAAAACACCTGGATGCCCATAAACTATCAGAAGAAGATCTACCATCGTTGGATCCACTCCAGGATACTCCAGTTCATCAAGGAAATTGGACTGGAGGAGGACCTCTAAGTCGAGTATTTCATTGAGTCCCAAGTGGGAGGAGCACAATAGATCTACAAGGTAATGTGCTTGCACCCATAAAATCAAACTACAATCTATGATTGCACACAACACCATCTTGGACTTTCTTTGGAAGTTGTAAACGGGATATAAAGAATGAAGAGCTCTCCGCGCTAAAAAAAAACAAGAACGATTTTGGGTTTGCCTGTACGAGTATCTATAAAAAAATAAAAAATCTTCAAAACCATAACCGACCTTTTGGTCACCAAATATTCTCGAAAATTGGGAAGGAAAGTTTCAAAATTTCAAGATTCCTAGAACTTGAATGAAATTGAATGAAACTAGTTAGAAACCGAAACCCATGTGCGACGTAATTGAGTGTAGAATTCGTTAGATTTCGGTGCCCAGAATTTTCATTTTCTGTTGGGGAAGTCTGCTTAGTTTATTCTTGCATTCCAGAATAGTCTTTCAGTAATATTTGGAGCAATCAATCACATTCAGAGGTGCCTGACTATGACTGCGATGGTGGTGTTCCCAAAGGCTCTGTTTTATCTCCTACTCTCTTTCTTACATTCCTCTATAAAAATGATCTCTTGCCTGGAACTTCTAATCCAATCCATTCCTCCGCTGATGACAGTACCCTAAGTTTTTCATATTTGTTCCCTAAATCACGTCCTTGTTCTTCGGCCGTAGAAGAGGAACGGCAAAGTATGTTAAGCACATTAAATACTGAACTCGACAGCATAATCAAATGGGGTTCATCCAACAGAGTGGAATTTAATACTACCAAAACACAATACTGTTTTCTGTCTCTCAAGCGCAACCAAAACAATCAACCATTATCCATGAATGGTATTTGCATAGCTGAAACCGAAAGATTTGCCATTCTCGGTATGTGTAACTACCTTCAATGGAACGATTACATATTCGAGGTCGCCAAAAAAGCTGCGTCTGATTTGGCCTCAATTTATAAGGCATTCATCCGCCCAAAGCTGGAATATAACGCCCACATCTTGTCTGGTGCACCCAAGATCGTTCTGCACATTCTAGACAGAGTACAGAGTCACGCGTTAAAACTCATAGGTGTTAGATACTTGACTGCGAACTTCATAGATTCACTCGAATATCGTAGAAAAGTCTCGTTGCTTTCCCTATTTTATCGCTTTTTTTTATAAAGAAAATGTTCCAGCAAAATTGCCAGTTGTACTCTCTCAAATAAAGGGATTTGTTTATAAGCCGAACGACACGAATGTGGAATGATCTACTGTATTTCCTCATCACTTCAACCTTCAAACACTTAAGGCCAACGTGTATAGGCTTCTCCTCTGTTCCCGTTCCCAAACGGCTGAAATAATATCAGATATGAGTATTCAAATCCCCTTTGGCGCTTGCAAATTAAAGAAAAAAAAAAAAAGAATGCAGGTATTTAATTGCCATACAAACTAGTTTGTGCGAAAATACATTTTTCCTTCCCAAGAAAACAGGAAAAATCTTAATCCGGTATCAACGATTATGATACTGCTGAAATCAATTAATGGATAAAGTTTAGTTGTGTACAATTCGAAGCTCAGAAACCAACCCACACCTTAGTTACAAGACTAAAACCTAATTCGATCTAAATAAATCTGAAAATCCCTTTCAAATCCTTGACCAGCAGATATGCAAAAACTTTACGAGTATCCTTCAAAAACAAATTCAACTCAACTTTTCACTTATTTTGCGAAAAACAAAAACAAAAAAGTTAATTAAATTCGTTTTTCGTTTGTTTTACTTAGAAATACCAAGATCCCTAGAGACTCTTCTACGGCGCAGATATTAATTCATTTTAAAAAAAACAAACTGCCTCCCACTTAATAATATTTTTATCAGGGAAATAAAAATTAAAATGCCATGCCTATGCCTACAATCGGCCTCTCTCTCTCTCTCCGTGTGGCTATAATCGCACGCAAATCCAATTTGAGTTTCAGTTTTCATGTCGAAAATCCGTCGGAAATTCTTTCCACTCTGACGTTACTGCAATCGGCCAATTAAAAATCCAATAAAAATCCATTTTATTGTGAGCAATAAACCATCCAACGCCTTGCCAGAAAACCAATTAACACACGCTAATAACCGAAACAAGGAAAATTAACTAAAAGTAAATTAACAGATTTATAGACAGTTTGCCATTGCGCAATCAAATTTAATCATTAGCCATTTTAAGTTATTCACAATTTCAATAATCCGTGATTTTATTGAACCGCAAGAATGGTCGCCGACGACGCACGTCGTCACCGTCGTCGGTGTGCGGCTATTTTTGGGGGGAGGTAATCGATTATGTGAGTGATTCGTTTCTTTGCGCACGCATCGGCTGTAATTAAATTATGAATTATTTAAGCCAAAAGTACAGATACGCACATATGAGACGTCTGTGTTGCACGCAAGGTTTCAGAACAAATCCAAAAGCGTATGATCGAATTATGTACAACTGTCAGTTCTGTCAGTCATGTACTCGTGGCAGAGTGATGCTAAATGAATCGGGGAATGGATTCAAATTTTGTTAATTCTCCCCAGAGACAGACACCATAGGTACCACCACAAATGGCGTGTCTGGCTCTGGAGCCGGTCTCGGGTAGAATCTGGTCTGGCATGGTGTATCGACACGATGATGGCGTGCAATTGCATTTTGAGGTGTGATCGATATGAGTGAGCCTCCGAGGTATCGGAATGGCATTTTTTTTTTCTTCTCCGATTTCAGACAGATCACATGTAGCGTTGAGCTTGGGGGCTAAGATGAAAGAGACCACTTGTGGGATTTGATATGATTGAGTGAAGTGTAAAGCCCACGCAATAAGAGAATGCAGTTGCATTTGGAGGGTGCTTGCAATATGAATCATTGCTTAGGCGTTAAGTGCGCGTATAGAAAATCAAATAAAAGTTATTCCCTCCAAGACTTGAGTTTGTGTGGCATGTGAATGAATGCATGATGTCGAATCACATTAAGTCTTACAATAAGAGCCAAAGTCTACGAGCTCCTCGACAAGATTTAAGATACATTTTCTAAATATGGCCTTAAATGCAAATCCATTCATTAAACAAAGATCTGCAGAGAAACTTGCAGTGGGGAAAAGTTAACCTTGTTGACTTTAATATGCAGACAATTCAAAAAGCTTTGACTTTTAAAGAAAGAACATGTTCGCTGTATCATCCTACAGAACGACCGACTTTTATAATATCACCCAAGGAAATTATGCACCTTCTTGGTGTTATAGTCAACTAAAATGACCATGACTTTAGAAACAGCTCCTACAAAGCACAAATTATACCGAAGCTCGAGTATTATTCTCACGTTTGGAGTTCAGTCCCAAAATATTCTCTTCATCTGCTCTATAGCATACAGAGACGAACAGTCCGCGTGACAGAAGATTTTGCGCTAACATCCATTGGCTCCTCGAAGGCTGGTAGCACATTTATGGTTTTTCTATGGATAACACCACGGCTCATGCTTCGAAGATCTCAATAGAATAATCCTTGAAAATGCGACATTTGAGAGTTCTATTAGGCAAGCTGCTAGGTCCCATCACCCTTATCTCTCTATCGAAATCCCTTCTATTGCAGGACAAGTGAAGTTTTTAATATTTATTTATTCAAGAGTAGAATCAAAATTCATCTACGACAGGCATCTCGGGGCGCTGACTAGATTATAAGACACAAAAAAGTAGAGACTACTTGATATCACCTCCGGAAATGAACTCAAGGCATTCGTCAACCACTTCTAACCACTTTACGAATGGCTAGCATAGAATCAGATAACTGTCTATTTATTGCCGAGGTATGTATGAATAATTTGATCATCAAACTGCAGCGATCGCAAGAGACTGCCAGGAGCCTTTGCCTATCGAGTATCTCTTGCTCTCTTAAGAAGTGCAATGCCACCAAGTTCAAATGTACTACTGGCGAATCTTGAAACTCGGCCTTATTTCGCTTTCAAGTGTGAAACAAAGCCGAACATTGTTTGCAAAATAAAGCCGAATTTCAGAGAGAAGGCAAAAGATTTGGTTGGGTACAATTATAAATGCTTGTAGTCTGGCAGTCGCCTGTATCTTAACAACACTTGGGTACGAATTTGTCCTAGTGCATTCCTCAATGTATCTTTGTGTCCTTCCTTAGGAGGCCACCTAAGCCGCCTAAGCTTGCAAAGGGTTGGCAATCTGTTGATTTCTTTTTAAAATTTCTATAAGTTTTTTGCGATTATGTATGAAAAATAATTTCATTTAAATGGCTGCCACTGCTGGCTTGGTAATAGTCCATCATATCAACCCAATTTTCCGGTATATTTTCGATAGTTCAGAGCCCTATTTCACGAATAGCTCGATCAATATTGTGCTTAAGTGCCCGATTCGTTTGTGGATTGTCAGCATAACAGCATTAACTCAGCATGGCTCTTGAAGTTTGAAGATGGAGACCGAGTCTGAATTATTCAGCAAGTGTAAGGAAAAAACTTCAGCCTTCAGCCAGTATATGAGGGCAGTTTTGCACTGATTGAGTCTAAATAAGAAAAACCTTGACATTACGAGCGTGGGTCAATAAGTCCCTGAAAATTAACACAAATTGTGTCGTCACCTTAATCTTTTTTTTTTGTGTCAAGAATCGTCTTTCAAAAGAACGCACCCAAATTTTCAGACAGATCTGTCAAATAGTTTTGTTGTGGCAGCCATTTTATATAGACGCCTACTAGCATTTTCGTTAAAATGGAAAAAAGTGAATTTCGAGTGAAACTATCACGCAAACCAAACAAAAGCTTGACAAATATTATGGGGACTCTTCACCATCGATTGGAACCATTCATCACTGGTTTACTCAATTTCGGTGCGGTCGTTCAAGCACAAGTGACGCCGAACGTTCTGGTCGCCCAATTGAGGTCACCACACCAGAATTTGTCGACAAAATCCATGGTTTGATAATGGACGATCGGCGAGTGAAAGTGCGCGAGCTTGAAGAGGCCACAGACTTATCACATAGCACAGTGATTTCGATTTTACATAAATATTTGGACATGAAAAAGCTTTTCGCAAGATGGGTACCGCATTTGCTCACAATCGACAACAAACGCATTCGTTTGACAACTTCAAAGGTGTGTTTGGCGATGTTCCAGAAAAATTCGGCTGAGTTTTTGCGCTGTTTCGTAACCGCGGATGAAACCTGGATTAACCACAACACACCAGAAATGGTCACGGTGTTATTCACATCGATTACCTTGAAAAGGGTAAAACGATCACCGGCGCATATTACGCAGAGCTGCTGGATCGATTCCAAGCCGATTTGAAGCAAAAACGGCCACATTTGGCGAAGAAAAAAGTTCTTTTTCACCAGGACAACGCACCGGCGCACAAATCCGCAGTCGCAGTGGCAAAATTGCACGAGTTAGGCTACAAACTCCTTCCTCATCCAGCATATTCCCCAGATTTAGACCCCTGCGACTATTTCTTATTTCCAAACATGAAGAAATGGCTCGGAGGTAAGAGATTTGGGTCGAATGAAACAAACCCTTATTTTGAGGGGCTCGAGAAATCGTATTATTTGGAGGACATCAACAAATTGGGGAAACTTTGGATGAATTGTATAGAGCTAAAAGGAGACTATGTTGAAAAATAAAATGTTTTTATACCGAAAAGAGTGTTCCTTATTTCATTTTTCAGGGACTTATTGACCCACCCTCGTATGCATTGGATTTTAGACCAAAAGGATACTTGAATACCGACACTGAGCTTTCTGTGGTATTTCAAAATAAAAATATCTGGGAGCAATACCTATGAAAGTCCAAACAAATTTAACTGGCTACTTTAGGGTAGACTTGAGTCAAAGAGATATTTTCTTAAATCAGAAAATAGTGGATTTTCCTTCTCAAAAAGCATCTCCACAGACAGATGATTGCAGATTGGATCTGACAACCTCTGAAGTGAGTTAGAATTATCCATGGAAAGGAAAAGTAGTCTCTTTTATATACAAACAGTGCCAGAGTTGATTACCAACTGCCCAACATTTACATCAATACGATAGTTTGATTTAAAATTGCAAGTTTCCAGGTCGAGTGGCTTCAATTGCAATTGCATCATGTTATAGAGCGATACTCTCTTAAAATTTATCACACATAAGATGTACTCGTACATTGAAGTATGATGTATGTCGCACATACGAGAAATGAGGCCCTATTTTTTTTTTAAAGATATGTCAGATAGTTATTTCATAAGCGAAGATCAAATGGCCTTGCAACGAGCACTTGATGTATGGGTGGATGTTTTGGAGGGAAATGGGTACCGTATTAGTTCGAAAAAGACAGAGTACCTGTGCTGCCCGTTCTCTGATCCACACCGGCGATTCCAGACATTTACTTGAATGGAAAAGTGCTTCCCAAGTGTGAAAAGTTCAAATATCTGGGATCTATGATCAATAGCGAAGCAACTTGTGATGATGACATTAATCATCGCGTAAGCGTAGGGTGGATGAAGTGGCGGGAAAACTCCGCTATCTTCTGTGATCGAAAAATGTCCCCTAAGCTTAAAGGAAGACTCTACACCGCAGTTATACATCCGGCGCTCACATACGGTTCACAATGCTGGACAATGTACAAAAAGTATGAGGGCAAATTAACGGCAGCTGAGATGAAGATGCTTCGCATGACAGCAGATTGATAGGCAGACCAAAAAACAACTGGATCACACAAATGCAAAAACACCAGCATTTGATTGGCCTCAGTGATGAAGTGATCCGAAACCGGGAAGCCTGCCGGTACTTTCTGAGGTCAAACCGACAAACCCCACAAGCGGACCAGTAGGGATGCAGTAAAGTGGGAAGGTTGTGATCTTTCTACTCCGGATCATAACTTCGCCGTAAGAAGAAGAAAGAAGATGTCAGATAGTTATTCTTAACTGTAACGTTAGTACAAATAAAACGACTTTCAAAATTGTTAACACAAAGCTTCGAACATTTTTGGGTTTAGCATTAGCAGTCCACTCCTTATACACTCTAATTTTAGATGTAGTGAAAATGAAAAGCTGTTTTGTTCAGTTAGTATAAAGAAGATAAACAATCCCAAGTTTCTCGCCATAAAATTGTTAAAACAAACATCCCTTACCTGAACTAGAACGGTGAGGTTTCTTAAACCAAAAAGGCTCCTTAAGAGTAATTTTAAACTGGCCTTACCAATACCAACTAATTTCCCATATCTATTCTTAATATTACTCAAGAGTCTAAATAATATTCCTGTTACATTCATAGGTTTGGATAAAATTTATATCACCATCATTTGATGCATTTTCCTTAAGCAAAACAATGCAGATTCGCACCATACTCGTACAATCCAAAGTCAAATTGTTGCTGAAAATATTGTGTGCATTTGGATGGGAAAGGATCTTTTATTTGAACTTTAAAATTATCTTGTGAGCGTTCTCATTCTCACTAAAGCTCTATAAGAAATGCATTCAATTTTGTATGCATCCATCCAAATGCACAAAATATCTATCTTATAAAAGATGATGCTCTCGAGTATTAATAATTTTATTTGGAGTCTGTGAGATTGTTGTGAATTTTCAGTATCTGGTGGAGAGAAATTTTAGCACAGGAATATTGAATTCAAGCAATATGTCCTTTCATCCATAAAATATCAAAGAGAAAAGTCTGTGCACTCACAGATACATTCCTGACCAGTGCAAATAAGCACTTTAGAATGCAAAACAAAATCCGCTTAGCAGGGAATCGAAATATGCATAACTTTTAGTATTGAATATGGCATGAGCTCATAGAAAAATAATCATAATTTTCTAGACGAAGGATCTGTTAAAAGATAATTCTGAGAGCTTTAAAACTTTGCCGACGGTACATATTAGGATAACTCTACGACTTTTCCAATACTAGGTACATCTTAAACAGTTTAATGGAGACGTTTATTATCACAAAAGAATCGATACAAAATTCAGGGAGTAGGTTATGAGGCAGTAAATGTAAGGTAAAGTTCTTATGCTTCTAAGTCATCCTGTTTCTCTCACATTTATACTGAAATTGGGAGAAAATTATAACAATGGCGAGTTCAAAAGATTTTGTAAGCCAGTAAAGGTCCTGCTGAATCAGCATTTCCAGGTGAAGTAAGCATAGAGTAGAGCATAGATATGCTATATTCAACAATTGGAGGACAAAATGCATTTACCTATAAAGAGGATTGATGTGATGTAGCGCGAAAGTCATAAGAATGCATTCGAAGTCACCAGGGAGGGGAACAGTGAGATTTGGTCTACCGGCAAGAGGTGCGATAAAGTTTGTTGCTATAATTAATTCCCTCTTAATTCTGCTTCGAATAATTCATAAAATAAAGTAAACGGAGCAATATATGCCTGTGTATTGCGAAAAGAACAAGTGTAAGATCTTACGGAGATGTTGGTAGCTAGATGGTAAACATTGGGGTGCAGAGAAAACTCGAATGAATGTTTGAAGTGGCTGACGTCAAGAACGCGACGGATGATAGGCATCAACTCCTAAAAACACATTGATATTCCCTAGAGGAAGCAATGATCTCGCTAAGACGGGAGCTATCAACGTATAAAAAGAACAGTAAAACCGATCCTTCTGCATCAGCTCCGATCGATTGGGTGGGTTCCTGCCCACCATCAACGTGTGTAGCAGCCGCCCCTCTGTGGTCAGAAACTGACCACATTATGTGTCAAGAGCATCTGTATTTTACCTTATGTTTCACCTGTTAACTATGACATACTCGTACTGCCTAAAGAGGCCATGCCATAACGTCATTAAGGTTACTTCAACTGGATGGATTTTAGTCTCCTCGTACGAAAGGCATATCTTACTACAGGGCTGGAATTGTTGATAGACCAGTGTGTCACCGATGGGATTAGAAACAATTAATTATCTAAGTCACAGCTTATGCAGCGACCACTCCTTTAAAATGTAGTGTCCACTGTAGAAAGTACGCTACAAAAAGTAAACAGAACTCACTCTAGGAGCCTGCCTTTATACTGAGAGAGCGGAATGACATCCTTAAAAATCTGTGCTGTCACTAGTTTAGGATTATTCTTATTTAGCGTACAATAAATTCGACCCTAAGAGACAAGCGTAGCAAAAGAAATGCTAACAAGGAAACGCCTAAATGTGGCATATTTTCAGCATGCATTCTAAAATATAAACAATTAAAGGGGATGCAGTGTTCAACATCATCCAAGCGTAAACCAAATATTTCCCAGTAGTGAGCGTAAGATTCAACTTCACACATTTATTAGTAAATATTTGGATCGGCCGCCAAAGTCTGAGAGTCAATACCTCAGGGACTAGGGTCTATATTTAAACCAAAAATGACCAAAGAAGACAGTATCGTCGGGATGGTCACTGCTCTGACAGCCAGGCGCTCGTAAAGCCTTTGGAATCAGCGGACCAAAACGGTTTGAGGTATGTGTATATCTTGGGCGAATTAAAATTCTTTCCTTTCATGTTCCTCCATTTGTAAGAGTCTCAATCAACACCAGCATTTAAATTCAACTCTCGATGTCAAATAGGTAGGCTTACGCGCCGGAGTACCATGCATAGAACTTGTGGATCATTATAGAGCAATGCGTCGAGTACAAGTCTTCCTTGCATCTACTGTTTATCGACTTTGAAAAGGCTTTCGGTAGTTTGAATCGAGTGCTACCTAGTGGGCCTTGCGCAGGAGAGGCATTCCAGAAAAACTAATAGTTGTTACAAAGGCTGCGTACTAGGGTGGGAAGTACCACGTCTTGCACAATGATAAGGTACCACAAGATTGTATACTCTCACCACTACTGTCCTTAGTGGTCATCAACTATGTATTTGGGGCTGCTTAGGGGAGGAAAACCACATAATAAAATGGACAGCGACATCCTGCCTTAAACAACTTGACTAAGCGGATGATGTTTGCCTGCTTTCACTTAGGGTAATGGACCTACTGATCTGTTGACTCACAATTTAGGAGCTGAAGCAAGCAAAATGGGGCTAAAGATACGAGTGAACACGGAAAAAACAAAAGCCCTCAACATTTCCAACTCTAACGCTCAACTCAATATTGCCGGACAGTAGGTCGAGAAAGTGAACAACATGGGCTTGCCCAACGGTGGCACCGAACTGGATGTAGGCAGCTATCAAAAATTTGGAAAAGTAATCCATCACTCTCACACGAGATCTGTATCTCTAATGAAACCTATAGACATCACCATGGAATATATGCAGTGGAATATATTCACACTAAAAGCCGCTTTTGGTAAACGTGGTGCAGAACAGTTGAAGAGTGAACGAGGTCGCTTGGGAATAATTGGAGAGAGTTGAAACACATTGCAGAGCTCCGAACAGAATAGCGCGCAGGTGTAGTTGATGCCCTATTAACCTCTAGCACTTACTTACACTAGAAAATAGTTTTCATGCTTTTTTTTGTTATATAATTATTAGCAATTTGCTATGCCAGAATGCATACAGCATGCCATAAAACAATTCAATTAAAATAAATTTACATCTCAACAAGTGGTAAAACAGTTAGGTACATCTTCACTATCTGAAACGAGAATATATACCATTTTAATGAACTCATTAAAAATGCATGGATTTGAATCATTCATCACAATCTGCGCCACAAAAATTGATTTAATTTGAATCTTATTATCATTTAAACTGGTTCCAAGTCTGCTGCTACTACAGATTGCCCCCTAACTAAATAGTAAATTGCTGTAGTTTACATTGATTAATAGTGTAAGACACAACCAACCATTCTACAATGCAAAATTAGCTACACGGTAATTTTAAAATTCAAACGTCGGATTTATGCAGTTTCATTGTGGATGACTCACCCAAAACAAAAAAACTGAAAGAGATTCCACAGATACTACGAGAATTGACGTGACAAAACCATCAGATACATATTTTTCATATTCTATTTGCAGGTCGTTTCTGACAATTCCTGACAATTTGTATTTTCGTAGATATAGAAACGTTTCAGGAAATTGAACATTTTCCAAATAATGTCAGGGGAGGAAGTTAAAAAAATCGCACACAACTTCATTTGGATGATAGCTGCAGAGTTAACGCAAAAAAAGGAGGAAAGTCCTTTCTGAAAAAAAAAAAAAAAAAAATAAATATCCATTTCAACCAGCAATTGTCGGACGCAAAATGTTGACATCAAATTGTCAGGATAGAGAATTGGATGGGCGTTGGTATACGAAATGCAATTATGTGTATACATTTGTGAATTTCTGCAGTTCGAGTATTTTTTACCCTCTACGAGTATAAATGGAAGGAAGTATATGCAGTGCCTTGGATGCTTAACCGCTTAATCGAAATCCTTTTAATTTGAATATGCAGATGTCGATTATTGAGTCAAGGGAATGAAACAGTTTGTCTAACAATGTGAACAACAGTCATTCATTCGTTGAAACTACTTCCAGTAGACCTTTAGAGACTTACATGCATATGTCTAACAAAACATGTTTGTATTGATCACGTCGGCCTACCATCTCAAAACATTTACTCTTGTCCTTGTACGTACGCATTGTGAATCCCCAAAGTAGAATTGTTCTACATTCAACTGGCATTTAGCCAGTAGTACCACAAGAACCCTGAAGCCTTCGTAATAGGAACGACTGGCATAGCAGCGTATTTCAAAGTGTTGTCCATTAGTGGTCCAACGTTTCATCGTTTTCAGAGGAAAGAAACTTGAATAAATTGTGTGCTATTTTACGAGTCTTATTGTCATTAATGGGAATCAGAATATAGTTGAAATATGAAACATGAATATCACAGTTAATGAATCAATAAAATAATTATTTCCTCTGGAAAGAAGGTCTAAGAAAGACAGACTTCATTTCAAATATCCATAAACATTACTTTAATAGCAGGGAAGACTGAAATGATAAAGTTATCCAGTAGCATTCGGAGGAACACAATAGTGATTATATTAGTAAGTGATGCTACGGACTCGCTCATGATGCTACGCAAGTATAACTATTGTTTCTGGTTTTACATCGCTGTACGTACATTTATAAGGATCTTTTCACGATCAACGATTTAGAGATATGAGTGTGTGGATAAAAACTTAATGGAGAAGGAAACTGAAACATCTCGACTACCAGTAGCCTCAGTCTCCTGATATTTATTTCGTCGTCGTTTGTGTAGCTCTGTATGTAAACAATCCTACGGCTCCAAATTCAAAGCAATGAACTAGCCAATCGAAACTACGAGTACAGTCTGTTCGAGACGAGCCCTCACTAATTGAGGCTACACAGTAGCATACAGTGGATTGGATGCTATAACATTTTCATAGGTAAAAATTAGTAGAAGCCCGCGGCCTTAGTCGCATGGAATTCGTCTTTACAAAAATGCTTTAAAGTAAAAATTTAAATAGTAATGAAGTACCTATGGTATATGAACCACATACTAGCAACTTATCTTTGAATCTGCAGATTGGTAATTGAAATCAACAAATCATGCCCTTTGAATGATATCCAAATCGATACAGTTGTGGGCAAGATATCATAGTTTTAGAGTCCGCAGGGATCTGAACGAGACAAAACTTAGCATATGTAAAGAAAGAGATTAAAAAAGTATCTACACACATGAACAAAATGCAAAGATGCTCGTACTATACAGTCAGATAAAAATATCTAAATTTTCAATGGCTTACGACAGAAACAAAACACAACGAAATACGAGTACCTATTAGGTACTCCAGAAAGTTAATCCATCATCAATTTGGACAACACTCAATTTACATTTTTACGTTTTATCTCTAGCACCTTCCAGTCGTCAGCTAATACCAGTTAAAATCAGCTTAGCCATTAGCTTCGGTTGACCTCGAGAGATTAATGCGGAAACGTGTAGTAGATACGGATACATTACGTATCTATGCGTCTTTATTGTTTTCCAAATTTGTTTTTTTGACGTTGAGTGGTTAACTCATAAAATTGCAAAAAAAGTATTTGCTTCCATACTCGTATACACGTTTAACGAGCGATTTTATTTTGATTTCCATATCGACTAACCGTTGTGAGTAAGTTTCGTTGGTTTAAGTTAATTCGGTAAAAATACTAATACTCTTTTATTTAAAGGTATAGTGGTCTAAAATGATGTGCTTTGCAGTTTGAAATTGTATTTAAGATCTATTGGTGCTACCTTAGAATGCTGATTATAAAGTTGCGATACATCTCAATAAAGATAGATGTTACTGTAAGTGTTTTTATTTTCTAGCATTGCACGAGTCATCCAACCATGTGATGAGTCAGGTTGGAGTTGAAACAATTAGTGTCTAAACTAAAACTAGACGCTGTAGGAATCTGTTATCCGGGTACGGCAAATAATTTCTCTGACCACAACTAAGACTGGAGACAGGTAAAGTGTAATTTGTATGATAGGCTGTTCATCTTAGATTAATTCAATAAAATAAACACACAAAATGCAGAGAGTCAAGTTGCTTGACCTATTTCGGATACAAGCGATCTGTGACTAGTGAGTCAATATTTTTTTTTTGTTGGAAACAGGAGACTTAAGAATCGAGCAGCGAGTTAAACTGCGAGTCGAGCCGCGGGGTGTACAACTCCATACATACGTGCTAAACTTGTCACTATGTGCCGCTTCGTAGCTTGACTCTTCACTCGCAGCTCTACGAGTACTATGTTTCCACCCTCAGCCTCTAGCGAGGAGGATACTCGTATAAGTTTCGTTTGTGATAGGAAAAAGCAGGTGTAACTAAGTTAAATCATAGTGAAGAAGGAAATCAACAACGTGAGAAGTATTCCATTTATTTTTGAAGTGAGTTGCTTCAGAAATACATGAAAAGACTGTCGCATCTCTAGTGTGTTTTTAGTCTAAAAAATATCTAAAATTACACAGACTCTGCATAAAGGATACGGTATTCCATTGGATTCCTACAATATACTATACAAGCAACCATGTCGCGATGCTTTGAGCTAAATAGAAGCTGATTATTTGAGAATATGCAAAGGTTGCGGTTTCAAAAATTGTTCACATTATTGTGTTCATATTGTTGTATTGAAATTCGATTTAGTCTATGTCATACCACCTGAAGACGAAGATGAAAAAATGTAGAACTACACATGCTGAAGTGGATGAGACTGAGCACCAGCTCACGGTGAAGGAACAGCAAGCCCTGGAGTGAGATAAAAATCTCTTGAAATCGCTGCCCAATACCACAAACAGAAACGAGGCAGGACAAAATAACAATACGAAAAGGACTATGACAAAGACTTGGACAATATCAAGAAGACTGCCCGTAGCAAGGAAGGATGGTGATATGCTCTCCACCATAGCCGCGGGTAAACTTAAGATTATTCGGACCAACGGAGCTGGACCCTCAATTCAACTCCGAGCCGGGATGTTGAAAAAGGAACAGACACACGGACAATACGCCGTCTCCTCAAACAAAAAGGGCAGTGAAGAGAGCCAATACCTCCTTAGTCGTTGTAAACGGCAGACCGGTTGCGATAGCAGACTTCGGTAACCCAGAGTGCAAACTGACTAATGATCAGTGGAGACTATTGGAGATAAGTATTTTCGATGGTGTGAATGATGCTATCCTGTAATGCGCAGGTTCAATCCCACATTTCGGACAGTTGACCACAATAAGGGGATTCAAAGTGATGACCTGTGAAGTGGTCTGAGATTAAGCCAATCTGAAGGTTGGAGGTCAAACTTGACGGGGCAAGCGCAGATTTTATGCAAATACATGGACGGGGATGTCTCATACACATAGTGCCCTATTCACTTCCGTGTCGGGAGGAATGGGAAACTAATATCTCGCTAAATGACAACTCCATCTTCATCTACACTGATGGATCCAAGATGGACGTGGGAGTAGGTACAGGGATTTTTTCTGGAAAACTCAATTTGAACAAGTCTTTCAATTTCAAATTCAATTTATTTTAATTTAATAATCATACACTTAGATACAAAATCCATTATTTCAAGTGGTGGTCTTGGCGGTGGCAACAGCTGCCCGGGACGCTGCAATGAAAGCTATACCACCAGATGATATCACCTTTTTCATTGACAGCCAGGCAGCGATAAGACCGATTTCCGCCAAATAAAATCAAAGCTTCTGAGTTGCTGTCGCGAAGAGCTACGGGTTCTTGGTATGCAACACAATGTAAAGCTCTGCTGGGTACCCGGACATAATGGCGTTTCAGGAAACGAGAAGGCTGACGAGCTGGTAAGGGAGGGTTCAGCTCTAAATCCTGAACGAGCTGACTCGTCAATTAAGACCGCCCTGCAACCTGAACCTAGAATCTGGAAATATAATGATCGCCATAGCAAATAGCAAATGGAGATCACTATAATCCTGTATAATTACAAGAAAACTCTGACCGCTCTACGATAAAACGTACGTACCCAGCAAATTCTACACTTCCACAGATATATCTTATCTGGTTTAGTGGGGATGATAACTGGACATAACTTGTTAAGTTATCACACAAACAAATTAGGAATAAGCGAAGAAGATATATGTAGAGGCTGCGGCAATGAGGATGTACACGAAGATGTCCAATGTACAGGACTCTACCACCTTAGATTCAAAATACTAGGAAAATATTTCTTCCAAGACTTAGAAGAACTATCAAATGTATAGATAACCAAATTTTTAAATGCATCGGGTTGGTTTAAGAACCCATAGAGTTCACGAGTGGGGAAGCTACACTCCTTGGGCATCACAATGGATCTACATTGATCTAAGTGTGGCGTAGTGGGTCTTTTACCCTCTACGTCAACCCATCAAACCTAACCTAAGCAATGCAATCAGTTTGAACACTAAGCTAAGACTGTTCCACTCCAACGTTGAATCCGTGCTGTTATATGGATGCAGCACGTGGAGAGTGACCACCGCTATCACCAGAAAGCTGCAAACTCGTTAATAGGTGCCTGCGCAACATCTTAAGGATTTTCTGGCCCAATCGTATCTCTAACGAACATCTTTACGAGAAAACGGGTCAGAAACCAATAGGTACAACCATCCAACGACGGAAGTGGCAGTGGATTGGTCACACGCTCCGAAAGGGTGACAGCTCCATAGCGAACCATGCTATGCAATGGAACCCCTTAACTCAGGACGGCAGAAGACCTGGTGGTCCAAGGAGAACATGGCGCAGAGTAGTCGAGAAGGAAGCACGGCAGTTGGGGAAAAGCTGGGGAGAGCTGAGACATATTGCCAGAAACCGTACACGATGGCGCGTGGGCATAGTCGAGGCCCTAGGACCCACAAGGGGATATAGGACATAAGTTTAAGTAAGTAAACTATGCTACCATGCTACGTAACCAAATTGAGGTGATGATCGTTAACGAGATTTGTAGGAGGCTTCAAATTTCTGATCTACAAAAACTTACCCAAAGTGCAAGCTGAGCAGTAGATCGTTCTGAATAAAAACTATGGTTTCCAATAATTACGATCATACTATTACACCTATTTATCTTAAGTCATAATACTGGGATACAACATCAAAAAATGTGATCAATGAATACCTAAGCAGAAGCTTGAGAAAGAAGGCACGAGAAAGAAGCTGCTAGATTATGATTATGAAAGCGGTAAGAAGAACGCAGTGCTGCATTTAAGGCGAGACCATTAAAGATAAATAACCGTAAAGTAAGGCAACCATGTTTAAGTATCGGCTAATAAGCCGATTATAATGGTTGGTTGGTTGGTTTGAGAGGGTGAGCTTATGCTCTTCACTTAGGCCTCCATTGGGCCCGTTGTGTTCCCCTCATCTGCATAACTGTAAGGAATAGTGATGTGTTTTGGGAATTATGTATTGAGAGGATTTAGGTCTAGGAATCATGGGTAGTATCAACTATATCGTATAGTGATCGGGGAATCATAGTGTTCGTCTGGCGAACTCCAGTATATCCCCGATTCCTTTCTTATTGAGGTGTGTAATATCCGGAATCCTTGGAGATCCCAGAATTTTAAGCCTTAGCCTCGCTGTAGCGGGGCAGTGACAGAGGGAATGTTCTATATCTTCCTCCTCCTCTTCACAGTTGGCACAGATTGCTGTATCAGCTATCCCGAGTCTGAACGAATGTCTGTTGAGATTGATGTGCCCTGTTAAAAGTCCCACAATCAATCTCAATTGTGTTCTGCTTGAGTTAAGAGCTCTTTTTGCTGTGTTGTTACTCGGTTTGGTTATTACAGATCTAGCCACTTTGCACGTGTCTAGATTCGTCCAGTAGTTATTGAACTCCTGTCGTATCTTATCATTGATTATTGTTTTAATAGTTGTCCGAGGGACCCCTATTGTACTATCCGGGTTCAGTTCTGTATTGCCTGCTCCTTTCCTTGCTAGTTCGTCTGCCTTTTCGTTACCCGGTACACCCTCGTGCCCCGGTACCCATGTGAGACGGACTCTATAGCGTCTGACAAGTAAGTTCAATTTAGTTTTGCACTCGCTTACTAGTCGTGATTTCTACATGGGGTTTGTGATCGCGCTAATTGCTGCTTTGCTGTCCGAGCAGATGTCAATTTGCCTTTCTTCGCTGGTGTCTTCTGCGAGTATTTCGGTTGCCTTCATAATTTCATAGGCTTCTGCTTGGAACACCGATACAAATGGTTCTAGGTGAATAGCAAATTCAATCGGTGGGTTAGCACTGAAGATGCCAGCCCCTGATTCCCCTGATATGTTAGAGCCATCTGTATAAACCGATATCCCATTGGAGTTTCTTGTCGTTCTTTCATACGTCCAATATTCTCTTGCGGGAAAAATTGTTTCGAAGTTGTTGGAGAACGTGTACGATTTCCCAACAACATCACTGGGGCAATCGATGAGTGGTGTCATTACTCTTATCATTTCGGTGATTTTTCGATGTCCCGTATTTGCACCACCGGTGAAATGGCCGATAGTTCTAAGCCGTGAGGCTGAAATGTCGGCAATCTTCTTCGCTTCGAGGTGCACTGGTAGAATGTTTAGTATCGCTTCCATGGCCGCGGTTGGTGTTGAGGATTGTGCTCCTGTAATACCCAGGCAGACCATACGCTGCACCTTAGTTAGAAAGTCTCTTGCATACTTTTTGCTCATCACTGGCCACCATACAACTACTCCGTAGAAGATGATGGGTTTTATTACGCATTCGTATATCCAGTGGACCTGTTTCGGTTTCAAGCCCCATGACTTCCCGATGGCCCTCCTGCATATCCAATATGCTCTCTTGGCTTTGGTCACTCTTTCTTCCAGGTTCTTTCTCCAGGTCAGTTTCCTGTCCAATACAATGCCCAGATACTTGACGCTGTCGAGGAGTTGTAGTGATACTCCTCCGAGTTGTGGAATGGGAAAGTCACTAGTTTTGGTTTTCTTTGTAAAGAGAACCATTTCCGTTTTATTTGGATTTATTTCTTATCCACTCTCCTCCGCCCATTCTCTTATGATTCGAAGGGTGTTTTGCATAAGCTCTCCTATGATGTTCAGGTGCTTACCTCTTATCAGAACGGCTAGGTCATCTGCGTACGCTACACATTTCGCACAGGGTTGTCCATTGTGAGCACCCACAGAAAAGGAGATATTATCCCCCCCTGTGGTGTTCCCGTACGGACTGTTCCCCTTCTTGTGTCGTCTCCCAGTGAAGCTGTGATAATGCGGTTTGTAAGCATGTGTTCTAGCCAATTGTTTATTATTTGGTTATTACAGTATATCGAGAGTGCCTCCACAATTTTTTGAGTTTTCACATTGTTAAATGCCCCTTCGATATCTAGAAAAACGCCTGCGACTGATTCCTTGGTTTCAAAAGCATCTTCTATTGTGGATTATAATGACTGATAATTCCAATTTTCTTGAAGTCAGCCATTTCGTTTTTTTTTTTTCACAATTTCATTTCTTGCTTACCCGACTGTATATTGGCTATCAGAACAGATGTTCACAATAGGTCGACAATTGACAATTGCAAAGAGAAAGTTGTGTGACAGCAAATTGAATCCTCTGTTGTCGGAGTCCTGCACTCCGTTTTATGTCGCAATTTTTACTCTTGCTTTCAGTTTGTCTTTTTTTTTTTTTTTTTTTTTTCAATTTTATATTCCATTTGATTGGCTTTGGTAGCCGCTGAAAGGACTGTGCCAATAAAATGGTAGCAATTGTGTAACGTAGTAACGTTGACGCCAATCAACGACAGTTTTATCTGCGAAAGAAGAAAATTGTTTTTCCACCGATTTTTCCAATCTTTTCCACTCTTAACAGGCTTGTGCACTACAGACAGATGCACACAGTTTATTGTTATTTCACCACGCACGTGCATTCTCTTTGTGAAGTGTTCTATCTTTGAGAGATCTGATTGCATGCGTACAAGGTACAACCGTCTGGGTAAAATGCAATTTGCAAATGAATGCGATTTTTCGACCTGAGTGAGTTTTTACATCCTAAAGATGCACCCTAAACGGTTTACGAAAGAAAAAACAAATTGTTCGTCCTCCACACCTAAAATGGGTGGGGGATTCGATTTTAAAATTGGAAAATAGATGGAAGTGCAGTTCCCCTTAGGGTGGAGATTCTCTTTGTTTTCTAGTACGATGAGGTCAAACGTTGTTTATATAGGTACATCGCAGTTTTCTTTTTCTTTTTTGTTTTACTCCAATAACGTGGGGGAGACAATAAAAAAAAAATGCACGAAGCACATGCTTTGAATTTTTAATGCAGTTTCCCATTCAGATGCAAGGAGGAACAAGGATTACGCAGGGTTATGATTTAAAGAAGTGCCATGACGTGATCGGGAATAGGTTAAGAAAAATGCAAAAGGGAAGCGCCAACTACGGTGACAGAGGTGTTATAAAGATTTTGAAGAATTTTCTTTCAGGAAACTTAAAGTTTTATTAAATTATCGGTAAATTGGAGAAAGATTTTATGAGGCTTTCAGTTCTACTTCATGACACTCAATGTATTGACGGCACAAGGGAAAATAAAAATAAAAGTTTTTTTAAGTAAAGGAGCTAAGATAGACGAAGAAAGGTGGAAGAATCGTTGGGTTAGTGAAACGAAGGATCCAATGTAACAACATAATTTGCGCACTTTACAACTGCTTTTGGAAAAGTACACATACAACAAATCAGAATATTTGATTGATGTTCTTTTACCAGCCTGCCCGCGAGAAACACAAAGTCCTAGGAGGGAGTATCTAAAGCAGTCGCATCGGAATATTTGATTGATGGTCTATTGCTCGCTAGTCCACGTGACTGTCTGCCGATTTGAGCTTTTATCGAATCACATGATAATTTGTAAAATTGCGTTTACAGATTTGGCTTAAACAACCGGGACAGGACAAGTATGGGATATAGAAAGGCAGACACGTCATTATTTGCTTTATCATACTTATCTTGCACACCCATGCCAAAGTAAAAAGTTGGTACACATACATGAGTCGCTCCATGAAGTTGTGCGTACGATAGAAAAGACAATACACTACAAACAATTTACTCTTGCCACCTTTTTAGATGTTGAAGGTGCTTTCAATAACGTTAGTACTGAATCGATTCAGGAAGCTCTATCCCAACTGGGTGTAGGGGAGTTTATTAGTAAGTGGATAGTGACTATGCTAAAAACCAGAATCATTCAAACGACACTCGGTAATAATGTTTCCACCATATCCGTTGTAAGGGGAACTCCTCAGGGTGGGGTTATCTCTCCTCTTCTTTGGCTTATGGTAATCAACAAAATTCTGTGTAGGCTTGACCGAGACGGAGTCAAGGTTGTCGCGTATGCGGCTGATGTTGTAGTGTTGGTATCGGGGATGTTTCCTTCTGTGATCAGTGAGATTATGGAAGGTGCCTTGGATAAGATTAGCACATGGGCCACTGGATGTGGACTTAGCGTCAATCCGAGCAAAACTGAACGAATGCTCTTTACCACAAAAACCAAAATACCGGCTTTCACGCCTCCACGGCTTAATAACCAATTACTCTCGTTATCATCTAGTGCTAAGTACCTAGGTGTGGTACTTGACCCTAAATTAAGCTGGAAGCTTAACATTGAAGAGCGAGTAAAGAAAGCCTGTGTGGCTTTTTATGCTTGTAGCAAAACATTCGGTAAGAAATGGGGACTCCCTCCGAAGATGGTCATTTGGATGTATACTGCGGTGGTGCGCCCTATTCTTTCCTATGGATCGCTAGTTTGGTGGCCGGCGGTTAATAAAGCATACATTACAAAACTCATCAACAAAGTACAAAGGACTGCGGCTCTAGGTGCTAAAGGGGCGATGAGAACATGCCCAACTGAAGCCTTGAATGTAATCCTTCACCTTATACCACTCGACCTTCATATAAAGTACATATCAGCATGTAGTGCGGTTAGATTAAGAGAAATAGGTAGCTGGTGCGATAGTCTCTACGGCCACAACAGCATCCTTAATCTGCTACCTCGGGAGTAGATGTCACTGTGAAATTCCCTTCCAGGGCGGAATTGAAATGTGGCACGGTGACTAACGAGTTCAATACAACCATTTTCACTGACGGGTCGAAAATGGACTGCGGGATAGGGGCGGGAATCTTCTCTGAATCCCTCAATATCTCTAGTTCATTCCGTCTTCCCAATTCATGCAGCGTATTCCAGGCGGAAGTTCTTGCTGTACGTGAGGCGTGCCGTCTCCTCAAACATACATCGATATAACTTAACACCATAGCCATTTTCATTGATAGCCAGGCCTCCTCCAAACTTGTGGAACAATGCAAGGAGGAGCTTGCCGCACTCGGTCATCGGTCTAGGATCAGCCTCATCTGTGTGCCTGGTCATAGTAACATTGGCGGAAACGAAAGGGCTGATGAATTGGCGAGGCAGGGATCTGCCCTTGACTGCTCCCGTGCGGAGGATGTCAACATTCCGTTAGGGGCCCTTAAGGGTAGAATCTTTGCTTACAGATGCTGGTAATAGATGGCGAGTGTTGCAGAACTGTGTCATATCCAGGCAGATGTGGCCCAAGTATAACTGGCGCAGAACACAAGAGCTATTAAACAGAAGCCGGGCAGATATTGCTAGAGTTCTGGCAATTAGCACTGGCCATTGGCCCATAGGGGTCCACGCAGCCAGACTGGGCATTACTTTTAATGCACATTGTCGTAGCTGCAATGTGGCCAACGAGCCTGAAACAATCCTTCACTTCCTTTGTAAGTGTCCGGCCCTTAGTAGAGTCAGACACCGTATACTTGGCAGACACCTTTTTGATAATATTAGTGAGTTAGCGGAGACAAGCATGGGGCACATCAACAGTTTCCTCAATGCCACGGGGTGGCTTTAAATAATCTTTTCTCTCCTTTCCCACAAGTCCAACGTCAGTTTCTACAACAAATTAGGTCACTTGAGTTGTGGTATTAAAACGGCTAATTATGTTTCAGCATCGCATGCTGTCACAACCACACCTACCTACCAACCTACCTACCTACATGAGTCGCATAATAGAGATTTTAAAATATTCATTTACGAGTAACATTACTCGATTGACAGTGAATCTCAAATATTAAACAGCCTTCCGCCAATTTTGAATCTACCTATGCATGTCGTCAGCATCCGCGAGTAATTTGACAGACTTTTAAATAATTTGATATATTTGCTGTCGGCTTGTGAGTTACGCATATTAGCCTTCCAAGAATGATGATAAAAAGCCTTACATTTGTTCTCTTAACAATCTGAATATGGTCCTTACTAATCAATTGAGAAGCGAGAGACTTCTAGGCTCGTATCACATATATCCAGCATCGGATTTTCCTCCGCGAATATCCGGCTCGATGTGTATTGAATTCAATGAGGGTATTCACATATTTCCGTATAACACACGGATATACGATATTTCTTTACATTTCGATTCGCATATACAACGCTTATATCGCATGCCTGATATTTGTGAAACGGGCCTTATAGTGATATTTGGTAGAAACGTCAAATCTATACAAGGCTACACTATGAGAAAATTTGATCGCCCGTGTATTTCCTGCATCCAAAACCAATCATTGGAATTATTGGCATTATTGAGAAAAAGTGCGAATCGCAATTCCTTTCATATCGGTTGTCTATCTGTCTGTCCGTCTGTACCTAAACGGCTGGACGAATATATTTCAAACTTCAGATCTAATGTTAGTGAGCATATATCACAGATATCCCGAAAAAAAAAAATGGAATTTTCTCAAAAAGGGTTTCATTGAATTTGATTGAAATTCATATTTAAGATAATAGAGACTGTGTACTCAGTTTTTCGCTAGAACATAGAATAACGGTACATTACATACTATTAGCGGATAATTGGCTATTTCTGGGATATGGCTGAGATGACTTCAAAATAGACATCTGAGCCATGTTCAATATAAGGAGATAGTATTAACATTTTAGAGATATGGTCACACAATTTTTTTTTTTTAGTTTTTAATGAAGTTTACCAGAATTTCAGCACTTTTACAAAAATGAACACAGAATGAATTCAAATTCTGTTGTCATGAATGGGTGATCCAAGGAAAAGACGTTATTATCGGACCAAAGCTGTAAGTGATGGGGTTTTTTGAAAAATCAATAAAGTATAACCACACATTTTTAGTATTTGTATCGAAGATAACCTCGTTTTGATCAGAAGGATTGCGAAAGCTAAGTCAACTCTACTGCGAAGGCACAACACTGGCAGTAGAGTGGTCATATGGCTGAAAATGCAACTTGATCGTGATGATGACATCAAGAGGACGGAAAAAAATACTGTGAATCATGAGCAACGACAAAAGCAAAACAAACAAGCTCCCCAGTTATCTGGACACTACCCTTGGAGTTTACAGAAACTTAATACCATCTAAGTTTCAAACCACTACACTAAATCTTTCTTTCTATCTCTCTCCTTCACAAACGCCCGTGTCTTGGCGCGCGCAAATTATATAAAAAAAAAAAAAAACAATTAAGGTCCATTCACAGTTCAGCGAATACGAACGAGCGAATATACTTTTTTTTTCTAGTCGCAGCAATCTGCGAATTTCACTTTTCATTCGTGTTTCTAACAAAACAAAACAATTGTGAGGTTATACTCTCTCAAATGTGTAATTAAAATCTAACTTTTTCCTATTAATCGATACACAAACTAAGCTTTATTCTTTTGGAATAGTAAAGTCGTCAATTGTGTGCCTTTAAATGTACTAAAAATGGTTTGTTCGCAGTTCGCAGTGAATGGACGTTTACAAATAACGTTGTTTGGAACGGGGCTCTTGATTTTAAAGATGTAGACTGCTGAAACTTAAGGAATGCGAATATGTAAAAAAAAAAAAATATTTTTTTTTCTGATAAAGTTTGGAGGTTACTTGAAAACTCTTAGAAAACTTCTATCATACGCAGTTTTGAAATAAAAATCACAATCAGAGTGAGCCATAATTTTCTTCTTTTCTTTGGACTTTAAAGTGCTTTTTTTCGATGACGGTCTAGAGGCTGCAGAGATGAACTATCACTCTGTTGTACGAGAGTAGCTACGGTTGGCGACGCCAATAGACGATTGTAATGCAGATCAATGGTACCAAAGTCGAGGACGCATTATCTTAAATTTTCAGTTCTACTCCACCGTTTTGAAGACATTTTGTATAAAAAATTTAATAAAACATCTAACTTCAGCATCCTGCTTCAAATTGATTAGCAGTGAGGTCCGTTCGCAGTTTCAAAACCCTGATACAGAAGTCAGTCGACAAAGAAGAAAATCGTAAACATGTCTTTCTTACATATTAATCGTAATCTATCGGCAACTCGAATTAACAAAAGGAACATCGTTGTTCGAGCGAAGATTTATCTGTCTGATGCAATCTCCAGCTGTCGATTTCAGCGGTATATTGAAGGGCATACCATAAAGGCAATGAGGAAGAAATTCTTATAATCCTCATGTCAGGCTACGATCCCAAAATATTAGTAAATCCTTGGAGTTAAGAACAAAACTGCATGCAAATTTCAACTTCCTGCGTAGGTAATCCCTGTTCCTTTTGCCTGTACGTTCGACTGATAATTATTTTATCATACGGGGATGTGCCTATGAGTGGCCAACCAAATTTCAGGGTTCTAGCATTAGAAAACCTACTAGAATTTATTTAATCAACAAATAATAATATTCGAGTCGATAGTCGAAATACTGTGTATTGGTCTACAAAAAAATTAAACAAATCCTCACTATTCGAAGAGAAGTATAAATGAGAAGCGTTCTATCAACTTATGAATACGCAGGGATTTTTTACCACCTCATGGTAGTTATTTCCAGCAAAAGTATGCTAAGCACGTACGAAACTTAGATTGCTACCATATCTTCAAAAAAAAATTTGACTCATGATGCATTGCCGTAGGCACATTTTTTACCACTCACTACGGGGAGAATTTTTTGTTCACTGATATTATCTCGTCCTTGAGTAGTCCGAAACGTACATAAATCCATCTCTGAATAGTAATAAGACAAGGCTATGACATATGGTCATATCTGAGGAAAAACTAATTCCATTAATCCTTTATCCCATTTATCCTTACCATACTCGTATAAACACATTCCAATCAGAATTGCAAAAATATTTTGCATGTTCAATTAATCTCGATACTAACAGCTGGTAGGCATGTTCTCGTGCTCCATATGTACTCGTAATCTATCGATGAAAAGTACCTAATCAGAATAATTCCTCAGAGAACCATATTTTTTCTGCCTTAAGGACCACGGCCCGCATTCAAAGCCGCATTGCGTCGAAACATCCTTTGATTTGTCCATGTTACTTACTTACTTTCAGGGCATGGCAAAAACACTGCGTTCCAATTTCTTTTCCCAGTTGCGATTGTTATCCTTGTTTGTTCCTTTTTTCATTCACTAGAACGCAAAACCACACAAGAACAATGAAATCCTTGTTTTCCTTTCCTTTTTTTTTTTTTTTGGCTGAGAAATCAAAAACCGAAGAATAGCGAATACAATACAAGCATAAAAAGTACTTTGTTTAGGAAGTCCATTAGCATAATTGATTTCCCTATACGTTCACTGATAACTACACACTACATGAGTGAGTGTATCTATATCTGCATACCACGTCGACAAAACACAACAAAGGGAATATACAACGTAGAACGTCTTTGCTTATGGTGAAAACCCCGTACAGGGACAAAGCCTGGAGGCGTAAAAAAACAAACATAAGTGAAATTGGAGCAGAAAATTCCACACCTTAGGGTGCTGGGAACCTTAAAGTTTTCACCCTAAATTTTTTAAAGCATTGTACACCAAGAAAGAGCTAAACACATAGCTTTTGGCCCACATCAAAGTCGTCTCTCTATGCGAGTGACTTGTTACTCGTAGCTGGGAGAAAAGAAGTACCTCCAGGGTAGTTTCACCCCCAAACAGTAGTGATTTTCTTGATTTACATGGGCGAACAGTTTATTATGTCTGCCTGAAGGATATGGGTTCTTGTTGTCAGAGGAAGCAGGGGTAATGCAAACATGTAAAAGCCTGCCTAAACACCTCTCTTGAACTGACAACACAACCGAAGGATGGATATTGGAAATTAGAAAGATGTCTGTAACCGGTGTAGTGGTTGTCAGTCGGATAGAATTAAGCTTCCACCTTTAATGCTTTGGTTTTGGATAAAAGACAAATACTTTAATAAATATTACAACTGGTCTTATTTATTATTAAAGAATCATAAAACAAGAAGTCAAAGAGACTACCTCTTCAAGATCAAGTTTTGAATGAAAGTCATTATGAGTATGAAGTTGCGAAAGTGGCAATTAAGACGGTAATTAACAAATTTTCGTAGAGAAGATTTTATTTATGGCTTAAAATGTGCGATTAAATTTGATTTACTGGGCAAAATGAGTTAAAGGCGTTTCAGCGGCTAGTCTTTGAAGAGCTATTAACCCAAATGTGGAACGTAAAATGACTGAAATGCGCCAGTACTTAGAGATATATATATTTTTTTGGTTTGGCTAAATGAGATTATATGTCATCTTTATGGATTATTAAAGGCCGGTTAAAGAAGCGACCTTGAGATTAGTCCTGAAACCATCAATAAACGACATTTAACAATCTTTTCCTTTTCATTTAACCCTCGTGTTGTCATTTCTTTTGACGATCCCAAGAGCACAGAATGCCAAAATGTTTTAGTTGAACAACAGAGGGAAAAGAAAGTACTGAATCAGTCAGTTGGAAATGAGGACCTTCATCAGACGTCGATTATATACAGTAATGGATATTGATTTTCGTCCACTGAGACTTTCAAAAGAAATTGGAGATCCAGCCAAAGTAGGTCGGTGAACTCCTCGCCTAAATTAGAAAAAGGGATGAAAATCATGTCAATAATGGTGACTTCCTGTGCAAGAAGGGGGGAAAGTCACAAACAGAACTTCCTCCGGGCATAAATAATGCGGAGTGTTTTATCCTTTGGAGTGACACATCAGTTGGGGTAGACATTTCTTTTAAGACGCCATATTTCATGTCAGTTCTTTACTTACGAGTAGCTACCTTTTTGGATATGTTCTAAGAAAACACTTTAAAGCCACCCCTGAGGGATATGCTGGAGCCAAACTAAATAACTGGAATTCAGACTTCGTATCATGGGATCTGTGAAATAAGAATTTTCATTTTACTCGTAAGCACAAAATTGATCTGAGATACTTTTTAAAAGTTGCATTATTCTCAAAATGGCTCCAACGATTTCGATAAAAATCATTTTCGTCATTTTCGATTTAAGGATTTGAAATTCGAATTTTGAACATACTCGTACATATACGGAGTATGATACTCCTTAGCCAGGCTCAGTGGTTACAAGTAACCACTGCACGATCACAGAGCCAGAGATTCAAGGTTGGAATCCAAGAAAATACAAAAAAATGGTTTTCTCACGATCCCACCTCTTGCGAACGTCTCTCAATCGAAAAAAAATACCTTTCGGAAAAGGCATAAAACTGTAGGACCCAACCATTTGTGAGGCACGTGAGCACGTTGTGACCACGAGTGGCTGCTAGAAGCTAGCATTGGGATGCTAGGTCAAAATATTTATTTATTTATTTTCATCAAGATGAAGTATTACTTTACTTCCCTATAAAAGAGTATTTTTAAGTAAAAAACACTCTATTGTTTTTCTATTCTTAGCAAATACTTCGCGAACAAAATTTATAATTAAATTAAAGTCCGTAGTCCTAGGACGCACATCAACTGCCTATCATACTCTGCGGAGCACCAACGATATCAGTTAAAGAGGCGAATTTTTATATATCCTAAGCACCAATCTTGTTACATATAATAGAGGCAATGACTCCACCTTGAGGTATACCATATACTCCACGAGTTTGCCAATTCTAGGGTAATACATAAAATATCTTTCTTTGTACTCGTATGTATGCAGGTTGCAACTGCATATACATATACAAGTACATGTGAAGCATGGATTAAATTCGTGGAAATTCCGCTGGGAACGATGAAGATTTGTTGGACTGCGTCTTAGGGGACCTCACTTCCATTCGTTCGTTCAAGAGATAACGCTTGGTTAGTACCTCAGGTTGAAGGAATGGTCCATCATATTGGATAACAGCGATTGTAGAGCATATGAGTTAGCTAAAACCTTGCTAAAGAGAGTGCTTTCGAACAGTCTATTTTGAATTGCACCTATAAAAGCAAGTATTGGTTTCGTCAAAATGTTCGCGCTTGAGTTTTTGATCAATCTTGGTATTACATAATATAACAGAGAAAATAAAAAAATAGGTCCCTCAGTTATGTCAGTCTATTGGTCTGTCTGCCTGTCTATATGTATATGTGTGCGCTGGACTGTAGTCTTTTTTTTTTTTTTTTTTTTTTTATAATTTGCACGTGTGAAAGGGGTTATGAATACCCTTATACTACTTTTTAGGACACGGGCGTTTTTGAGGAAAGGGGAAGAGACAGAGAGAAAGACAGATTGGTGCAATTGGTTTGAAACTCAGCTTTTATTAAGTTTCAGTGAACTCCAAGGGTGGCTGTCCAGATAACTGGGGAGTTTGTTTGTTTTTGCTTTTGTCGTTGCTCATGATTCACAGTATTTTTTTCCGTCCTCCTGATGTCATCACCACAATCAAGTTGCATTTTAGCCATATGACCGCCCTACTGCCAGTGTTATGCCTTCACAGTAGAGTTGACATAAGCTTTCGCAATTGATCGACTTTTTATTTATTCCATGCGAAATAAATAGATGATTATTGACATCAGGATTCGAACCGTGAACCTGTAGCGTGACAAGCGATGATGTTACCACTACACCACGGCCACCCTCAGTCTAAGCGGTAGGATGGATTTACTTCAAAAGCATATCTGGAGTCCGTGGGGTCCCAATTCGATTTTGAAACAGTCGACTTTCTCGAAAACGTCTCCAACGATTTTGTTAAAATTTTATATGCAGGTTGGCTTAGACATATGTCAGCAGATGACTTACCAAGTTTTTTGAAAAAAGTTGTACAACGATACTTAACATATAACTGACTTTTTGAAAATTGGACATTTCTCAGATGTTACTCAAATAATTTTGTTTAACGGGTGAGCTATCTGCTGGTTTCTTTTTAAATTTTGTTATTTTGACAATGGCAGCTCTTTCGAGCTCAAAAAATTGACAGAATTACACTATTATATCTCCGTAGTAAGAAATGAATCGATTTACGCTTGAACAACGTTGAGAAATGTTGAAAACTTATTTCGAAAGTGAGTGCTGTATTACCGAAACAGTGCGAATTTTGAATCGAAATTTCGCTCGAAATAATGCACCAACCGTGCCTGTTTTTTTGTATAGCAATTTTAAAAATAAACCAAAAGATGGCCTTTATAATATATGCAAGGACATTGCAAACCAAGTTTTGAATTTTTTAAAACAAGTTTTTCGTTTTGACGCTTTTGAAAAGAACAATAAAATATTTTAACAGTTTCGAGTAAACCTAAAACCTGAGTGGTTTTTAAATGAAGAGCACATACTCGTAGGTGCAAGTACGTGAAACGATTTATATTTCAGGGTTCGGGTAACCCTAACAGTAAGAGTTAGTTGTCTGTCTGCCCATTTCTGATGTGCACAATGTGTATTCCATTAACTTATTGCACTAATGAATATGAATCATTCCTTCAATTGGCAGAGAATATTCTGTGACTGTGAAATATTGTTTAAAAAAAATATAAAGAACCGCGTGATTCGATTTTCGTTTAAAATCGTCAGACTTTCATTGCCTTGAGAATCCCTGGGATTTATTAAATCAAAAGTCAATAGGATAAACTGTACAATTTGAGGAATGTTCATAAAATCTGCTTTCGGGGTGTCAAATCTAAGAGCCATATGGATTCTATCCTAAAACTACTTTAAGGCAACTCCGTGGCAAATATAATGATACACTTCATTTGAGGCAGGTACCAAGATCACATTCACAGATCAATAATCAAATGAAAATTAGTACGCCCTCATGAGAACAAAAGGTACTAATCAATGAGAGGGTCACCCAAATAGTATACTATAAGATGTCACGACTACGTTTTACAAAGGTCATCCTGTCAGTCAAATTTTTGACCACATTTTCTAGTAAATCGGCCTGTACATTGTGAATAGCAATAAAAATATTGGCTTCCAAATGCTCAATAACTGCTGGTTTATCCGCATAAGCCAATGCCTTCAGGTAACCCCAAAGAAAATAATCGAGAGGTGTGAAATTGCATGATCTCGCAGGCCAATTGACAGGTCCATTTCGCGAAATCACCTTCTCGCCAAATTGCGATTTCAATAAATCAATGGTTTGAGTTACTGTTGAAACCACATATCGTCCGAATCAATGTTATCCATATTTTAAAAGAAATTTTCTTTGAGCATGGGCCGGTAATGACCTCCATTGACCATAAAGCGAGCTCCGTCCCCATTTTTGAAAAAAATAAGGACCTATGATGCCACCAGTGTATAAACTACACCAGAAATGAGCCTCGTCACTGAACACTGAAAAAATGGACGAAGCGCTCTATAAGTTTGGCGAACAGTACATGAATTTTGGAAATTTTCCACGACACGTAAGCTTTGTTGACCCCTGAGTCTTTCAATGATGATTTGCAAGAGTATACCGAAAAAAAATGTCAAATACATCTCCAAAATTTGACAGCTGGCTTAACAGTTGTCCCTACTGAAAGTTCTATCACCCTTTACCAATAACAAACTCAAAGGACACTTTGTTGCCAATAAATTAAATCTAGATCATTTTAACTGGTAGTTCCCTAGGCCCATTACGATGCCTAGAATCCTATGAAAGCACTGGTCCATAGTCGTCTATAACGTATCATCAGCTGCCAAGAATGGATTATATTGGAGCTCCGACGACAAGTCGGAGAGCAGCATAGTGGAGCGATTTTTGTATTGTGACAAATAGATGCTGCACGAAATATGATAAGGGCAATGACTATGACACCTTTGGGGCCTCTCTAGGGGAAGGCCATTGTGAATTAGTGCGAGCGTTAATCCTCCAAACTAGTTAACTATTCACTACAAAGCCCTACTGCAGGAAATTTGAGATTATTATCGAGTACTCGCGCCATTTGATCTCTTCACTGAGTTGGACCGGAAACTACTTCTGCATGGTAATGGAAGTCTCCACGTTTCACTCCAGATCATTATAAAACTTTTAAAGTTAAGATACAAAGTTCATTCTCACTTGCAGTGTAGCCATACACTTCCACTTGAACCATCTACCTGTGGAATAGATTTTTTTTTTTATAATCTGCGCGCGCCAAAGGGAGTATTAATACCCTTTAATTGTTTCAGGGCACGGGCGTCAGGGAAAGGGGGAAGAGGAACAGAGGAGGTACCTATGCACGTTGGCTTTGAATGTTTGAAGGTTGTAGTGATGGGGAAATACAGAGCCTGGTAGATCGTTCCACATTCGTGTTGTTCGGCTAATAAATGAATCCCTATATTTGACAGTACGACCAAAGTTTGGCTTTAGGGTAAACTGATGTGCATTCGAAGCATGTCGCGTATTGCGGGTGAAATTTTGAAGGAGAGGAATGCAACTGGCTATTTCGCTGAAGCATTTTTTGTGGAAAATACGATAAAACAGGGAGAGACAGGAGACATTTCTCCGATGTTCTAGTGAATGAATGGAATTCACAATGTCTCTATCACCTATAAGTTTTAACGCGCGATTTTGTACCCTATCAAGAATGTGCAAAACGGTATTGGGTGCACCAGACCAGATATGGGCGTTATATTCCAGCTTAGGGTGGATGAATGCCTTATAAATTGAGGCCAGATCAGACGGGGTAAAATATTTCTTGCACCGTTTAAGGAATCCTAGACATTTTGCAGCATTTTTGGCGACCTCGAATATGTGATCATTCCATCGAAGATGGCTATTAATACACATACCGAGAATGGCAAGTCTTTCGGTTTCAATGATGCAAGTACCATCCATGGATAATGGTTGAAGATTTTGGTTTCGCTTGAGAGACAGAAGACAGCATTGTGTTTTGGAAGCATTAAATTCCACTCGGTTGGTTGAACCCCATTTAATTATGCTGTCCAGGTCGGAATTTAATGTGTTTAACATACGTTGCCGTTCCCCTTCTACGGCCGAAGAGCAAGGACGTGAGTTAGAAAACGAATATGAAAAACTGAGGGTACTGTCATCAGCGAAGGAATGGATTGGATTAGAAGTTGCAGACAAGAGATCATTTATAAAAATAAGAAAGAGAGTCGGAGACAAAACAGAGCCTTGGGGAACACCAGCATTTATTTGGTGAATTGCAGACTTGAAGCCGTCCAAAACAACTTGTATTGAACGCCCTGAAAGGTAATTTCTAATCCATTGAAGAAGAGACTCATCGATGCCATATGCACGCATTTTCGACAAAAGAGCCTGATGCCAAACTCTGTCAAATGCCTTTGAAATATCAAGCGCAACCATCTTGGTTTCGCCGAAGTGATGGAGAGATTGGTTCCACTTCTCGGTGAGATATGCCATCAAATCACCAGTGGACCTGTTGCTACGAAAACCATACTGCCGGTCATTAAGGAGTTTTCGTGAATCGAGATATTTCATAAGCTGACGATTTATCATCGTTTCCATGACCTTGGAAAGAAGGGACTTAAGTGCAATGGGTCGGTAGTTGGACGGGGAGGAAGATTCGCCTTTTATTGGGACGGGCTGGACAAATGCTGTTTTCCATCTACACGGAAAGAGCCCTGAAAAGTAGGATAGACAGAAAAGCTTACGCAGAGGTTTTGCCAGCGTAGAAGAACACCTCTTCAGAACTATGGGGGGATACCATCTGGACCAGCGGATTTGTGTATGTTAAGACCTTTGAGTACTCCTGCGAAAAGTGGATTTGTCCCATTGAAAATTTGACGCTCTCAAATACAGGTAGAGACGAAGCATTATCTGGAAGCGTTGAGTTCGCTGCAAAGTGAGCAGAAAGCAGATTAGCTTTGTCTAAGGAGCTGACAGCTGGAATGTCATTGTAAATGAGCGTGGGGATGGCAGACGAGGCAGAATTTTTAATATTTTTGACGAATGACCAAAAATTTTTACTACCTTTGGGACATTGTAGGATTTTTTGCCTCAATTTTTGGTCAGCCAAGAATTTTACACGTCGAATATGGGCATTGCAGTCTTTTCTGGCTTGTTTAAACTTCTTTCGGTTTTCCTCAGATTTGTTGGCTTTATAAGACCGAAAACTTACTTCTTTCAACCTGATAGCCTTTTTACAGCTCTGGTCAAACCACGAGTTTGCCTTAGGTTCAATGCTCTTCATTCTGTTAGGAATAAAGTCATTCATACCTAAGAGTATAGTGTTAGTGATCATATCAGCAGCGGCATCCACGTCGCTATCGAGGAAGCATAGCGACCAGTTATAACTCTTAAAGAATTAGATGTGTTGCCAAATAACCTTTGAGGGATTTGTGTTTAATGAAATCCAGAAGTTTTTCCAGAACAGAGTTTCTACCACACCAGAGCTTTGCTAATAAGTTTTCAGTCTTTGTAAGCTGCGATAGGCTTCAAAGTTCATTAAACCCTTACACAATCCGTCATTTCGTTTACAACAATTGTTACTTTAAAATGTCAGACTGAAAAGTTGCCAATGTCTCAACATCAAAGCGTCAATACCATTCTTATAAATTAAGCAACAGCGTCATAGACTAATTAAATATTTTTCCGGATGGAAATGTCGAAAAGAATCTCCTGGTCTTAAAATTGTTCTCTTAACGCAGAAAATTGTAGTGCGGGTTAGCTAATCGTGAAGTGTGGCTTCTCAGTGTATTTTGTTATATGAACAAGGAATCTGTGCATTTTTTACTATTTTCTTGCATGCCTAACGTATAAATTCGAGTGTAGAGTATTCAAAATTGAACTAGTAAAAATAACAGCCTAAAATAATAAAAAATAGATACCGCTATTTATACGTATATACGTATCCAGTACATTTTTCCACAGAGTATCGGTATCTCCTCCACCAAGCGAATTTCAGAAATGTTTACATTCAAAAGATATCCGACCATAAAGGCAATTAAAAGCCGGTACAACGTACTATTCGTACTTCATGACGTAGATATTTTCATTAACAATGATCTATTGACGTTTATTGACGATATGGCCGAACACAAAATACGACATTATTCCATCTCTTCCATCATAATAACCTCTCATCCGATCAATAATTACGAGACACTTTCATGATAAACAGCAGCGATTATCTTCTCATTATCTGTCGCTTATCGGCAACATATAATCAGAAATAAAAATAATAATAGCCCACTGTAATAGTGATGATAAATGTCGTCCCGTGTATGTCGTGTGAATCCAACCACATGAAGGTTATCTCAGCTAAATTTCCCCCCGTGCTTAGAAAATTACAGGAAAAACCATTGAAATAATTTCGATTATACTCGTACCAGGGAGAATTGGTGTCAGAGTGACTAATTGCTGTTTGTTTGACAATAGACATAAACAACGAAAAAGGATAAGGAGGAATACTAGCTACTAGCTATCTGCAGGTACGATTGTAAGTGCACAATAGCTACCTAGTCATTGACCTAATAATATGGAAGGTGTTCAAAGTCTATTGTACTCCAATAGAAATAAGCGAAGTGGACTGTTTTTTTTTTTTTTCATTATCCTTAATTGTGTGCCACCGGTTATACGAGTACTTTTCCTTTTGGTAGTTCGGTTGGCTTACTGGTTTGTATTGACAGAAAATTGGAAGCAACCATGTCCCCTGCATTTATTTTCTCCATGGTAAAGCAATAAACGTTGTCCCAGTTACTCGTACAAGAGAACTTTTATCGTGAAAAAAGGAGAACAAAAATTCAAAGTATTATCACTGGGTGAGGTATTTCGCTTTACTTATGGTTATTTGTGGAAAGTTTTTCTAGGGAAGCTTTTCTTTTTTTCTGAATTTTAATGCTGGTGAAAGAAGTTTTTAGTATTATTTTTTTACAGATGAACTAGGGGGCAATGTTTAATTTTCTTTCACCAGTAAAGTAGAGTTTGGCGACTACTAAACGGGACACCTGAAACTAAAAGTTTTATACTTTGTAAGTATTCACCAACGATACTCGTTTCATTTTCTAGTAGATGAACCTAAACCTCAGCTAAATAAAGTACATGATAGGGGTAGCATGTACTTTCTCCATATATGAAGTCCATTTGTAAATTGTTCAGGTTTCAAATTTAAGCAAAATCGGTAAAAACCGAAAGATTTGACCATATGTCAAGAATTTAAATACCATCTCATTACTTATGTTGAAAATGACTTAGAGATTAACTTTGAATACAATCGCTCAGCCATGTTTAAGAAATAAGCAATTTTAATAAATGAATAGACAAACTCCTCGGATGGATAACGCTAAAAGTCTATTCAAATTTGGTTGCCAAACATTTCAAATTCCAACCGTGCACTCCTGGCAAAATAACAAGATATGCCTTAACCTCCATCATGGCAACAAACCAACCGCACATCAATCGGTACTTTTCCACTGACATGTCCGTATCTGACAGCTTAATACAGAAGGCATTAGCGGATCTAAATCCGACCGTAATATCCACGTTGTTATCTTCCAGGAAACCCATTGCACAGATTAAGCAAATTTTTTATCCCGAGGGAAATTACATTGTTATACACTGATCGGAGCACACCATCATCATGCATATGACAACGGAACCTATGCGAAATTATCAATTGATAAGGTTAGATTGATTGAAGTCGAAGTAGCAAGCAATATCTGCTGAATTACCATTGAAATCGCAAACTTCTACAAACTACCAAATATTACCTGACCTTCTGGCACTCTCGCGATTCATGACCACCCAGCTATGTACATATAGTGGGTGGAAATATCGGACAAATGATGCAGACCCTAATGCCTTTTCTTAATTTTTGACGCATTTGTCAGAGATACATTCCATTCCGGAAGATGGAAACGGAGTTACAACCCCGACCTGTGTTTTTAAACCAGCGATCCTGAGCTTCAACCCATACCAACAACCAGAAATATTCTAACAGACTTCTCACACAGCCAACACCGAACAGGCATCTAAATCCCTGTTATCCGCTTCATCCCCCGTTCTAAGTGGAATTTTCCTAAAGCTTCTTGGAAAAATATCTCCACTGGATGCTAATATCCCATGGATTCCGCCAACAATAGCAAACTACGGAAGATTTGTTAGAATTGTGAACTCCACTGCAAGAAAGACACACACCAAGAGGTTTCCGCAAAAAAATACATACATATGTATATCCCAGGCTAGAAGGAATATGGCAAGTGATGCCACTGAAGAGCCCTTGATGAGATAGTAAGGAGAAGCCGTATGCCAACCAACACTACCTGGAGTGGCAAGTACACCATTAAAGGCGAAGTACCTTTTAGACTTCATTCTCGAAGCTAGATCAGGTGACTGCCTCCACTTAGGCTGGCACACACTTCCTCGTATACCCAAAAGTAGATACATTGTGATTTCCCAAAGGGTACCGGAATTGCTCCGCAGTTATGTGCAGAAATACTTAGACCCTGAGACAAAGCCTGACTAAGTCGCTGGGATGTTCATAGAAGTACTCTTCGAGGGTAGAACAGGTGCATAAAAGACGAGTTACTGTTTCTTTCTCTTCCTCATCTCTACAGAAAACGACATCCATTCTAACACACAGTATGCCTACCTATCGAACAGTGCGCCATAGTGCTCATGCATTTCCTATTTATGAACAAAAGTCCACCTGCTATTTGCTCTTCTTCTGGCTTCAGTTGAAAAGCGGAATTTTCTTGAACCTAGCATAGCTAGGCATCCATATTAGGAGTTTTGAGTTTGAGACATTGCTCTTAAGACAGAATCAACTGAATCAACTCTTGGCGAAAATCAGAGTAACAAAGTTACATCATGCCTATCAGCACTGAAGGTAATGAAGGTTTTTTTGTTCACTTTATAGCATAAGTCACCGCCGTGTATTCTATCGCTTTTCTCAGTTCCTTACTGAAAGGAAGCAGCACCAAAGCAAATCGACTTTCACAGCCTTGGACCCTGTAGTAAGCTTAAATACCTCTGTAGAATTTACTGCATGTGGTTGCCATTTGCTTCGCTTCCTTTTCTGGCTGGCAAAAAGCATATCACAGTATTTTCCAAATTTAGCCAACCTACTAATATCTGATATTTGGTCTCATAGAATCGCTTCAATTCTCTCTTAATAGTGAATTTATAAATGGTACTCGTACATCCTAAATATAAAGTACAGAAGTGCCTGTGAAAATACAAATTTCAATTCATTGTCAGTCCTCCAATAAAATAGAAATTGGAAAAACCACTCTGCCAGGATTAAGTGATTACCAGCCAATCTAGTGTACTCGTAATTTATCAATTTACTTCGCCAAAATGAAATACTGTCGTTCATCTATAGATACATCTACAACAAGAAAAAAGTTCGTCTAGGGATTAATTGAACAAAAGAGCAAATATTTGAGTAATTTCTTACTTAATTTGTTTTATTAATCCTCTCCCTGGGTAAATTAGTATCTGTCCCTACACTTCTCAAACGGATCTTGACTTTATCCACTGTGTTAATGGCGAGTGTTTTGGGATTCAATTAGGCTATGGACGAGTACCTCTGGTCTGGAGTTGTTTGCTACTAACTCAGCCAAGGTAAATTTGTAAAGCTATTGTATTAAAGCACTCTCAGTGTTTAAGAGTAAATAACCAATAAAGTCGGGAATTTCCCGTAGAAACTTTATACATTTTTATTAATTTTTATACATACCTCACTCGTAACCTTGCTGAGAATAAGAGATCCTTTTTAATTATGAAGACGCCTCGAGACATTAGAACACGACCAGATTAACCCGAAAATAGAAAGCAAAGCCAAATTGCGGTTCAAATGAAATAAGTGCTTCACTCACACAGAGTAATGGGCGCAAACAAGAAGGGAAGGATCAAAAGGAATACGAGTAAGAGTACAGAACACACCATTTAAACTCAAGGATATAAAATGGCCCTTAAAATGCATAATTAAAAAGCCCCTTCTGAACTTTTAAAAGCTTCACGGTGGTGTAGTCTGCTGTGGTCGTTTCTTTTCTTCTTTTTTTTTTTTCCTGATTACAATTAAAGCCGTTGCTGGTTGGATTTAAATTACAAGGTCCATTATGCCACCTTTGGGTTAGGATGGTTTTCGTAAAAAGAACAGGGTAAGTCGTTAAGCGACAGAGAGAATTATAGATGGAACAGTAGGTACTATTTGCCGTACATGACCTTAGTGGCACTTTATGAGTTGCTTTTGTGGCCGCTTAATGTGCACTTCAGAGTAAGAGTTTGTGGTTATTTTCTATATTAAAGTTTTACTCAATTTCGCGACTTAAAGTTCATGTAGATACTGCAACCGTAATGTCCTTGTATCAATACAACTCACGGAAAGAGAATAAACAATAATTACATAGTAGGTAAGGTACCACCCTCGCCTGGCACACACAATTTGTTGTGTGTATGTGGTGTTTGTATTATGGATTAATTAACTTTTGTGTAATGTATGACCACAGCAGAGTAAATTTGTCCCAAACACCACATGTATACGGTGAAAAAAACATAATTCGCGCAAGAATTTATGTGCGTTGCCTTATTAATGTTAGCAGATAAATTTATTCTCATTTCCTTGGAATAAAAGAAATTTATTACAGAATGTCAACGAGGACGACGGCGACGACAAGCAAGTCGTTCCTCTTCGATTTGTTACAATATCCGTTGTAGTGCTGGTCAATTAGTGTTTGTACATTAATTGATATACTGGATCTAATGGATATTTATTTTTAGACCAGAAAAAAATGTATTTTCTTTTTGTTTTTGCTTATGTTGCGACTGCAAACGAAAGTGGACATCAGTTGTCCTTGTGAATGCCAAATTGGTCAGGCGTATTCAATGAAATTGGCCATGTGAGGCGATGGACATTTTATTTGCAGGATATTATATATTTGCAGGATATTATATATTTTTGGTTGATAGATAAGTTCGTCATTCTACTAGTATTGTTGGAGGATTATTTTTCATTACTTTGCGTTTACTCTGGAGCCACTCCCTCGACACACAATTTACCAAGTGACTCAAATGAGAGACTTATACGGTTTAGGGGTTTTCAGCCAGTCGAGGAAGTTGAACCTTTAAGTAAGTAGTCATTTTGTTCAAACGTGTCCTGGTGAGTTTAGTAAAAACTTTCTTGAATTTGAAGAGTTGCATTCATGTGTTAAGGAATTATATATCGGTACCGATATCTGATTGCTACATGTATGCATATGCAATATCAAATTGTAGGTATTATTTCATACTTGCGTGGGTTTACATAAATCGATGCACTGCAGTGTAACTTTAAGGAGATACAAGCTTCAGTAAATTTTTCCAAATCCATTCATATATTCCAACCTTAGCTCTCACGCCGAGGCATTGAACTTCAGGCAACTTATATCTCGATAAGGGATTGGGTCGCAACCCATTTGAAAAGTCGTTGGAGGCAACAAATGAGAGCAAATGAAGAGTATTTCCATAAATGTACTTTTCTTTCGATACATACCGTAGCGGAAAATTCAACAGTCGCGTCAACAGTTTCAGTGAATAAATTATATGGGATTCTTTTACATATTTTAAGACAGAACTTTATAGACTGGGTATTGAAAAGAAGATGATGGTGAATGAAATGAAGTGCACGACTGAGTCGCATATATATGTTGTTCACTTGCGAATCACTCAGATTTAAAATTTAAACAAAATCCTTCAGAAGTTGAAGTTGTTAAGATTTTCCATCTACCTGACTGCCAACCTCGTCGTGGTGTAGGGGCCGAGTAAGGTCAATAACTCTCGGGGACTTCCCCCAGAGGAGTTCTGAAACTAAAGGGTAGTCATCCTAACCCACCCTTTTCCCATTCATTCTTCCCTCCCCCTCCAATTATTCCCCGGGCTGGATTAAGGTGTTATACGACCGATGCCGAGAATCATACAATTTTCCATGATCATGTTCAAATATTGATTTCAAACAAAATCGATAGAATCATAGTCGAATTTTGGAATAAAACCTGGTTTGCCATCTGAATATAGTATATCCACCATAACTCAAATATCAAATTTGATTAAAATCGTTAGAGCCGTTTTCTACTTTTTTCAAAATTGGCCGCTAGTAAAATACTGTTCATTTTGGGGTTAGATTGAAAATTCCGATTTGTAAACCCATGGACCCCAGATATGAAGTTTGAAAGGCTGCAGTCGGGAGTACAGACAGGCAGAATTGAGGGAGCCATTTTAATGAGTGTCTCTATCATAGTAATGTGAAGTTTGATCAAAATCTTGAGATAGATAATTTTCAGGAAAAGAATACTTGTCCTTATAAGTGAAAGTAAAAACGAAACTTTTAATGAGCCAACTGCACCGTTCAAATCCCTGAAGTTGGTTACTGGCAACGTTTTATCCAGGTTCTCGTCCTGAAGATATTACATTCCTTAACGAAAAAAATGTCCTCTCAAGTTACAGGTTGCACCAGGGTAATTTCCTTGCCGCGGAAGGGAGAAAACAGTGTTGACAAATAAAAATAGTTATCGTATTGTGTCTCGTATTTAATAATAATAATAATATTTTGGCTCTAATACAGAGTGAGTCCTAGTTGAGTCCTAGTTTCTCCCAGGGTGAGTCCTAGTTTCTCCCAGCCACTCGTTCTGTGGGCCTCACGAATGGGCAGAATCTACAATTTTTACGCTCGGATGTTTGTCAGACGTCACCGGAGGTGGGACCGTGAAAACATTTTTTTTTTTTTGATTCGCCCGTTGAACCTCCCGCTCAGTGGTCACGCACATAACCATGGCACCCACTCGTTTCTAAGTTTTGTAAACAAAATTCTTTAGATCGGCTTACAAACGCAAAAATTTAATGGCGCCAGTGCTTATTGGTGCGCCAGTAAAAATAAAATGTATCTTCAAGCCTTTACTGGAGCGCTAATTCGATCTCAGCACGCATATATTAGAGAAGTGGGAAGCCTTCCAACTTAAAACAAAAATTATTGATGCTGAAAAATGAAAACAATAACGGAATTGTCAAGAAAACTGGCGACCTAAATTATGTTTCTGTGTGTAAACTTTTATTACCGCGAAATTTTAATTAACGCTATACTAGCGCTCGCAAGTCTAAGTGTGTGCAAGCCCGCCTTAATGCGCATATGTAAAGATTTGCTGGCGCCAGTATTTTCGTTCCAATAAAATCGAATTTATCTCGCCTGTTTTTCAAAAATATTATTATTTTTGACAATCCAATCTGTATTTTTATTTCTGAGCATCAAACGTTACTTTTTGTATAATATTAACAAGATTTTTTTTTTTCGAAAAATATGAAAATTGTATTTTTACTGGCACTAAAATTTACTGGCGCAAGAAAAGAAGGCTTCCGACTGTTACCATTCATTCATGCAAAGTTCGAAATGGGTCGCCAGCAAACATTTCCATAATAATATTGTTTTTTTGCTGGCACACCATTAATTACTGGCGCCAATAAATCATTACATAACCGTACATAAACCCGAATTTAGAACACAAAGTTAATCTGATAATTTCCAAAAACAAAAGCAAAAGCAATGTAAATGGATCCGTAATATTATTACTTTCTAAAGGGTCTTTCATTAAGCGTTTCCTATCTTTAAATTCAAATAAAACAAAGTCTGTGTGACATATCATCGAAATTTTTTATTTGTTTGAAAGGCCTATCGATGTCATTATCTATGGAATATAACATCGTTCAAATGTCCGCCGCGGCTTCTCTGGGTGGCGCGCATCTGAAATGTCCAATTTTCCATGACTCTGGCGCATAAATCAGGCTGAATTTTACCGATGGCATGGGTTATATTGGCTGTGGTTTGTGGCTTATTCGCATAGATCTGAGATTTCAGAAAACCCCACAAGAAAAAGTCTAACGGGGTCAAATCGCACGATCTCGGTGGCTAGTTCACATCACCTCCACGTGAGATGACCATGCCATAACCTCGAATCGCTCGTGCAGAATTTCTAATGTGGCGTGAGCTGTGTGGCACGTAGCGCCGTCCTGTTGAAACCACATGTCGTTGATGTCCATATGATCCAATTCAGGCCAAAAGAAGTTGGTAATCATCGACCTATAGCGCTCGTCGTTGACAGTGATGACGCCGCCAGCCCAAAATCCACACCAAACAGTGATTTTTCGGGATGCATTGGACGCTCTTGGATCTCATGTGGATTGGAATTGTCCCAAGTTCGACAATGGCGTCCCAAATTCGACAATGGCATCCCAAATTCGACAATGGCGTACCCATTCGTCCAGATATGGGCCTCATCGCTGAAGATGATTTTCCGATGAAAATTAGGGTCAGTTTCCAACTGCTCGAGAGCCCATTCAGCGAACACACGTCGTTGTCTATGGTCGTTTACCTTTAGCTCCTGGGTCAGTTGAATTTTGTACGGGTGCAGGCCCAACACACGATGCAAAATTCCCCAGGTTGTGGTCTGCCGAGTTCTTGTGAGCGACGCGAAATCGACTGCCTCGGATTCTCCTGCACACTCTCACGGACAGCGGCGATGTTTTCGGCAGATCTTGCGTTTCGTTGACGTACGGGGGTTGGTTGATCATATACTGAACCAGTGGACTCAAATATATCTACCACACTGCGAATAGTCCTCTCGGAAGGACGATTATGGCGACTGTAAAATGGGCGAAGCGTGCGGAACGTTCCTCGAACAGAACACCCATTTTGATAAAAAAAATTTATTATTTGCACGTGTTGTTGAACACTATATCCGTCCATGGTGATTTGGCAAAACAGACTGAATAAATGACAGCCAATTTGACAGATATAGCTTCAACAATATGGCCGCTATCAACTGTCAAAGTTCGGAAGTTCCTATTGGAAGACCCTGTACGACAGTGTAATTTTTAATTTTGATACATAATTTGTGACAAAGAGAAATAATGCATTTAGACCCCCAAGTCTATTAGCATCGAATGTTGTATCAATCTGGCTATGTCCAGTTTTGGAACTTTAAATTTGAAGCTAGGAATATGAAACTTTAGGGATCCCAAAGCAATAAAGATTTTTGGAATCCATCCACAGTCACGCCACAATAACTGAACTTTAGAAAAATGAAATACTATTTCTCAATATTTTTGTCAGAAATTGAAAGATTTGCTTCTACAAAATATGTACACATAGAGTTGTTCCACAAAAACAGAGGGCGTGTTCTTTAAAAAAAAATAGTTTTGGTGTTTCAATTCAATTCGCTGTTATTAGTGAACATTATTGTGAAGTTCTTATTAATCCATTTTAGTAAACGATAGCAGCCATTCCGACGTTTTACTTACGAAATTATTCTAAAAATAGTAATTTTTGAAAAGAATTTCCTAAATCATGACAAAACACTAACAACTTTAGTTATTAGAGGTCTACGAGCTTATTTAGGTACACATCGTTCAAGCTTCATGTAACCTTCCATTCCCTTAACAGTTGTCCTACCCCAGAATGACGAATGCTACAAGAAAGATTTTCAGAGTGAATGATGTTCTTCCGAATCGTATCATCAATTTGGAAGTTCTCACTCCCAAAGCCACTTCCTGAAATCCTTGTTCTATAGTCATTTCATTTCTCAGACATTATTCTGCGCTTCGAAGCTTTTATATTTTTGTTAAAGATGAGGGTTGCAAAGCGAAACTTACGCTGTTTTTTGATCCAGAGAAATCTCCCTCTGCCCTCTCCCGTTCGAAATTGCAGAAAGAATTGTCAAGTGGCGCTAAGAGTAAGAAAAGATGCTTGGCTTGATATCTTTAGTAATCGTTTTGCATTCAAAAACAGTGGCAAGAAATGACTGTTAATAAGAATCAGTGCTATAGACCGAATCGCATATAAATGCTCTTTTATCATATATCATGAGTTGGCCTGGTCCATCATCTTCTTTAGATAATTTATACACAGTAAACTGAAATACGTCCACTGGCGAACTCGAAGGGGTTGTGAAATTCCATCATGAGAATGAAATAAGATCACTTCTTTATTAACCCACAAAAAAAGTCTGCCTGAGTTAATATCTCTTTAATACTGCGCTTTGGAGGCAATACTAATGCCCTAACGAAATACTTACCTTTCAACTACATAAGCAGAAGGAAAAGAGGAAAGACCATGCTACAGATCTGTGCCCTACATGAGAAGGAGTCTTTCTTGGCCTTCTAAACCAACCATCCATTACTAAGAAATCAGTGATTTGACTTATCTACACCATCGCTTTCCATCAGAGTTCATAAGATTTTCCACCAGAATTCACTTCAAAATTCAATCCAATGATAACATCTGCTACCAAACCACGTGCTTACAAAATATCCTTCCGCGCTATCAACTTCTAAAATCGTATTCAAATACCATGAAATTGTTTCATAAGTTCAATTCAAGTTTTACGTCAGAACAAAATATTATTGAGCCACACTCCTACATAAAGCATCATCCCTATTCCACAAACCGTGCGACCTTGGCATTTTAATAACCTCCTCGGAAGTCTTTTGCCATTTTAATTCCACAGTCTCAATTACATTTGTGTTTGCGCGCCGTCACCCTTCCTGACGCCAGACGCCTTAGATTATTCTTTAATCAACTTTTACAAGCAAACACTAACACACACAAGCGCATAGACAACAATCCAGCACGTAGTATCCTTTTCAATTATCCTATGGGTGCGCGCAATCTTACAACCAAATGCAAACTCTATATTCGCTTTAATGGATTCCTCTTCGCCATTGCGGCATTTTTATTTTCTGTAATCATGGCCGGGAAGGATTATTAACTCAACCGAGTAAACCCACTCACTTTAAGGTGTCCTGGAAATGGTGGATTTCGCACATCGCTGTACTTGACTTCTGAGAGTACTCGTGTACAAACCAACAATAGAGAATATTCAAGTTCACGTTTTCGCAACAGGGGGTTGGGGGCGCACCACCCCCTCATAATTAATTCTGCTCCCAATTGCGAACGACAATGGTTGTCCAAAATAAATTCCATTCTCCATTTTAAACATCAACAGCGCGCAAGGGGATTTGTATTCCTGCGAATCAAGCAAGTAAATTTGCTGCCACGGAGGGAGGTATAAATAAATACCAGTGAAATACAAATACCACAACGCTAACTATGGCGTATACGTAATTTTACAATATCTCCCGCCACTGAGCATCCCTCATCATTAGTCGGGAGTAAACTCTGTCTGTCTTGCAAATTATATTCAATGTACCTGTAAACGGATGGAAAATTGCATTGCCACCCCGCCCACAACCACACTGACATTCGCCTGAAACCGGAAATATTTGCTTGGAAATCGTTTTCAAATACTACCTTCCCTTGGTTGGTCCTTTTGTTGATTGTCGGTGGTTGCTTTCGGTTTGTTATTTGTCATACATTGGATTATTAATTTTCATAAAATTTGAATTGCAAAATACTTTTTCACACACACATACTCATGTTCATGTAATTATTTCTTTCTATGTTTTTACCAGAAAAGGAGTACAAGGGAGGGTGGGGGATGGCCCGTTTTCAATATGGAATCCTCATTCCATTGTGGTCGAGACTATGAATAATTTAGTAAATTTCAACAAATCATTACAATTTATGATATCTGTTTTGTAGACTATTTGACATTTGCGGGGGCCGAGTAGAATGAGAAAATTTGCCGTCGAACGAAGGTTATTTTGAGCTCTCCGACAATAATATTGTTGTAATTAAAATGTCTGGAATTCTCTCATATTTGTGTTGGGTAAGGAGAAACTGACTTTTTGCTCTAAATTAAATGTTGAATTTCTGATGAAGTTTAACTGATGTTGGGGTAAAGTTAACGATTTACTTTTGTAATCAATGTGGACAGTAGTGCTACAGCAATTTGTGCACTACCACCTTGTTTACACGAAAGAGCTTAGAACATTCCCATGATATTTACACAAAAATTATACACCAAACTGAGGTGAGCCGTATTAGCAATTCCACACAATTTGAAGATTCTAGATTAAGCAGTTGCCCAGATACGAGTAAAAGATTTCAGAAAACGTTTGGGTCTGACTGACTAACTGACTCGCTGGTCATCGAAACCTAAAGGATACATCCCGGGAATATGGAATCTTGAAATTTGGTACAGGGGTAGTACTTAATGTGCAGACAAATGAAAAATAAGAAAGTTAGACTTTCGACATGGCTTTCAACAAATGGACGGAGCTATGGTGTGACAGTATAATACGTAAAAGCTATCAAAACTAGTCAACATAGAACTTCGAAAGTTGGTACAGTGCTTGAGATAAAATGAGTAAAATTAATTTCAAAATATTTGGAGAGGATGTGTCAGTATGCTCTAAGGTCATCATAACATATGGGGTATATCCAATCGACGAAGAATCCTGAATTGATACAGATGTAGTACTTGGGGTGTAGACAAAGGACAAAGGTTGACAATTTGACACTTCGCTGCATTTCATCATACGAGTATGTGGCATATCATTTCTAAGGCGTTGATAGCAGATTCTAGAACAGTTTATTTTATTGCAATTGAACGCAGAGTTCAGATAATATAATAATAATATTTTGGCACTAACAGAACAATGCAGGGCCTGGCCTAACTATTCGCAGCCACTCGTGCTGTGCGCCTCATGAATGGTTTGGACCTACAGTTTTATGCCGTTTCTGAAGGGCAATTTTCTCGATTGAGAGAAGCTTCTCCTGACAGTTTTTACTCGCGGATGTTTGTCAGACGTTCGCGAGAGGCGGGACCGTAACTGCATTCGAAACATGAACCTCCCGTTCAGTGATCGCGCACTTAATCACTGAGCCACGGCGCCCACAGTTCAGATAGGTTTGCAGTAAAAGTGGCCCTAAGATTGCTTAACGGTGATTTGTTTTTGTCACGAAATTATTACACTACGTTCGGGGCGGACCTGGGCCTCAACCAACATGCTTCTGCATCCAGCTCGATCCTTACCTAACTGTCTCCAATTTTGTACGCCGAGTTGGTTGAGGTTCCCTTCTAAATGTGCACGCTTCCTCTATGACGGTGTCCTTCTGGAGTGGATTCATAGATTCTCCGGGCTGGTGCGTTGGTGTCTAAATGTTGCATATACCCTAGCCATCTAAGCCGATGAAACCTTCATTAAGCCTTCTCTTCCACACCCCGTCGATCGATATAAATAGGACCGATCACACGTGCGCTCAAAGCAACCACGTTTCTAGGCTATACAACAGGACTGGGATTATAAGGGTCTTGTACGAGTACAAAGTTTACTTACGAGTAGTTGCTTGTGAGAGGGCTTTGCTGCACATTTGCCTTCTCAGCCCGAAGAAACAGCAATCCACACTGATGTCATTATCAGACTTCACCGTAGAGCCTAGGTACACAAAGTTCTTTACCACCTCAAAATTATATCTGCCCATAGTTGGATTCTGTATAAGGCGCTGATGTTGAGTGTCCCTTCATGTAGACAGAACACCTTTCGTTTTGCTTTCATTCACCGCTAAAGCCATCTTTGCCATTTCCGTCTCAAAACTCACGAATGCACCACTGACGGCCCGCTAAGTTCTTCCGATTATATGAATGTCATCGGAGTATGTGAGTAGTTGCACAGAATTTCGAAAAATTGTACCTCTGATACTGGCTTGTGAGCTTCGTACAGTTTTTTCAAGTATGACGTTGAAGAAATCTCATGATAGCGCGTCACCCTGTCATTTCTGACATCAAACGGTTCGGTGGTGTTCTTACCGACATTGATCGATCAGGGGAACCTTTAACCCCAAACTTAAGTGGGCTATCCAGAGTAGTAAACAAGTAAAACACGAGTTTAGCAGCGATCAGAGCACTAAATAGAAATAAAGCGGTGGGGCTTGATGGTATAACTTTCTTGTTTTCTAAACTGCGCCAAATAAACTCGTATATGTGGGTAGAACCTCTGTGTCTCCTTAGAAAAAGTGCATGGAAAAGTGAAAACTATTCCAAATGAAGAATTGATTGGAGAGGTATTCGCATTTCTTTTGCAGTTGTCAAAATAATATGGATTGGATCTAAGAAGGCTTCCCATCTTAAAAGGGAAAGTTTCCACTCAGCCTTCCCCTCCATTGAAAACATAAACATCTTGAAAATGATCATCGGGCAATGCGTTGAATATAGGTTACATTCTAGTGACTTAGAAAAGGCTTTCGCCAAAGTAAATTAAGAATTTATTGTTATCTAGGTTGACTAAATAATTTTATAAAGATTACCTACGAGGTTTAAAGTGAAGTCCAAAAAACAGTGCTACCCGAGTAAGCATTACCGGACAGCAGGTCGAGCAAATTGATTCGACTTTCTTCATTCAGGAATAAATCAACGAAGGATTACACTGAACAGCTCATGATATCTGAAAATCTGGAAAATCTTGCTTTAATGTATGAATATTTACTACTGTCTACAATTCTGCATAAACTAATATCTTTGCAAATCATATATCAAACGACAAGCTTCATGCAAGAAGATAGTGACAATGCATCCATCACTCCTTAAGACGCGAAGGAAATTTTTGCAATTAATTTGTTTGTACGAGTACGTATGTGGTGGTATTCTGTATTCATTCTTCTTACTTTGGAGATCTCAATATAATCCCTATTGAGACAAACCCCATGCAATTGCAATTGATAGCTAATTGTTCAATTAATCTCTTTCCACACGAATACGACCAATCATTACACCGAAATGTCTTTTCAGGCAAAACCATCAATTAAACACCCACATACAATGCAAAGTTTTTTATTGCCCTGACGCAAACAACAACCTAAAACGCATTACATCCAGAAACTATAATTGATGGCTGTTGCAAGTTCGTCGATGGCGCAGATATATAAATCACTTCTATTGCCCGATTTCAATGTTTTAACTGTTTTTTCCCAGCCCCACCAAAGATATACCTATACCTATACAGTGCCCATAAAGATAAACCACCATTCATCTAATGGTTGTTACCAACATCCTTTCAACCTCACGAGTGATAAGGGATCCCCTACACTTAGGCGAAACACTTCAAAGTTAAAGCAATTTGTCTGATAAAATTACTTCATAAGCCAGGTGAGCAAAGCAAGTCTCCCCTGGAGAATAAAGTGGGAAAAGGGGCAACGAAAAACCATTGTTGCAATATGTATCGACTCCCTCTGGTCAAATCACTTCGATTGGAATCTATTCATTCTAATGGATTTCTTTGAATCCCTTCGTAGATACTTCATACGCAGAGCAGAGGCAGCACAAAATCCAACGAGCTATCGATTGTAACTTCTATTCAGGGTAGTACGAGTATCTATCCCATGCCATTAGGGCACAAGCAAAAGGAAAATAAATACGAAAGCAAACTGCTATGACATTGTCGAATTTTTCTTCAAAATGATACGAATGTCCTGGTGCCACTCGTTTCTTTTACTATATACTCGTATGTGTGACAGTTTCATGGAGAAATGAGCTGATATACTATATCTGGTTGAGTATTGTCTTACTCTTTTGAAAGGAGGACAAGTGATTTTTTTTTGTCTTCCCTAAGCGTGTCCTTGAATCACAAAACGGATATCACATTCCAATGTTCTTCGTCCATTAATGCAATGTGCACAGGATATGAATTACTTTCGTAAACTTGGAGGATGAGTAAAACATTTGCTGTGTGAGATTGGAGTTTAGACGTGCTCAAGGATCTACGATGCGCTTTAATATTGCAAAAGCATTTAAGGAGGTCAGTCAGTTAAATGGCGTTGGCCTTTGTGAAGTTTTACAGTGCCACCCGCAAACATGGTGTACGAATTCAAGGAGGAATACAATTTTATGTTTCAATCGATTTTTATCGCAAAACAACTTGGCCATACGTGCCTTAATGAGTCCGTCCTGATAATTGCAACTTAAAATTGCAAATACCTTTTATTTATTAACGACTGCGATAAATTCGAAAGAGAAGAGCAGAATGTGAATTAATGAGTGGATGGAATTTTGTTCGTTCTGCGGAGGTGGAAAGAATTCTTCAGATACCTTTGTAGAGAAAAATTCTTCAAAGGCTGGATGAGTTTTTTCTTCTCCGTTTCCTGGACGTGGAAGTTTGTGAGAGTTCTTTGCGATTTTAATTAACTTTCATTGCAGTTGCTGGCAGATCCAAATGGGTACATTTTATAGAGTGGAATGGTAGAAGTTTGTTGGTCCATTTGGCCGATGATTGGAAGAAAATTAAATTAGGGACATTTCAATGAAAGACCAGTTCTATTACATTTGTGGACCACAAATACGAGACTTGGTAAATTAAATTTAAAGGAATTTTCATTACCACTGAGGTTTCATATGTTTCAAGAGGAAACTGATACAGAGTGTATTTTTTTTTCTGGGAATGCTGTAATTGGAGTATTGGTTCCCCCTCAGGTATTCTCAGTTTTGAAATTTTGTCAATTACAGTTTCGTGGAACGTAATTGGATCAGCAGCAAGATGAGTAAACTTAGATTTCATTTGGAGGGGAAAATGATTTTTAATGGTAACTAGGGTGTGATTTGTCAGAGAATAGTTATGGTGAGGACGAAACTTGACACGCCAAGGACTGTGGCTGGCACACACTGAAAGAGAAATCACAAAAGTTACTAACGACAGATGTATGCCTCAAGGATACAAGTTTTGATTTTAGTGCCTAATGAATGAACTTGTCATTTTTTTTTCCAATTGATTGATGTGATGTAGATAAATGATGTTTTGGTAATGTACCTACCTACATATATTGTCCTCGAATATAGGCATTTGTGTCCTTGTTTTGAAAATGTATTTAATTGGAGTTGCATCGTAAAATTACAACATCATCGAGTACATGTGGTGAAATATTATTATTAAACTGAAATAATAATAACAGACAGGAGTGTAACTAGGAAGATTCAAATTATTCGTCCAAATTTTTGCGGTGCTTTGCCAAGAAATGGAACGCATCGGTTAGGTGCACGAATTTGCAGTTCGAAAGTTGGTGCTGTCCAACATTTGTAGATAGTCCTGCTGATTTCGAGAGTAGTAGGTTAAGTTTTGTAAATCTGGCTGTATGACTATTTGGATTAATAGCTCTATGTAGGTACGTACCCCGTTTACACAAAAGGCGGTATTTTGTACCACACCAGCACATATCTCTGTAGCAATGGACAATAGTCGAACATTTCACACTAAGAGAAATCTTGAAAAGAAAAGAGTTTGAAGTCAAATTATCGTCTGTTTAGGGATTTGTAGAATGATTACATATATATAGGTAAGCTGCGTACGTAATATGCACTAGAAAATACCTGGTGCACTGTGCAAATTGGAAACAATCCGTTGGAACTTTTTCAGTTTATATTTCATAGGTTTGTTCAAAAGCTGGGCTACCCATCCGTACACAACCCCAATTGAACATTAGCCGAATAAATCCAGCCTGAATTGAAGACAAAACAAAATACATGCTGTCAAGATACAAAGAATAAATAAATAAATATTTGGCGCAACAGCTCTTTAAGTGCCAGGGCCTAGCTTCTCGCAACCACTCGTGTTGTGTGCGTTATATTTTTTCACACGAATGGAAGGGACCTACAGTTTAGTGCCGTATCTGAACGGCAATTTGTTTCGAGAAGCTTTCTCGTGACAACAATACCCTCGTATGTTTGTCAGACGTTCGCGAGAGGTGGGATCGTGAAAAAACTTTTTGGTGTTTTCTGGGATTTGAACTTGGAACCTCTTGCGTAGTGATCCGACACACTAACCACTACGCCACGCCGCCCACGATACAAGAAGCATCAGTCCAAAATCTAGGACAAAACGTCATGGTCGATTTTCTTTCAGTATAGCCGGGTACAATCAACCAGCTATTTAGGCAGCAGCCTGAGATACAGACAGACAGACATACATTTACGAATTTTTTTATCATAGTATAGTTACAGCCCTTTTGGAATGGATTATATGACACCCTGTCCTTCATCTTTTTACATAACTCAAACAAATTATTTCGTTGTGGAGTTTTTAATTAAAGTACAATAATATTTTGCCAAATCTATTTTCTAGAAGATTTGATCAGAATAGTTTTTATAAGGACATTTTCCTACAAGACAAGCGGGCATGGCTCAATACTTGAATTCTGATAGTATCTTTAAAATAAAGTTGATCATCGCTGTTTCAAAAAATCTAAAAAAAATGAAAGGAAGGACAGATTGACAAACAGAGATTGTATGGGGGTATTTCTCTGCGTTGCAAGTTATGTGTTAAAACCATTTGGTTTATAGCAAGGCTGTCCAAACCGCGGCCCAAGGCATATATAATGTGGCCCAAGAAACGAGCAAACAACAAATTCAAAAATCAACCAAAACGCGTAAACCAAAAACTATAAAACCGTTCCAGGTAAAACAGAAATTATGGCAGGCCCAATCAAATGCAAACAACTTTTTGCATTTCAACACCTTGTCCAAACATATTCCCAAAAAACGGGAAAAAATATGCGGTCTTACTTTTCGATTCGAAAATAGATTTCAGGATATTCAGAAAAATAATCAAAATTTTTATATTTTTGCGATTCCATTTACAGTCGATATATGTAGTTATGCTGCCAGATAATTTTCAAATGGAATGCATAGAGTTGCAATCTGACATCCAACTTCAAAAGTCGCTTTGTTGGACTTTTGTAAATCTGCCCAGAGGCAAATATCCCGCTCTGCACAGTCATGCGTTCTTCACGTCATCATTGTTTGGAAGCACGTACATATGTGAACAATTATTTTCAAGAATGAAGCATTCTAAGTGTAAAATTAGAACCAAAATGTCCGATGAACACCTTGAGGACTGCCTGAGAATTGGCAACCACTTCAACTGAACCAGATACTCGCATTGATGCATTAGTTTCTCAACTTTATTGCCAAATATCACCTTAAGATTTGGATTTATACAAGGTGGGGCAAAAGTAATGTCATAATGTGAATGTGCCATAATTTTTGCAAATGGCGTCAAATGTCATTGTGCTTTGACATTTATGTTGTAGACAGATAGAGAGTTAGTTGACAATAAGCAATGGAGCGATACACACCTGAAGAATGCGGAATTATTGTTACGGCTTATGTGACCAATTCCGGTCTGTTGTTTTAACGCAGCATGAATTTTGTCGTCGTTTTCCAGGCCGTCCTGTACCATGCGCGAACAATTAAGCATTTGGCTGAGCATCTCGTGCAAACTGGGTCCATAGAATATCACTACTTTGACCGAGGATGTCCAAGAGAGTCCACAAAAATCGACGAGACAACGATGCACACAATTTGGCATCAGCAGACGTTCGTTCCGTCAAATTTTGGTGAAAGACTTGAAGATGTTCCCTTATAAAGTGCAAACTGTCCACCAATTGCTGCCTGCTGACTGTCAAGTGAGGTTAACTGACTGATTTCGTATCCAAAATCATAATGAGCGACGAAGCCCATTTCCACTTAAGTGGTTACGTGAATAAACAAAATTTGCATTTCTGGATCACGGAGAATCCACATGAAATGCATGAATAGCTATTGCATCCCCCCGTAACTGTAACTGATGAGCGCTACAGACAAATGTTAAACGAGTTTTTTTTTTGCCGCAAGTTGTTGAATTGGGTTTCGAACATTGTTGGTTACAGCAGGACCTCTCACACAGCTCGGGCAACAATGGAGATTTTGAATCACCAATTTCCGAGCCGTGTGATCTCCCGCTTTGGCGATTTGAACTGGCCGGCCATATCTGACGGCGCTAGACTTCTTCCTTTGAGGCTTTTTGAAATCACGCATTTACCACAACAAACCACAAACCTTACAAGTCTTGGAAGCCAACATTGAAAAAGAAATCACCAGTTTGTAGCCAGATGTTTTGCGAGCAACAATTCAAAATGCCGTAAAACGAGCACAAATGTGAGATGCACATGCTCAAGAGGTGGTCATTTTACTGATATCATTTTTTCAATTTAATGTCAGCACCTTCTAATAAACTTTTCGTGCAAACAGAGCCCAATTTTTTTCATTTCACAACAAAATGGCAGCCAATTCACATTACGACATTACTTTTGCCCCACCTTGTACATAAAATGAATAAACAATATCAATATTTTTTTTTTGCTCGTCAGCTGTAACAATATATTTGTGGCCTAAAACACCGTGTCTGCTTCCAATGTGGCCTAGGGAAACAAAAAGGTTGGTGTAGAGCAATCATTGTTCACCACTAAAAAAAAAAACATGCAGGAAAATTACAATTTTTCTTAAACGGATCGTATGATACCCTATCCCCCAACTTTCACCCCTAATAAAGTGAGCGTGGCGCTACGAAATTCGTAAAACCGAAGCATTTATATCTTTTTACTATCTATGATATTTCCACGATTTTTAAGAAATTTTACAACGTTTTCTTAGCAGAAAATGGACGTGGCTTCCAAAATTTGTAACCGAAGTTCACGGATTCTGAGGAGATGTTCACAATAAGGCGTAACCATCACCGTGAATAGCTTTGAAAAGGCAATATATGGAAAAAGCAAGGAAACGACCCAAAAAGTGGGCGTGTTTGGAAGAAATGTACAAAAAGTCAGCGTCTACATATTTTACCTAGACAATATTTTCAATTTGAGAAAAAACGATAATAAATCCTTTTCTACAGCGTTGATAACAAATGTATGTCGAAAAGTATGCCAAGTTAGATATTGTCGACCGACCAGAAATCTATAGTTTTCTATGTTATTCTTAGAACCAGTTTTCCATTCATCAAGGAAAGTAGCAGAGGACAACGAGTAATGAAATAAAAAAAACAGGGGATAGAAATAATTGCTGGTATGCCATCAGCGCCGGCTTTTGAGTTGGACCTGAAACTAGTGACCGCAGTAAGGATATCCTGTAGTACAAGTTCCAATGAAGCAATATCAATCTTGGGTAGTAAGCCAGATTCAAAATTACTATAGGGACTGGAATTAGAATATACCGATTCAAGAATTTGGGCAAATAATTCAACGATTGTTTGAACATCATTAGATTCAACAATCCATTAGAATTTGTCTAATAATCAACAAAAGACCAAAAACACTTGGAAACACATTTCACTTCACTTTCATGATATAATTTTCGTGCACAAATTTTGTTTTAAATTTATTCAAATCGGTACATTTCTGCAGAAGTTTTTGTCGAGTATATACGGAAAAACGTAAGATAATGTCACACACAATCGTGTGTACAGGCATTCGTAGTCAAGTGAAAAATCACTTTTATTTAAATTTTTAGTATAGTACAGTTAGAATCTAATCTTATCTCAGACTCAGGCACAATTTATTGAAACAATCACTATTAATACAAGGGTGGGTCAATAAGTCCCTGAAAAATGAAATTAGGAACACTTTTTTCGGTATAAAAACATTTTATATTTCAACATAGTCTCCTTTTAGCTCTTTACGCTTCATCCAACATTTCTCCAATTTGTTGATGCCCTCCAAACAATACGATTTCTCGAGCCCCTCAAAATAAGCGTTTGTTTCAGCGATGACCTCTTCATTCGACCCAAATCTCTTATCTCCGAGCTTTTTCATGTTTGGAAACAAGCAATAGTCGCAGGGAGCTAAATCTGGGGAATATGCTAGATGAGGAAGGAGTTCGTAGCCTAACTCATGCAATTTTGCCATTGCGACTGCGGACTTGTGCGCCGGTGCGTTGTCCTGGTGAAAAAGAACTTTTTCTTCGCCAAATGCGGCCGTTTTTGCTTCAAATCGGCTTGGAATCGATCCAGCAGCTGTGCATAATATGCGCGCGCATCCCAAAAAACTGTCGCCATGACCTTGTTTGCTGACAAACCCACCTTGGTCTTCTTCGGCTTCGATTCACCAGGAGAAGTCCATTGTTTTGGCTGTTCCTTGGTTTCTGGTCTGTTGTGGTGAATCCAGGTTTTACCAACGGTTACGAAACGACACAAAAACTCAGCCGAATTTTTCTGGAACATCGCCAAACACACCTTTGAAGTTGTCAAACGAATGCGTTTGTTGTCGATTGTGAGCAAAAGCGGCACCTATCTTGCAGAAAACTTTTTCATGTCCAAATATTTATGTAAAATCGAAATCACTGAGCCATGTGATAAGCCTGTGGCCTCTTCAAGCTCGCGCACTTTCACTCGCCGATCGTCCATTATCAAACCATGGATTCTGTCGACCATTTCTGATGTGGTGACCTCAATTGGGCGACCAGAACGTTCGGCGTCACTTGTGCTTGAACGACCGCACCGAAATTGAGTGAACTAGTGGTGAATGGTTCCAATCGATGGTGAAGAGTCCCCATAATATTTGTCAAGCTTTTGTTTGGTTTGCGTGATAGTTTTTTCTCGCAAAAAATAGTTTTTAATGAGCACTCGAAATTCACTTTTTTCCATTTTAACGAAAATGCTATATAAAATGGCTGCCACAACAAAACTATTTGACAGCTCTGTCGGAAAATTTGGGTGTGTTCTTTTAAAATAATGATTCTTGACAAAAAAAAAAATATAAAATAAATTTAAGGTGACGACACAATTTGTGTTAATTTTCAGGGAGAAATTTTTAAGGAAATATTTGTTCGTTTATTATGATAAAATCAAATTAAGAGGTGAGATCGCAAAAACTTAACTATTTACCAAGAACTATAGCAAATCTATTTCTTAAATGTGTTATTCTTTTGTTGATCCATTGAGTGCATCTAGCCACTATAATGTTTTCCAGTAGTTTTGTTGACCTATCTCTGTTTTATGGTGATACTCGTACAGCAAAAGTGGTATTTTATACTTCCTATATGTATATGTACTTCCACGTAACTACTGCTTAGAGCTATCATATGAAATGAAACTAGAGACCTTGCAATTTTGTGAAAATCATTTTGCTGTTCTCAGAAGTCAAACAAACAGCTTTCCGAGTATATGGCAAATATTTCGATTTAAAGTGAACCAAGGTTCGCAGTTTTCGCTGGAAATTTCCAACCTAAGAGTACACAAAGTTTCATTATAAATTTGCGATTGCAGGAAGCAATGTAGTTTAATCCATGGGCTTGCTTGCTTACAAACAAGCTAATTTAAAAACGGCAAATTGTTAGTTTTCTGGGAACTGGCTCTGACTTGCTTGACAGATATTTTGCTCTTACGAGTAGCTAATGAATTTTACCAGGAAATTTCTATTTACAATTTTTAAAGTTTGCTTTCCTTTTCAGTATTTGATGGTATGATAGGTAGTTACCTAAAAAAAAAATATAAAAACTTTTTCTATACAAATATTTCTGGAAAATTTGTCAGAGCCCCCTAGGGGTATAATAGGGGGCATAACTCGCAATTGCATTCAAAAGTTTTTCTGTGCTCTGCGCAATAAAATGTATCTAGGTACTTCAACATCAACACCTATCGTAGATTGAAAGTCCTTTTGAATAATTCTGTTGAACGAGTGTAGAAGAAATGTAAAATATTTGAGTGGAATAGTGAAGTGAAAAATTTATCAGTTTATTCGAGATTATTGACGCACATTTATTGCTCCCCCAGGAAAAATGAAACAAGTTGGATATGTACCGAGCAGATGTTAAAAACTTTTCGATAGATGTACTCGTAATGCCATAAATAAATTTTTCTATTAAAAGATTATTCAATCATATTGATTACTGAAGCTATGCACATCGTCATTGCTCCTGGGTGGTTATTAGTCGAGAAACTACAAAACATGATCTGAGCTTCTAGCTCAAAATAGCTGAAACATTTCATTCTTTTGTTTAAAATTGTTACTGCATACTTTGGATAATGGAATTTTTTTTCTTGAAGTTATAATATTTCAAATTCTGCTCTAGTTGAAGAGACGTTAAACAAAAAAGGAGGAGTACATGGTACATTTTCTTTTTTAACAATTTTAGGTTACAGTGAAGATGGAGTGTGGCAACTGATTTAACATGCGTGATAAATAATAAGCATAGTGTTAGAACAGAGTGTCCTGGCATGTTTTTTGAAAAGTGAAAAAGTGTCAACTTGCAAAAAAGTGTCAACGTTGACCATTTTTACTCGAATGTGAGCAGCTTCGTTCCCTCTCTAGAATTCCTTAGAGTTTTGAAAGAATTTTGAAACGTCGAGCCTTAAGCCTTTGCCTTTGCAAAGAGAAGTACGAGTAGAATAGTAAAATTAAAGTGCGTGTTCTCTTGCCACTGAGAAGAGGGGCAAAAGACGAGGTGCGTCAGACATTTCTGTCTGAATGTTTGTTCCATCATAGATTTTAGACGCCTCAATAGCTTTTGAAAAATTAGTTTTCACATTTACTTTATATAGATATGTGTTCCATTTAGAAAGTGTCACTATTTATATTGGATTCAGTATACTTTTGGATATAGCTCCCATAGTTAATTTTATTAATCCCAAATGAGTAGAATAGAGTACTACTTCAAAGGCCTAATATTTTGTTGTAACCACAACGTGGGTTAGTAGGATATCTTTAAACCTATTCTCCAGGCTCAATGGTATGAGGTTCACCTTTCATACACTTTGTTCTAAAGCAAAATCTACGCGAGCAATTCGGAAGCTACTATATAAAGAAAACAAACCTTACAGCAAAATATGTGACTTTCCCGACTAAATACACACAGTGAGCAATTGCTCTCAGACTCGTAATATTTTCATTAATCATTAATCATACTTTTTCTCAAAATATTGTGTTAAAATTTTTTTTTCGAAAAGTTGAGTTTATCTCGAAATTGTAAGGAAAAGTTTGCGTCAAATAATTTTAATTGATTTAATGGATATTTCTTGTTCGCTTAAAGGAGGACTTACTTATGAACTAAAAAAAAGGGTGTAACTACGCTAGGTTAAGTTGAGGTGGCTATCAGCTAAAAAAGCCAACACACTTAGAGCAGTAATAGATCCACTGTGATACCACATGGGTACTCATTAAACCATTTGAAGTTTCTGATGAAGCATAGAAGGTCCCTATCGTCTTTTTATTCAGATCATTTAGGTCGTTGAAACAGAGGGCTCCTAAGTGGAGTTTCTTTCTTTTGGGGAGAGAAGGTGAAGCCAAGCCTTGTTGCATGCTTGCCTATTAGACAGTGGCCAGTTATGACACCAAATAACAGTGCTATATGCATTCTATTGAGATGAATCAAATTCGTAGAGCGTTTCAGATCCAAATCGGTTTTGTCGCTAGACAAGTTGTACCACTTGTCCACCCAGAATTTGTCCTTTCAATAGCATCCAGCATTAATTTAAGTTTGCATGTAGCGATAGGCATGCCCAGTAAGCTTTTATCTGGAAGGATGGGTATTGTTGTTCCATGTCTGGCAAAATTTGTCAGCCTTGCAATTTCCTGGAATATCCCTATGCCCCCGCACCCAAATTAGTCGAATATTAAACTCGGCAGTCTAGAGCTGTTATAGAATTTGTTGAGGATGATTCCAAGGATTTGATTGCTGCTTGGCTGTCTGAAAAGATGCGGATATCAACGGTCGATATCACGTTTTTCTTTAGCCAAGACAAGGCTTCCTTTATTGCCATTATCTCCGCCTGGAACACGCTGCATAGGTTTGGGAGACGAAAGGAGAGGTTTAGATTAAGATTATAAGAGAAGACACGACCACCCACACCGTCGTCACTTTTTGAACCGTCGGTATAAAAATGTAACGACTTATCTTCCGTGAAACCACCTTCTTCCCAGAATGCTCTGGAAGGGACTGTAACTTGGAAGTTTTTGTCAAAATTGAACTTGTGTATGGTGTAGTCAATGTCTTCAGAGAAGATATTAAACTATAGAGGCGTGACTAAAATACCTTTTTGGACCACCGTGAAGTAGCTTTACGGCGAATAGCTGAGTTAGCTGCAATTTGCCTACCAAAAATGTCGAGGGGTGTTAGATAAAAGAGAGTGTCCATAGCTGCGGAAGGTGTCGTTCGCAGTGCTCTGCTACTGCACGGACAAGCTGAACGTTGGACTTTGCTTAATAACTTCTGGTTTATCGCCTTATCCAAGGCAGTCTACCAGACAACTACCCCGTACATAAGGATCGGTCTGATGACTGAGATATAGAGCCAGTGAGTTAATCTGGGTTGTAAGCCCCATTTGTTTCCAATGGCTAACGGTATAACTAGGTAATAGTAAAAGTTGGATCCATATATATAACATATTTTTGCTCGACACTCAATTCTCTACCAGATTCCATAGTAGCGGCTTTTATTTAGGAACCATCCTGTATAATTTACAATTTTTGAGTTACAGCTAAAGGGGAAGCCATGAGTACCGCGAAGAAGAAATGCGAAATTCATCAGGTTTGTAGGCCGAGGATCTATCTCCTTCTTCTTCTTTTCCTTACAGCGAAGTTTTGATCCGAAATAGAAGGATCACAACCCTCCCACTTTACTGCATCCCTACTGGTCCGCCTGTGGGGTTTGATCTATATCCAAATACAAAAATACAAGGACCATACAGTAAAACACTATATGGACGTGTACTTATTTCTAAGGCCTCCAAAATTGCTTCTTCGGCCAGATACTGGTCAGTTTACTTTGACAGAGAAAAAACACCCTCACAGTGCTAGAAAAGATATCCTTGGCCAAACAAATGAAGTATTCGTAAAGATATCTTCCTTCTTGTCTACAGTTGAGACAAGTGCTAATATCGTGTCCATCGGATAACTTAATTCCCTTGGAACTGGGAGTGGTCCTACTACTTAAGTAGGCATTCATCCCTCTCATTGCCAGACAATTTCTTATTTTTTCTGCCGCTTAAAAAGTTACGCTGACATTTTTAAAAGTTTAAATCTAATTCTTAATAAACTTTGCTCTAACAACATCCAACATTTCCTTACAAAATATCCTTCAAAGTTATTTTTCTGAAAAAAATAATCTTTTCGCAGATAAAAAATAACGAAAATCCCTCAATTTGGCCTCTACCCTCTAACCAATCGTTTGCGTGCAGATTTACACAGCCTCAACAAAAGTTTTCTATTTATTTTCCTCTCGGTTTATTTATTATTTTACTTTTTTTTTTTTTATCTAAATTCAAAAACATGTGAAAAATACAACAAAAACTCAAAATTGATTCATGCAAAAACCGTAAGAATGAAAGCCTAGGAAGGACTCAAGATCGCAGAACGACACTGCTCAGGAGGTGTTTCGCATTCAACCAATGTGTCCTCCCCAATGCCTACCACCTGGCTCCTTGATACTTTGACATATTTACTTATTGATTAGATCAGATTTCCCAGGCGAAAGTTTTTCTTTTCTTTTGGATTTTTTTTTATTTTCTCGCCCAATTTGAGGTTCATCAATATGGCTGCTTTGTCAGGAAAGACAGAAAAAGTGTGGTTTTCTCCAGGACAAAGAGGACTTTTGTGAGAAACGAATGAGACACATTTGTTTTGTTTTGCCTGTCTGGTTGAAGGTGATAAAATGTTGTTTTCTAATACTATACGTGGTTTGATGAGTTTCTTTTTTTCCGAAGAACACTTTCCCGAGGGAAATTAATTCGCGACAAACTCTCATAATATATTGTGCGTGAAAGTTACAAAGTGACTTGTGTTTTATTTCATTAAAAGATTGTCTTTCATTTTTATTTTTATTATTATTTTTTTCAGATGCTAAAACAAAAGTTGTTCAATTCAGATTTGGATTTAGAATAAGTAATCGACTTTAAAACTTAAAAGTGATTCTGATTTTCCATCGAAGATGTTAGCTTTTCGATCAACCGCTTGCCTAACTCGAAATGAAATTAGTTTTCATTATGAATAATTCAATTGCAAGTGATAAATTGGAAATTTAATGATTTCATATTTTCAAGTCTAGCTATTTGAGGATGAATATTGGCACTACATCTACATACATAAGTTGATCCAGAAGACAAATTTAAAATGAAAACTAATGACCCATGGGGGAGAGAAAAACGATTTGCGACAGTTGGTCGCCGCCTGTGATCTCCAGGGAATGTAGGTTATTGTTAATTAGCTTAATTTGCAATATTTAAGTTTTATTTGTGTCCTTATTTCTTGTCAGAATGAATGAAATTGAATTAAATAATTAAGTCCAAAAGAATAATTACTAAGCGGGGAGTAGAATTATCTCTTGTATCAATTGTGAGATAATTACCTGCTTCGGTAGCGATAGCGCGCAATTTAATTAATGAATTTCAGAAGGGTGCACATTGCGATACCCAGTGAGTAAATATTTACTACAGTGAGTAAATATTTACTACAGTGCCAAGCAGCTCCATAATCTGAGTTGTTGTTGACTACTGAAGTGGGCATACAACTGCACCAGACTATCCACTGCTGTACCACTGTTGGCGGAAGACTCGAAGAAATCGAGTTTTTTATGGGGCTGATTATTCAGGGTCATCAGATTAATCTATTATGGAAAAGCTTCTAATAATTTAAGCATGCATGGTCAATTTAAGGTAAATGTGTGATAGTTTTGATGGCTTTTAAGTTAGAATTTCGTAAAAACCTACATTAATTCTCATCTAAGGACTAAAAGGAACCACCGGGCAAAATTGCATATTCCTAGTTTCCGATATACAATGCTAAATCAGTCAGCCAACCATTGGGTTTAACAATTTGTATTAATTTAGATTGCAATACAACAATTTGTCTTACTGGATTTAGGACTTCGGAGCTTTTGGTAAATTTCGTTTTACAGCAGGGTGGTGACCTTCTGTAAATGGCAATGATTTGGCATAAGATACACTTACACTCCTCCACATCTGCTGCTTATTCATTAAAACATTGAATACCTTCAAATAAATCTTTCTTATGTATTTGGGGAGTAATTTTCCTTCAATTAAAGAAGACTTTATGGGATATGAAATTTCATTTTCATAAACCTACACAAAGTAACACTGGAATGTCCTCCACCTGTGCTCATTAAAATGCTCCTAGGAATGACAAATTTTACAGATTACATTGACATTACTCTTATGTTGGAAAAGCGAAACATATGTGCCATTCAGTACGAAGTAAATTAAAATGTTTAACTTATTTACTGAATTTGCAATTTCTTGCAGCTGGAATTCGAGAATTATGATTCAAAAATGTTTATTGAAAATAAAATCTAAATTCATTTAAATGAAAAGCCCAGTACACACCTGTATACGTGTGCTGTAAACATCTAAAAATTGTACAGAAACACTTTTAAAAAAACAGTTTTTTTTAAAAAAAAAAACATGCATCATGAATGGAAATGCGAAATGTTCGAATTCATTGTCTAAGAATTTGGATCTAGATTTGCGGATCCAGCAGTATCTGCAGCTACATAAGGATTGAGTTGGCTGTAGAAACTTGTAAAAGCTAGTATTTTGGTTGTACCTTACATATGTCCTTACATTCCAATTAAAATGTACGAAAGCTATTGCTCTTATATAAAAATTAAAATTGAATTTTAACTTTAGACCGTCGAGCATAGGTTAGGTTAAGTTAGGGTGGTACGAATTTTTTAGATTTCAAATTGCACTCTCGTAGTAAAGTGGGCGTGTTTTTGGGTAGAATTAAGAAATTGTGACAATTACATTGATTAGGGATCCGAAAAGATTTTTTTTGAAATTTCATTTACGTGACTCAAAATTTAAGGCCCAAAAACTGATGACATACGGTGGTCAGATATAATCATTATTTCACTATATTACAAACTATGAATCAAAATTAATAAACGAGTACTCAATGAGACGGGTTACAACTATTAGTTTACGTACTAGAAACATACTAAGGAGCATACAAGAAAATTGCAATCCATCTAGAACGGACCGTATGATACTCTATCCCCCATCAAGTGAGCGTGGCGTTACGAAATTCTTAAAACCGACGCAATGACATCGAGGATATTTTCGAGATTTTTTTGCGAGAAGCTAGGCCAGGTCCTGCATTGGGCTATTAGTGCCAACAAAATATTTATTTATATCTATTTTATTACAAAACTGTTGTTACAACTTCGGCCTGGCACCCAAAATTTGTAACTGAAGTTCAAGGATTCTGAGGAGATATTCACAATAAGACTTAAACAGCACCGTAAATAGATTTGAAGAAGCAATATATGTTTTTTTTTAAGAAAACGCCCCCAAAAAGTGGGTGTGGTCATGTGTAGTGTATCGGTGAAATATAGACAAAGTCAACGTCTAGATATTTTGTAAAGGCAATATTTTTCAATTTCTAACAACAATATTAAGAAAAACATTTTCGGATTCCAGGAAGCTTATATATAGGGTCATCTAACAAGGGGTGTCATTTAAAATTCCGCGCCATTGTTGAACTGTCAACTATCATTGCGATGACTTTTGATAAGTAAAAACCATGGGGTTATGAAATATGGATCGATACACACTCGCACGTGCTGAAATAGTGAAAATTCACTACAAAAACGGTGAATATATCGCGGAAACGTTTCGTACAGTTCGCACTGCTTTTGGTAATCATCTCGCACAACTATAGTGAATTTAATCGATAAATTTGAACGTCTCGGACAGGTTAGTGATGTGAAGACTCCAACTCGTGTTCGTTTGGCAAGGTCAGCTAAAAGATCACATGAGACCATCACATGAATTGGGCCTATCCGCAATCAATTTGCACCGCATTTTGCATAAAGATCTTGGCCTACATGCTTATAAGGTCCAGTTGGCACAAGAATTCAAATCAGCAGACCAAACACAACGCCGTACTTGGGTGCTGGAAATGAATGAACAAGATCATGATTTTTGTACACAAAATTATTCTGAGTGATGAGGCTCATTACCATTTGTCTGGGTACGTAAACAAACAAAACTGTCGCATCTGGGGCTCCGAAAACCCAAGAAAAATAGTGGAACAACCTCTCCATCCACAACGAGTGACAGTTTAATGCGGTTTTTGGGCTGGCGAAAATGATGCTGGTGCTACCGTTTCAGTGAATGGATTGCGTTACCGAACGATGTTGACTGACTTTTTTTTGCCTGAAATTGGCGCTATGGAGGTGGACAACGTTTACTTTCAGCAGGACGGCGGCGCCACAAGGCACACAGCGGATTAAACAATGGCTCTATTGCGTGACAAATTCCCTGGACGTGTGATTTCTCGAAATGGAGACTTCAATTGGATGCCGAGATCATCCGATTTAACACCGTTAGACTTTTTCCTTTGGGGCTAATGGGGCAACGATTCATGCACTAAAAGAAAATATCAAATATCGAATATAATATATGCGAAATCGTAATGAAAATTTTCATCAAAACAATGACTATTTGTAGGCAGAGCCGAGGCGGACATTTGGTAGGTATTGTATTCCATTACTAACCTAAGAATTTCTGTCACCACTTTTCATAAAAATGTTTCATTTTTCTATTGATTTAAAATAATACCTCTTGTTGGATGAGCCTTTACTAAATTTCATGTTCCTAATTCAAAATTTAAGACCCACAAAATAGACGGACATGGTTAGATCGACATAACTTTTGATGCTGATCACAAATCTATACATACACACACTTTTCGGGGTGTATCATTATTATTTTTCTGTGTTGTAGCTAACGAGTATGTATCAAACTGAATATACCCTAGATAGAGTATAAAAGGGCCACAATAAAATGTCGTTAGGATCTAAGAGTGTAACAACGAAATAGAGGAGTATGTACATAACTTTTGTTATCAAATTTACCACAACGATGTCACAAAATTGTAGGTATTTCACTGGCTAATGTCACGTTTCAGTTTAAAATATAATTTTATACATTATTGGCAAGATACACAAATGCAATACTTGTAAGGAAAGTATCGATGAAGCAGTTACTACAGTTTGTAAGCGTTGTATTGTATTTTTTTTTTCCTTAGAAATTTAATTACAATTTAAAAGAACACCCACACTGATTTAAAACCGCTTTGAAACTGCATCAAAGTTAAGCAAAATATGATATTTAGAATGATATTTTTTGAATGACATATATAGGTATGTATGTACGTAAGTTCACTAAAATTCTTGTCCCAAATACATCTCCCTGATTGCAAAAAAGAAAAAAACACAGGTTTTTTAAAATATGTTCATGTCAATTTATTCGTTGACGCCAATATTTCTTGATAAGTAGCATCTTTAAGTCCGGTTTTTTCCAATGGTGTGGAATGCCAAGTGATCGTGCCGTCGAATTAACAGAAATAAATACTCATTACAGACACTCGCAAGTATTGTTGTTTCTCTACCGAGAACCTATTAGCAGAAACATACGTTAACTTGAATATTTTAACAGATTATAAGTAGCATTTCACTTTCGAAATTATTATTACAACAAAAGTCTGGTGACTCTCTCATTTATAATCTGACACGATTTGTCGGCATTTAGTTACATTGCAGATGTCATACATCAATTTAAGTGTAGGCACACAGCCTAAGTGCGATTATAGCTTTTGGGTGAGCTACACACCTTATTTGGAGTTAATGGGTGTAGTAGGTAATGCCGATATGGTGAAGGGAATGCTCGTAAAGTACCTACTTCCGCTAACTTCAATAAAATACGACTCATTTTTACGACTCGAAATATGATGTTACATCTAAATCAAAGAGTCGTTTTTTGCAGAGTGAGGTGTGTTCAACAAGTTTTAAGTGTTGGCGGAGACGTTAAATGTAGATTCATATATGAAAGTAGAAATATTTTAAATCCCCGACAATTTTAATGGTGGATACTAAAAAAGACATTTATCTTAATCCACAATCGCAATGATAAGTGTATGGTAATGGAACGTAGTGACGCTAAGTCACGCACTGTAGCATGAGAAGGTTGATTATGAGTGAAGGCGACATTGGTTGTTTCCTCCGACCTACTAAGTGCAGTACCTTCTAAATTGTCAGTCCATCATCTTTTAGGAGTAAACAATAAGTCTCGAATTTGTTGCGTAAGTTAACAAATGCTGTACGAGTACACAAAATGGAATCTAGCCTGATTGGGGATCAAATCTTTTCGCTGTTACGTCTGCCACATCAGTATAATCTGAAGATATGTTCGAAAGACAATTTGTTAAGGCAAATAGAATCGCTAAGTGTATCATAGATACTCTTGATATCTTAAATAAGTGCACAATTGATCTATTCATCTTCGATACTGATATCGAATAAATGACAAAAGTGGATCCAAAGACTTACCAAAGACTTCTTCTGCTAACCAACTCCGTCAAAGAAATGAAGACACAGACCAAATGTCGCCACACACTGCGAAACAATGACCGGTGGTGTTCCGAAATGACTGAAATTTCTAATCAAAGAAATACCATTCATTCATAGTTTTCTTATTTGAAACTGAGTTTTGAGGGAGATGGTGTGACCAAAATATTAAGCATGGAATTTTATGGTAACAGAGAACGTACCATGCATTTCTAATTATGTGTATCGCATTTGATGAATTAACATTTGCAAAGCAAATTGAAGGACACGGCTATAAGAATAACATGACGTTTAACTCAATTGTGATTTATACGAGTACAGTATGTTCAACATTCCCAGCTAAATGAAAACACTATTAAAAGATGCCATAAAGTGGATTGATTAATTCAAACGTTATGAAATCAGTACAGCGTGTCTTGTAAAATGAAAATGTCTGTGAAAATGCCCAAATATGTGTATCTATGAACTGTTTTAGAATTTATTTATTTATTTATCTACGGAGTTGATCTCTTACAGATTTTATAAAATTTTACATATCTGGTATAATATATTTATAAATAAATACATATGTATGTATTACAGATAAAACTTTATTAAATTACACCAATTTAAATTGAAGCAAACTTCTAATTGTAGTTCTACTACGATTAAAGTCAACTATGTTGCTAACTAGATTATATAAGCGTGTAGTTTTAGCAATAGGCTTATTTAAACGATAATCAAATCTATGAGTATAAGTGTATAAAAACTGACACTCCCTTAGGGTTCTTATCGGAGCATACATGTCCGTACATTTCACTTTATAGACAAAAACATCCTGTACAAACATTATTGCATGAATCTTACGTCTTCTTTCTAATGAAGTTAGCCCTAATAGAGCACATCCGCTATTATATGAGGACATAAAATCCCATTCAAGTTTGGATATTATAAATCTAGTGAGGCGTTTCTGTATTCAATCTGTTTATAGAAACTCCATAGTAGGGATTCCATATTATAGAGCAATACTCAATGAGTGGTCGAACTATAGAAACAAAAAGGGTTTTTAATGTGTGTATGGATCACTAAATTCTTTAGTGTTACGTTTGATAAAACCCACCATTGCATTCGATTTGGCTATAACGTAATCGATATGCGCATTAAAAGTAAGTTTAGTGTCGAAAATTACACCGAGATCATTTATTTCACACACAGCTTCTAATCGGCTACCCTTGATAACATAAGACATATTCACAGGGAAAAAACGCCGATATGCCGAAAAGTTAATTTGTTACGCTCACACCAGCTGACGATTTTATCCAAATCGCTTTGTAGCCTAAAACAGTCATTTACACTTTTTTATTTTCAAAAACAATTTTAGGTCATCTGCATAAAGCAAGCACCTAGAATGCTTAATGACCTTAAATACATCATTTATAAAAAGAATAAAAAATATTGGCCCAAGATGGCTACCTTGTGGTACACTTGAGTAAGCATTGATAGGATTGGAAGTGCAACTGTCAATTTTAACAATTTGTTTCCTATTTAATAGGTAATTGGAAACCCGTTTTAAAAAACTTGAATGAAAGCCGATCTTATTATAGTAAGTTTAAACAGCAATAGCTTATGATCAACAGTATCGAAGGCTTTTGCAATGTCTGTATATATAATATTGTAACATAATGTAGCATAATAACTACGCCCTCGAACAGGCAACAAATTTCGAAGTGTCTTTTCATTGCTTTCTTTTGAGGTTCGTGTCTGAAATTAGTCACCACAGCTCGGATAATATCGCGGATAAAAGAGAACAAGAGAGAATTATAACTGCACGAAATGATTGTCATAATTTTTAGGGATTTTGTTTTTAGGTATTTTTGTTTTTGGTCGAAGAATTTGCTAGAAGTTTCTGGCTATCAGAAACTTCTGCTATATAAGGACAGATGGCGATCAAAAAAAGCACAGTTGGTTTAGAACCGTGGCGAAGAGATTGGAAAAGTGATAATGGGCGAAGTTGTAATTTGGTGATAAATTGAAAGTTGAGAGTGAACAAGAAAAAGTAATTAGTTTGGATTTGTGAATTAAGTAATTGAAAGGAGATAAAGTGATTTGAGAGGAAAGAGACCTTGTAAGAAAAGAATTTGCGAAGAATAGTATAGTGTGAACTTGAATTGTTCTATAGAGTAGAAAATAAAGAAATAATTTCACAGAATAATTGTTTTATCTACTCGAGCCGTAGCTCGCATATTACAATATCAACTTGCAAACCTTCTTCAAATGACTGAGAAATATAATTTAAAAACACTATTAAATTTGTTGATGTAGATCGCCCGCTAACAAAGCCGTGTTGAGCAGGACAAATGTATTCTAGAACATCAAAAATAATTTTATCTTTTACCAAACTTTCGAATAATTTGGATATGACTGAAATTTTGGATATTCCTCTGTAATTATTAACTAATTGCTTCCTTCCAGACTTATGGATAGGAGAATTAGTGGTTTACAAAGGGAATTTTTACAGAACTTTAAGACAATAGGGGGAATGCCGTCAGGACCAGAACTACTGTCTGCCTTTAGTTTATTAAGGCCATTTTGGACATCAAGTTCAGAAAGCTGTAAAAATCCAATTTATTTAACTTTATCTACCTAATGCCTACAGAACTGTTACAGAATAATTTTTCGGTTCTTAATTTGTTTTCTTTGGTCAAAAATAAAAGTGTGTGACTGATATATGAACATGCACTTTTAGTTCTTTATTTTATTTCCTAATTAATAGCTTCTCTGTCTCCCTGCGTTTGCAACTCGAGATGTATCCAATCCGAGTCTAATGTTGAATTAAAATAAAGTTGTTTTCGAGAAAATCACTTTTTTTTTTTTTAATCGGCCATTAGTAAAGTACCGTTAGTTATGGGGTTAGAATAAGAATTCCGATTTCACCTCCAATTGTGACCCGCACAGATTACAGTACGTATAGTACGTCTTGCGTACGTACTATAGACAGAATTGAGAAACCAATTTTTCAAGATTGTTTATTATAGTAATACTTGCCAGGTGCAGGTAAAAATATCATGTGTGCAACTCTTCAAATTTAAAAAGTCCGATTTACTTGTCACTGGGAAAGTGCAACTGTTGAAGCAATTGAAAGGCAATAATTTGGTATAACAGCGATAAGCTAAGGTAACAAGCTAAATCAAGTCAAGTCCTCAAGACCACGATCTTAACCTAACCCAATCATCTTCTAAAACAAGAGGATTATTTCCTGACAGTAAGCAGTGGAACCTGTGATAAAAGCTGTGGTTCATCCCGTAAAATAGGATGCTGATTATTTTCTGCTAAAGTCGGAACAATATTTACCTGCAAATTCTTTATTTAGTGTTCCAAAAACCATGGTTGATCTACTACCACTAGACTTGGAAGCGAAAGGAGCATCTGCAAGAAGTGCAGTATGCCTTAACACGTTGAGTGCCACATGAGGGACACCTATGTCGCGTGAGTCCAGAGTGGTCTCACACTAATTTATTTAACATTTAGCTGAGTAAAACCTAATTGGACTCATGAAATTAAATGAACCAAGTATCAGCGTAAACTAGACATCCAACAGAACATATACAGGTCCGTGGCCTGCTGTTGAGACCAATGTGTCACCATATGGAACCTTGAACCTAATACAAAAATGAGATAGTTTGTCTTCATGATCTATAAGTTTCTACAAAAAAAAAACACTGTGGCACTCAACGTGCTAAAGAAACTAGCAGTTAGAGAATGACCAAGCAGGGATCCAGGTCAATGTTCAAATCAGTTGCAGATGGAGAGGTGCGAATTGATAGTTTCTTTTTGAATTACATGATATCTTGACACTGACAGATCTTTCGCACTCAAGAAACTGACAGAAACGGTTGGGCCATCTGCTGATTTATTTTTAAATTGCATGTTCTCTTGACACTGACAGATCTTTCGCACTCAAGAAATTGACAGAAACACACTATCATATCTCCACAGTACGAAATGGATTGATTTACGCTTAAGCAACGTTGGGAAATATTGAAAATTTATTTCCAAAGTAAGTGCCGTATTGACGAAATACTGCAAATTTTGAAACGAAATAATGCAAAAACCATGCTTCCTGTACGCAAGTTTGTGAAGAAAGTTCGGCAGCTTTGTAAACAAGCAAAAGTGAGAAGCGAATACATCCTCAGCGTGTTTGGTGTGGTCTGTGGAATGTTGGCATTATTGGTCCATTTTTCTTCGAATATGAAGATGGTGACAAAGTTACAGTCAACGGAGAGCGTTACAGAGGCGTGACAACCGTTCTTGGCCAGAAACTGCGGAAATATACTTGGACGATCATTGATTCGAGCAAGATGGCGCTACATTCCATACAAGCTGTCCAATAATTGATATATTTGTGCACTAAGTTCAATAATCGTGTAATCAACTAATTTGGTCCTAAGGCTTCCATGGTGCTGTGACTTGACGCCATTGACCTTTTTTTGTAGGCTGCCGTTAAAGATCGATGTTATACTGACAATCCAGAACTGATTCGGGCACTGAAACGTAATATTGATCGAGCTATTCGTAAGAAAGAGCCCCGAACCATCGAAAAAGTACTGCAAAATTGGGTTGACAGGATGGGCTACTGCCAAGCCAGCTGCGGCAGCCATTCAAATGAAATTATTATCCAGAAATAATTGGAAAGTATGCCATCTTCAATAAAGCAAAAAAAATTTTGGAAAATACTAAATGGATTTAAAAAAAAAACCAACAGATGGCCCAAATTTTACGTATGGACTTCAATGGGAATAAGTAATCGATTAAAATACCCAACCGGGCCAAACGCTGTTGTCTTAAGTTCAATATACGAGTATGTAAACAGGTGAATCAAGGAGAAACTAAACATCTAATCATCCAGCATCCAGTCTTCCAAGCCAAAGAACAAACATACTCATATATTTTCAATCCCGTATCAATAGTTACTTCCATATTCCATATGCATTTACTTTTCTCCGATCTACAGAATGACATAATATCTATAAACACTTAATAAAAGAGGCATTACTCTCACCTCCAAAATATTATCTCATCAGAATCGTGTTCGTCGTATCCATCTATGATTTATATGTTGAATAGGTACCATAACTCAAATCGAATAGGAAATCAATCATGTTAATTAATACGTGCATGAAATGCAAAATCATTTGGACGTAATTTGTCCAATAGATATTACTTGATACATTAAATGTGTCTGCAAATACCTCAGGTTCATACTCGTACATTTCATTAATCAGAATTTCATTTTCGAATGCTTTATTTACAATGACCTTAACAAATAGCCTTAAAACTACTTTATTGGCTTTAAATCACTGATGTAATATACATCTTCCTCATATTGTAAAATACATAACCTCTTAGGGCTACATATTTGCGAAGGGTCCTTAATAAACCGAGACTACACACCATTACCAATGATTTATGGGACACACAAAGGAATTAGAACACCTTCCTATAATTTATTATATGTTCATCACCTGGAGAGAGGCTATCGGTTATTTTTGACACATAAAACCCTCCATTGGTGCCTTGAAGGCATTGTTTAGTGGTCATCGGAATGAGGGACGTGCATGATTATTAAAGGATGTTTCATTTGACCTACACTTCATTAATAGATGTGTTCATGGGGGGATGTGATTATTTTTCAGCAGTCGTCCTTTGATGGACTTGAATAAGAAATAGTCACTCAAACTTCAAAAAAAATTTAAATTTTATTGATGTACTCGTAAATCCTAAGTCACAAATATTTTTATAAGGGCCAGACGCATAAATTCGGGTTTTTTTTTTTATGAATTTATAACCCAAAAGCGCTGATGTATCATACATAAAAATAAATAATGATTTTTTTATGCTCCATTGTTTTCAAAGCTCTAAATATGCCCGCAATGAGAGTGTAATGAAATTTTAAATAAAAGGAATGATATTAAACATACTTCTATCTACAAGGGTTGCGATACATTATACGTATGTGATCCATATCTGTGAAGGGAAAATAGACAGATGAGTATTTGAATATCTCACAGCTGCATCTCTCCTTCAAATAAATTATATTATATAATTTTGATGTCGGATTCTGTTTTTGGCTTAATTTTAAAATGATTGCAGATGGATACAGATATAGCGCCGTTCAAGTATCCATAACCACTAAATTGAATTTAATTTTACAAATCAGAATTAGAATTTAAGAACAAAAAAAAAGGAACAAAAACAGAAAACATGTTTTCAACTTACAAGTACTTAGTCTCTTTGCACTTTTGAAAGTATAAACATCCAGAAAAATTCAAGGAACACGACGATCCAAAGAAAATATTGTAAATGCTTTCTTGCTTTCTATATTTTATTTACACTTGTTTGTTCGGTCGGTATTCACGGGGATTAAAACAGATTTACAAAAGATACTTTTATGTAATTAATTTATTTACTCACGATGTTTTTGAATTTCACCAGACGTACGAGTAAACTGAATTTTCGCCAAAGTGAAAATATATTTTCCAATTCCAACCAACAAATATGCTTACATTACGGATTTCTTCGAATAAACACGATTTTGTGATGTTTGGTTTCACATTTACGCATTTAATTACTTCGCCATACAATGGCATCATAATTCATTCTTGAGTTTTATTTCATGCGAATAGTCAAAATAGCCATACGGAAATAACAGAACAAGACATTTTCGTTGGTATTGTGTTTTTGAAATTTCGTACAAATTTCGTATTTTGAATTTAGACCAATTTCATGTAGTTTATGTCTTAAATTTCTAACCAATAGTAGGTTAGAATTATTTTGTATATTAAATGTATTCACTTAACGCCGCAATGAACTTCAGTGTCTGGTTGATTGTTACAATGTCAAAATTATGTATTTGAAAAAAACCATACTTATGTGGGAGACAGACTGCTGGTATTGAGGCCATGGTATAGCAATACCACGTTCTATACCTCATGTCTGTCACTGCAATACTACGTAAAAAGCTAGTATACCATGAAACATACTTGGTATTGAGATACGCAAATTTTTCCTGGTATACCACCATCTTACTGATTGCAGCGCCAATTTCTCTCTATTGGCTAGTCTTCGTAGCTTCTTTGACAATTCTTAGGTATGCACTTTCGCTTTCAAGTATTTGAATTTTCTTTATATTCATCATTTGGCATAAAATTAAATCATTTTTATTCATTCTATCTTGAATTTTCTATTTTTATTTGCTATGATAGACAATACAAACGTCAAAGTATACTACTTAACGCCAAAGTCATCGAATACTACGAAATGCAGTCTGTCAGGGATCGTCGTACCATGGTATCAATACCAGCAGTCTGTCTCCACTATTAGTCGCCTTCTACCAATAATAGAAATCTGGTCTCAGCTCACCAATTTGGATTCAGAAACAAATGCACAACAATCGAACATCGGTTGACAAATCTAAAAACAATCTGCTCGGCTGTTTTCCTTCCTTCGATAGAGTTTGGCATCAAGGGCTTCTTAGCAAACCACAAAGATCTCTACCAAAAGAGTTTTACCTAATTCTAAGGGCATGCTTAAATAATAGACATTTTCGTGTAAAGTATGAAAATAAATATTATTCGCTAAGCAAAATAGGAGCTGAAGGTCCCCAGGGTAGCGTACTTGGCCTGGTATTGTTCACAAAAGACCTTCCATCTCTAACAGATAACAAATAAGGTAGTCGATGGACAAAGAAGTGCCACATAAAATTAAACGTGGCTATATTAACTCACATTATTTTCACGAATATGATAACTAAGAATGCGCCGCTCTATATAAATCTAATATAGTTCTATACGAATACACATAAATATCTAGGTATGGCCTTAGATGCTAAATTAAGACGGAAGGTGTACGAGTATGTTAAGAAAAAAAAGAGAAGAGCTTAACTTGAAATTCAGAACATTCGCTTATTGGAAAAAGATCGGAGCTATCTATAAGCAATAAACTGCTACTTTACCTACAAGTTCTAAAACCAGTTTGGACATATGGAATTCAGCTTTGGGGCTGTACTAAGATAACGAACTTACATATCATAAAAAGGTTTCAAAATAAGGTCCTAATATCCATCGTAAACGCTCCATGGTACATACGCAATGAAAACATCCACAAGAACTTGAATGTTAAAATAGTAACTGAGGAAGTAGCTATGTTATATATGTACACATATGTTTGTATAATATATTATAATATATTTGTAAATCAATTTTTACTTAACGTAAAGCAAACCAAGTTAATGAGAATTTTTTGATAGAAATTTGGTTTAAGAAGTAGAAATGAAATACTGATGGATGTATTTGTTAATTAGTAGAAATTCACCCCTATCAACATACATGCTTATATCTTACTCTATAAGCAAATTTTGAAACTTTTATGGACCTATGGAATCCAACCTTATGGTTGCAATGAAAAGAGCAAAATGGATATAATTCAAAGGTTTCAAAATAAAGTATTAAATAACATCGTTGACGCACCCTGGTACATCAGAAATGTCGACCTCCATCGAGACCTGATGGTGGACCTTATCGCAAAGGAAGCGCAAAATATTGCACAAGGACACGGAGAAAGACTCCAGCATCATGTTAACGTCAAGGCAGTACAACTCTTGGACTACAGAGACGCATTACGTAGACTCAAAACGACCAAACCATTTAAGTTGGTGTAGGTGATAGGAAAACACGTGAACTGACCGGTAGTGCACGAGGAGAGCCTAAATACAGTAGATACCAAGAAACAACACTGAGTACACTTGGATAAATCTTCAACACATATCGTTTCAAATCTGGGTTCACATAAAATTAGAGCAAATATTGACGCAAATACGAATCCAGAAGTTTATTCCCTTAAGTAAGAACTTTTAGTGCATTATTTTTGCACCTACACTGAAAAATATCGTTCCCACTGATTTTGCTATAAAACATAACAATTTTGTGGTTACATCTATGGGTGTTAATAAGGTACGTAGCTATTTATATAGTTTTTCTATTGATTAGTGTAGTATAGTATTGCAGTTGACGCTCACACAAAAACAGCATAAGAAAATAAGAATTAAGAACCGCAAATGATGCTATTTATCCAAAAGGATATGAATACTGGTTACTTGCTAATTCTCCTCTTTACATTACACCCCTGCTGTTTTAGAAAAGTTCCATATAAGTCATTTAAGCGTAGCACTTCAGCATACATAGCAATTGGGGGTGTGTTTGTTAAAATTTTCACAATAAAAATGGCTAAACAGCTATTATATTTAGAAATAACAATAATGGCTATTTTTCATAGAAAATTCTCCTATTTTAAAGGTAACAAAATATGACTGGGGATGCCATTTAAGCATAACAATCACAACTATGTAGGTCATGACGTAACTACGTAGTGAAAATGCAATTTGTGATCAGACTTTTTTTTATTCCTATTGCAAAGTGGCCCCTTGGCATTTTGAACTATTAAGCGAATTGTTCAGGTTTTGAATCCCAGAAAACACCAAAAAGTTATTTTAAGATTTTTCACCTCCTGTGAATACCTAGTAAGCATCCGAGACTAAAATTGGGTCATTATGTAACTTGTATACGTTTAGGTAACGCGTAGAATGTAACAGTCACATCACGAACAAATACAAGTATGACGTCTGACAGAGCTAATAGCAACGCCACCATAGCGGCGATGGTTAAGGCATTGATACCTCTATGGTAAAAATTTAACTCCTCAGGAGGCATGTCTTGTTTTTGGTATTAGTTTACTTGAAAAAAATGGCTAAAACACTTATTTAAGACAACACTTTATAGCTAATTCACACATTAACATTACACAGAAATAGCAATGTTGGCTACTTCTCGCAGTTGATTCTCTCATAAATAAAAGTTAAACAGCTACAGGCGATATTCTTCTCTAGAATTTATAGTGCTTACCTAGTCAATTAGTTGGTGACACAAGTATCAATTCTTTGCAGTTCTTACCAGATGTTTGTAATATAATAAATAGCTCATACGGCTACAAAAAATAGCTGTTAGTGCTATAAATTTTGTCAGTGTACATATTGTAGAATTTTATTTCATCTTTTTAATTTTATTTTATTTAATATTTATAAAATTTCTGACGGAAAACTCTTTCGTTGCTTATTATTAAATTCCTATTATTTATTTGTAGCACCCACAGATGCATCGTTTATAAATTGTCTTCTTTTTCAATTTATTATGATGACATATTTTGATATACTAGTAGTAATTATTGTGCTTTCAAAATACTATCCCAATTCAAAGAAAAACAATATATCTTTCAAATACTGGCGTGGGGTAGGTTGTCGAAATTTATATAAGTGGAGCATTATTGTCAAATCTTGACAGCTGACATTGAGCAGGTGTTTTTTTTAAAAGACTAATGAGATTTTTTGTTTGTTTTTATTATTCAGAGACGAATAGACTGATTTATCATAAACAGGTTTCATAAATAAGAAACAGCTAAAAATATTCAATTTTATTTAAATGCGTTGGATGCGAATTTTGTTTTTATGAATGAAAATTAATTTCGATTTCGGTCATCTGAAAGTGTGTGACTAGATTATATTCGCTACTCTATAAAAGAAATGCAAAAAAAATTTAACAAAATTCCTTTCCAAGTGTGCAGAATTTCATTTAAACATTTCAATTTCAATTTATTTGACATAATTTGGTACGTACATACATACATTAAGACAGTATCTTTTGTAGTACTGAAAGTAGTTGCATGTAAATGATACCTAGGCAAAAACAGAAAACAAAAGTTTGAGTTACATCTGTGGGTAGATAAATAGTATAAAAATAAAAATGATGAACAAATAATAACAACAAAAGAATGAGTAATAAATAATGTTAGAAGAAGGATTAAATAAAAATAGAAAAAAAGAGGAAATAAAAATTTAAAATAACGATTTTAAATTTGGTGGCGTTAGGTAAGCACTAAATAAAAAAACAAACAAAGGTATTGAATACATCAATCTTAATGGTGTGAATAACGAAAAGCCGGGACGAATTCAAGTATTTGAAACTAGAGATGATACAGTTTAGCTTATGAGCGATAGAATCGCATTTAATTGAACTTTTATAATACACAATTTCGTGCGTTCAGATATTGTTTCAATGTAACAGGTGCGCCATCATGTTATTTTGACACTGACAACTCTTTCAGGCTCAACAAATTGACAGAAACGAGTAGGCCATCTGCTGGTTTATTTTTAAATTACATGTTGTCTTGACAGTGACAGATTTTTCGCGTTAACAAAATTGACAGAAAAACAGTATCAAACGCTTGAAAAACGTTGTGAAATATTGAAAACTTCTTTCCGAAGTGAGTGGAGTGTTGCCGACCAAAAGATTGACGTGGCAATTGATAACACAAGTTATCTTCGTCCTGTTCGTTAGCCCGATAATATTGCTGCTGTTGACGAAAGTGTGCGGCTAAACCAACTAGTCTGAGTAGAATTATACATAAACACCTCGGATTATAGATAGATAGATAGATATATATTTATTTCTCAATCAATTCAAATAGTTACATTATAATATTAAAATAGTAAGTACTTAAACAGGAAAAATGATGAAGAATGAGAAATTATAATGACATTTTATATTTATGTAATAAAAATAGTGTTAAATGCCATTTCAAAATTTATAACATTAGCTACATTATAACAGTGGGTGGGGTGGTGGGTTTACAATTTTTGCAATAAATAAATTAAAGAAAAAAAAAAAAAACTTACTAAAACAAGGAAGTTGAAAAGAATTTAAATTTGAAAGAAATTATTTCTCCAGAAAAAGAAAAAGTAAAAAGCATTTAAAAACAGTGAAGAGAAAATTATATAACCAGAATATCAGAATTCACTATAACTAAACATTAAGAAGACATTCCAAGTTTACGATATCTATATTTAAAAGCCAAGTTTTTAGGTGTCTTGTGAACGTAGCGGATTGTCTTAGTATCCTGATTGATTGTGGAAGTTTATTAAATAAACGGCAAGGATGCCACAATATAAGAATTACGAAAAGCTGTAGTACGAAAGTTTGGCTCAGAGACAATATTCAAAAAGTTAGCACGCAAATTATAATTATCAAGTACTCTAAAATTTAGATTTCCTGATCTTAAATAAAATATCTTTAGGACTTTAAAACAATATAAATGTCGGACAGGTAGAATTTTCAAATCTCGAAACAATGGAAGACTAGGATACAACCTATGTTTTTTGCATATTTTTCTTAAGATATATTTTTGTAAAATCAGTAACGGCTCGACTTTGTTAAAATAAGCTCCTCCCCAGCAACTAATGCCATACTGTAATTTCGAATCAAAGATACCATAGTAAATTGTTTTTAAAAGATTTGTAGAGCAAACATTACGTAAATAAAAAAAATTTCTGAGTGTGGAGCGGAAATATTGTTTCAATGTATCGGTGTGGTTAGAGAAACACATCTTAGAGTCAATGATGAGCCCCAAATATTTAAACTCAGTGACTTTCTCAATTTGGAAACATTTATCGCTGCAGTTGAGATTGCTACAATAAGTGTAAGGCGGGGAACAAGAGCAACTAGTTATTTAGTCCTGACAAATTAAAAAACATAATTTTTGTTTTGGAACTTATTACCAGATAATGTTCTGCAAACCAGTTTCGCAGTAAGTTTAAGTCAAAATTTATATCACAAACTCATAGGCACAACCTACATCATCTGCAAATGCAGTGAGAACGCCCCTGAATTTTAACCCAAAAAGAGAATTTATATAGATTAAGAAAAGTATGGGTCCCAAAACAGAGCCTTGGGGTACCCCCAGATTAATATACTTTATTCCACTCCTGATCTCATCAATCTTAACTCTTTGTGATCTATTATTCAGGTAAGACCTGAACCAATCCAACATGAAGCCTCGAAAACCAGCTTTTTCAATCTTTGTCAGCAAAATAATATGGTTCACCATATCGAAGGCTTTCGTAATGTCGACAAATAAGCCCGCACTCAACTTTTTACTGTCTAGGTTAGTAAATATTTGAGAGCAAAAGTGTAGAAGAGCATCTTCCGTAGATTTTCCTTTCTGAAAACCAAATTGGGCAGTACTGAAAAAGTTTGTATTATGTAAAAAATTAACAATTCTATTTTTGACAGCTTTTTCAAAAATTTTGCTTATAGATGGAAGAAGAGAGATCGGTCTATAATTGCTTATATCGTTAGCTGCCCCTTTTTTGAAAAGTGGTACGACATCCGCACACTTGAGCCCTTCAGGAAAAACCCCAGAGAGAATACTTTTATTGAAAATATGCGCTAGGACATCGACTATAAAACATGAAATATTCTTTAGCATTCGATTTGATACGCCATCAATACCTTTAGGGTTCGAATTTTTTAAAGTACCAATACTTTTCAGGAGCTCAAAAGCAGTTATTGGCTCGAAGAAAAAAGAACTTTCATGAAAAGATACATCGCTAATACCCAAATGACTATTCCATTATAAGGTCCAACTAACTCGGAAATTTGAGCAAAATGACAATTTGCTTCGTTAGCGCTTCTCCCTTTGGGTTTTAGAGCAGCTCGAAATGAAGTCATTTTTGGATGAGGCCCATTTTCATCTCGCCGCCGTTTTGGTGATGTTGCTTGGCCTTTTTTGTGGGCTGTCGTTCAAGATCGATGTTATACTGACGATCCAGAAACGATTCAAGTACTTAAGAACCGAGTTATCCATGAAATAGAGCCCCAAAACATTCCAAAATACTCGTACATTGCAAAATTGGGTTGACAGGATGAGCTACTATCAAACCAGCCACAGCAGCCATTTAAATGAAACTGTTTCCCATAAATAATCGGAAAGTGTACACTCTGCGAACTATTTGAAATAGAGAATTTAATTTTTACTTGTTTGGTGTAAGCATTTAAATGACACATAAGTGCATGCAGAGCTCTTATTTGGTCAGTGATGTATGAAATTTACGTACACATGTACATTTAAATACGTTTTTAAAATTACCTAAGTAGATAACATTGGAGGGCGGATAACACTGACATCATTGATAGTACGAAACCAGCATTTAGTAGCGCTTTCGCTTGTAGTTGATCAGAAGTGGCTAAGATCGGCCTGCTTATACAATACAAAAACCAAAGAATACATCGATGACCAACGACTTCAGTTCTACGATCAAACTTATATTACTCTTGTTAATCGAAAATTCGGTGAGCGATGAAGGCAAGGCCCTATCGGTAGCAAGGCGCTATCGGTAATAGTAAAGGAGGAGAAGAACAAGATACGAATTCCACTTATGATGGCTTCGGTAGATAAAGGCGGTGGTCAGAGGGACTATAATATAATAGAATATACGATGTCTTGCGTAAGTGGAGAGATGGCAAAGGATCAGCCATACCCTTTTTCGAGTGCTCTAACTTATCTGTCTAAACATGAAGAGTATTGTCCTACATTTACGGGAACATAATGTGTGTTCCATGTTACCATAAATATATAATACATGTTCGAGTATGTCTGTACGTCGTATAAGTTATCATTTCACTGTGACGAGTTACATTTATTATGATCAGGCAGAGATTGGTATCCGAAATATGACGATCTTCTCAACACTGTAATAAAAATATTCCAAAAATATGTACCTACATACAGTGTATGCCTAATTGACATACATATGTACTATGTCATTGTTTTCAAGAGGTGGTTTATTTTCTTTGATTGAAGATTTTCATGTAGCCGTCAAATTACTATTCTAATAAACAAAACAAAATTCTTGCACGCATCATTGCTAATTTATTTTGATATTAGCTGGGTACACCCAACGCGAAGAGTTCGAGTAATGAAATTTCTATTCTAAACAAAAATTACGGCTTACGTCAACAACTGGTGAAGAGATTGGGTGGTGGTCTAGTGTTTTTAGAAGAGTACCAGAAGATGAAGGCAGGATTTTTCATCGTTCCAACGTACATTAAAAATGGAGGTATGTAGATTCATGACGGCAAAGTCAGGACAAGCTATCCGGTGCTTAAATTCCCGAATTCGTATAAAATTCCTTTTAAAGGTGGGACTATTGCTGCCACTCAAACTCTGCAAAGTTTCTCAATACTCGGGATACAAAGTTTATGCTTAAAGAAGGCTGTACAATAACACCTTCCAACCCAGACAAACGAAAAATGGATCGGCAGTTGTAGATGAACGAAAAGGTGCTCCTAGGGATGTTAATCGACAGAAACCGTTTACGATGGCGCACACGCATGCCACAAATACTCTTGCGTTCGAAAGACAACCAAGTATTTAGAAAGAAAAATAAGGAATTATTATTGAATTTTTCTTGCAAATATGTATAGGCATATGTGCATACACATACATATTTTTTTTTTTTATAAACATACTCGTAACTACATTACTTAGGTTAGGTTAGGTAGATGGGTGCCTTGTGACAAATAGAGTCAGTGCTCACTTAGAACAACAGTTCGGGTCCATTGTGCCCAATCATTTAACCTTGGAAACATTCTAAAGTCCGCTGTTAGAATCATCCAGATAGTCATATAAATCTCAGGATTTATCTACATTACCTAAGTCCTCTAATCCCGAGAAAAAGTAACTTCCGAGAGTCCTCATTCTTTTAACGGATAGGGCAGGACAATCATACAGCAGGTGACGAACAGATTCAATTTCTTCTTCGTCCCTGCAACTTCTACAATAGTCGTTATGTAGCACACCGAGTCGGTTCCCTTGAACCCCAATGGCACAATGGTGGTACGACCGGTGGTTTCATCTTTTATTTTAATTCGTAGGGAACTGATTGAGATTACTACAAAAGATCAGCGCCGACCCTTTCCTAGCAAGCTCGTCAGCTCTTTCGTTTCCTTCGATATCCATATGCCCTGGTACCCACCATTGCCTCTGGATATCCCATTTAAGAGTAATTTGCAGGTCATCATAAGAGCCTTAATGGCTGCCTGGCTGTCTATATAGAAAGTGATCGTTTTGCCAACGATATTACTCTCGCGTATAATTTCCGCAGCCTGTATGATGGCTGTGATTTCGGCCTGAAAGACGCTATTCCTAGGGCCTCACAATATACTCAGGCTCTCGTGCCAACGTCCATCTTAGAACCGTCGGTTTTCTTCATGGTTTTTCGGTTCCTCCAGTACGTACTGTCGGAAATTCTTATAGTGAATCTCCTTTCAAATGCTAGCGTAAGGGTTATGTAATCAGTTTCCGTCGATCTACTGCTAGTCCCCCATCGGGATAAAATGGAGGCCCATCCGTAAAGGCTCGATGACCACAATCAGCCTTCTCTCAGTCTTACAGCGGTTTTAGCCGTCAAACTGCGGAATGAAACTGAGCATGGTTTCCATTGCCGCTGTTGGTCTTGTTCTTATTGATCCAATGACTCCGATACACGCTGCCCTTTGGATTTTGGTGAGGCTCGAAAGCTGATATTGCTTCTCAAGAACCATTCACCGTACCATATGTGAGAATGGGTCTTACGACCGCTGTACATATCCAGTACACCACAGCTGGTTTAAAGCCCCAAGTGTTGCTGAATGCCTTTTTGCAATAATAGAAAGATACGCCAGCTTTTTTGATGCGATCGGCAATGCAATTCAGTTTGGAATCTAGTTTTGCGCCCAGGTATAGACCTTGAGATAATTAGTTCAATACCACCGATGTTTCGGGGTCTGAAGCTAGGAATTGATCTCTTCTTATTGAAAATAACTACCTCCATCTTTGAGGGGTTCACTCCCAGCCCTTTACTGCTGACCCAATTATCCACTAGTTGTAGTGCGAGATTGAGTCTTTCGTTTAGGACTGCTTGGAATTTTCCCGTCGGCATAGGCCATCGCGTGAAGCCGTAACTACATTACTTACACAAGAACAAAATGGGTAGTGTAGCCATCAATACTTCATAAGTTTAACAGAGCAACACCGAGCTGAAAAGCAAGATCACGGACAAAAAAAAACCTAATTGTGAGTGCTATACAGTGTAGTGATTAACACTACAGAGACTACAATCAGAAGAAACCTTGAGCGTACCAAACAATTCGATAGTAAACAAATTCTATAATGAGAGGAAGTATTCAAGAGTGAGAACCAAGATACAGATACTTCATTGTTTCGACAAAAATTATGAATAGAACTTTAAAAGTGCTGCTCATTGACCTTCTTCTAAGCATTTTCCCATTTGTACAAGTGTTTAGACAATTAAATTATACCAATGTAGGAATAAGTTATACAAATTTCCCTTCGTTATTGTGACATCATTTCGAAATGAAGGAGACACACTTTTTCAACAGTTTCCATTTAGATAATTGAATTGATTTTTCTCTAATGATTATTTGAAAATGAAATTCCCCGCTCTAATAGACAGCACTCAGACGTGAAGTAATAAAAGATCAAAAAACTCTTTAACTAATTTACACAATTCACAATTTCCCCATCAGATAATTACTTCATTTGCACTGTCTCGCTAATAGGATAGCAAAGAAATATACATATAATTGGGTCAGAATTGAATCGAGAAAAAGAAAAAAAAATCTGATACATCCATCCCCTGACAGGGTACATAAGAATGTCCCCTAACACTAATGGAGATTTACACGCCATTACATCCGAGAGTTTATTCATCATTTAGTAGCAAAACGAATGAGATAATATCGATTCAATCAATCAAAAAGCGTCAAATTGCCAATGTCAATATTTTTCTTCTCTCAAAAACCAATGAATGATCGAACTGAATGGAGTGGATAACATTATAATAATAAAAATGAACTGAAACTTATAATCGAGTTTTCCCATAGATTCAAACGAAAGATTAAAAATAAATAATAAAGAAAAATTACCATAGATACATCAGTAGATACACGTTTAGATGTTTATCTAATAAAATTCTCTGTTTTATTATCCATGTAAAATAAACTCGAAAAATATCTGCGAATGCGATTTTCTTTTCATTTTTTTTTTGCTCACACAACGTACGAGTGTGTATTTTACACTCAATGCATCTGTAATAACAACTTTAACCGATCGACCGCCTTGAATATTTGCAGATGCATGTGTCACTATACATTTTCATATTTTTTTGCCATTGCCGGTGAAATATACACTTGCTTAACACAGAAAATATTTTGTTTTACACTTCAACGAAGATCCGATGACATCGGCTTAAGAATTTTCCATTAATTATACATGACCAACAGATAAAAAGATAAAAAGATATATAGCGAACAAAAAATCACTATAAAACCGCAGCAAAAACGATCCAAGATTTCGCGTTTTTGGATGATTTGTATCTGTACGGTGACGGCGGCAGCAGCAATGGACCCACCACACGCATCAAGAGTGGTTTTTGGGTGGTGATCTTTCTGTGTTGGATGAACTTGTTATCTTTGTACAAACCGGTCCCTTTACGATGATTGAACGAACCGAAAGTCAAGAAAGGAATTTTAAATTCGCACCCAAAAAAAGAGGTCACTATTTGCACTGATCGTGTACTTCAAGATCAGTGATTAGTTGAAGTTGGACAACACAACTGAAAGTTATTGGAATTTTTTGTTTTCCCAACAATGCGTATAAGTATCTGCTTAAAAATAGATACAAACTGATCGACACCACACTCTGAGAATAGTGACAAATCACGTTGTTGTGGCAATCAATGACACGACACGACCGACAGAAACCGAATTTATTTTTAATTTTTCCCGATTTTTTTCATTTTTTGTTTTTCAGATTTTTCTATCCAGTTTTGAAAGTTTAACAACACCAAGATACACACTAATAGATATGACTAAAAGAAAACTTTTTTGTTTTGATATTTTTGATCTTTCGACGCGCGATCAGTAGATCGGAGAAAAAAATCTTGTCCGATTGATCTCGAGAAGTTCAAAAGTCCATGTGACTGTCTGTTTGTAAATAAATATCTCACGGGCGGGTAAACAGAATTTTTATGGAGTATGTCTAAAACGTAAGTTTTTGGGAAATTTCATTCATTCATTAGAGGATTGGTTTCGCTAGAACCGGATGCGAAAAATGGACAGCAATGAAAGAGTTGTTTTGAACGATCACAAGCATCAACAAAAATCGATCGCGATCGTGTTATGTGCGCCGTTAATGATCAAAGAAACCGACTGTGGTAAGTATCTGAACCGGTTCAGATAGACGTTAAATTGTTTGCTGTTCCCTCCTCGCACACTTGCAGTGATCAGTCAATCATATAACACTGGACATATGATTTCCAACTGATAACAGAAAAATTGTTGCTGTCAGCGGCTTGTCTGGCAGCTCACTTTAAAAATCACAACCCGTTTGAAATCAGCCAACCGACGACGGCGAATAAATTCAAATCAACTACTGGCGTCGTTTGATGTGAATCTCGAGCGCGCGCGATTACAAACTTCCTCAAAAGTATCTCCTAAATGCAACGAAACCACGACAACGACGGCATCAACCGACCGTCATGCCAACTTTGGATAAACTGGATTTTTTCGGAGTTTTTCGCTCTGCTTGGCTAAGTGTTGTAGTTTGTTTGTGATATTTTTTTTTTTTTTATTATTATTTTCGGGGGGAGAATCTGGAATCTGATGTATACATCGTATCTGTACAGAGACAATACAAGATGTTTTGTTGTTGTTTGCTGCACAAATCACCCCCAAAGAGGTAACTTTCTCCCTTAAAATCGCTGGAAAGCTACCACCACCCTACTTAGTTCTGCAGACATTTTCATCCCTAAAATGGTGCTCACTCTCTGTGTACAACTGTGAGAGAAAAATTAACCAGATTTGAGAGAAGAATTCAGCTAGTCAGCATGAAGTCATATGGTTTTTGTTGCTACATCTTTGGCGCATATACCACGACCACCCGCCTTCATCAGACAGACATGTGGGATATTTTGAGTCGAAAGCTTTTCCACGGTTTGAGATTCAAAAAAGCTTTGCTGTATTTGGGAAATTTTATCGTAGATACTTCCGTATCTACTTTGCAGACATTCGGAGTGAGAGACGTACCACTACGATGTGTATCTACGCTGAATTTAACAGCAACAGGTTGGCTATACTATCTAGTCTATAACAGAGGAAAATAGCCAGATATACTCGTATGTGTATATCGTTTATTTTGATGCGAAAAACATGCGGGAGACACATATGGATGAATAGTAATTCTGTTCATTATTTTTTGAATTTCGAAATTAATATTTGTATGGAATAATGGGTGATGATTTGTCCAAAATTTCACAGCAGCTGAATAGGAAGTGTCTTTAATGTGTTTTTTCGTGTCACCTTATGTTGGTAATTATAATTTATGGCAGACTTCTGTCGGTGGTCCTTCAGTAAAGTGTCAATTACGGCATATTGGAGCTAATTTGTATTGACACTTTTTTCCTTTACCCACCCACCTATAAGGTTAAAGGCCTGAATAAATGACTTTGTTATTGGCGAAAACTCATTAGTGAGTGGGGGCAAAAATGTAAGATGTGTATCTACCTATATCTCGGTCTTGCTATCGGCCTAATAGAGAGCTTTTCTTTACTGTCAAGGTGTTATTGATTTTAGGTCTTGTTTTGAACTTGAACGTTGGTTATTAACATTTGACCTTAACTTTGTCTGTAATAGAACACTAACTCATTAATGCAGGAGACAGATAACTTGTGGAAGTTTCTACCTCATTTAATAGAGAGCAAGGACAGAGTACGTACATAGATGAAGATAGTACTAGCGAAAGCCTCGTGCTCGTGTAATCTGCGACTAGTAGAAGGATGTTAAAGAAAAGTTTCAAGGCGATAGAAGCGTTGGGGCCAGCTGGGAGAGCAGTCACTCCGGAAGTCAACTGGGTATGAAGACGCTTCGAACTGAAATCAGTCGAGATTATAGGATATTATGGTAAAGGTATGAGTTTAGTTTTCAAGCTCTTGCAGCAACCTGAGCAGTTAATCTTCACGCCAAGAACAGGAAGCACCAGGCCGAAAGGCTGAGGACCTTATTCAAGTAAAACGAATCAAATTTGTCAGATTCTTCCAAAAAAGGGCTTATGCTATCAAATTAGGATAAGTTAAACTAATTATAAAGAAAAGATTATCTGGTAAGCCATACAGGTTAGAGGATGGAAAGGTGGCTCTAAGAAGTAGTTAGTAGTAACCCTTCACATCAACAACGCATTTAATACTGGAGCCATAGCACTCAAGGATGAGTACCAATGCGAGTACCAATGTATGTCACAAAAATTGTGACATACATACTATTTCAGGCGTAGAATCCTAGTATACAATACTGACAGCGTCCCCAAGAAATACAGGGTCACTGACGGCGTACCACAGGGCTCTGTGCTATATCCAATACTTTAGAATATTATATATGATAGAGTCATACGTCTTCTAATCCCTGAAGAGGCAAAGATTGTAGGGTTTGCTGACGACATCGCTATCGTTGTTACTGCTAAACTACTTAACATAGGTGGACCAAGGCATAGTCGAAGACTGTAGTCTCATTCATTCATAATCCTCTACGTTGCACTAATCTAGGCCAGAGCAACGAGGATTAACCCAACCAGATTAAAAATCGCGTCAGTCTACCGAATCTGTGCGCTAAGAGTAAGTTCTGCATTCCGCACTACTTCAAACGATGCAGCCGGCGTAGTGGCAGGAATACCTCCAACAGATATCCTGGCAGACAAACATCAACACAAGTACTACAGGAATGACACTGAGCAAGATGGAACAAATATGGGTGGCAAAAACCGACAAATAGCAGAAAAAATGCGAAGCGTGAGCGTGAGTGGCAAGAGCGCTGAAATGCTTCTAAGAAAGGCAGATGGACCCACCAACTTATGTCGCAAATTCAGCCATGGTAAGAAAGGCGTCACAGTGAGTATCACCTAATCCAGATCCTAACAGGACATGGCTGTTTCCGCTCGTATTTAAGTACAAGTATGATGATAGTCCTTACTGCCCGCACTGCGTGAAAAGTCTCACCACCCAACGCAAAAAAAAAAATGCTTAGTGAAGGTCCAAGCTAGTTTCAGAAATTCTCTTTTCGATGCCCAAAATATATAAGGAGTGGACATAATAACTGTACGTTTCATGCCTTCTGCAACTTCGTTCTGCGTGACCTCACGCAATATATCGATAGACTAAGGGATTTTTCAGTGCTTACGAGTAAGTATTAAAGAAACAAACTTGCACAAGAAATACAAATGATCAGCAGTTCAATGTCGTCCATCAACCAGGTAACTATTACTAAACCCATGCACAATATTTTGTCGGTGGATTGTGTGGGAGGCATTGAACCTACCTGCGGTTGAAGATAGAATACGACGAAGTGAAGGACTGAAAGGACTTAAAACTCGCATTGCAACTTTCTAAGTCGGTAGGGGATAAATCGAGTTTCAGTGGCGCTTGAAAATAAAGAAACACGCTGGCTACAGAAGCAGAGGAAGCAGCGTATAGGTGCAACAGCCGGCCGATTTATACTTAAGTTGTAACACGATTGCTTGCTAACTTCAGATACGGATCATCTCAAACGGTAGGAGCAATTTTATATGGTTTTTCCTCTTGTATTTGTTAGTGACGTAGGTACTCTCAAATTGGATAAAATTCTTCTATTCTAGTGATCACAATTACGATTAAGATACTAGCCTTACACAAAGGTAAAAAAAAACAGATAGAATTCATGAGCATTCCTACATAGCCTACTAAAAAAGCACCAAACAACTTTGAAAGACCTTTGAATTCATTCTAGGAAGAGCTTAGGATGAAATTGAATTGAACAAAATGAATAATTATCAAGTTCCCTAAAAAAAGTATACTGCCAGGTATGCCCAAAACTGGCAATGGATTAGTGTGCTTCGTGCAATTGCAAAGCTAAAATAAAACACATGGCTCGGTTGCAATCCGTAACGTACCAGGACGGTATAAAAGGTATAAACGGACACTAAGAGAATCAACACATTATCTATCTAACCATCTGTCTGTCACACGCTTGTAACTTTATAACCTAGAGAGCTGAAATTTTACACAAATATATTACGTGGTGGACCAAAAACAAATCGTAAAAAAATATTTTTGTGTGGGGACATGCGGCAAATCAAATTAAAGGTGAACTTCCAAAGGTGGGGTCGAAAAATATTTATAAAATATAAAACATTGGATAAAGTTAAACAAAGAAGCATGGCAACCATGGAACAAAAAGTGTTTGTTTGAACTGACCCTTTCAAGTAAGACCGTACCTCTCTCTCTTTCCGTCGATGAACAAGAAAAAATAAATTACAATACAGAACTCTAACCACGCAAGACTCGAGTCACACTTGACCAATTTTTTTTAATTTAGGAAGAATTGGCTTGGCTAATAGTGGAACCGAACAATACATCATCAAGTTACTATTAATCCGATCCAATGTTGAGACTGTGCTTCTATTTTACCAGTGGATTCCATAGTAGCAATGATTGGTAACTTTTTCGAAAAGACGTCAATTCTCTGGCTAACTACGCAATACAGTAAGACCTGCTAATCCAGAGTGGTAGAAATTAGTTGGTGCATGGCAAAATTTAGTGAAAGTTAAAGAGAAAAGTTATAAGTCCTAAAAGTCCTAATTACTTAACTAAGTAACTTTTGCCATGAAGAAATTCTACGGGCAAAAACTGTTTTCATATTCATCAAGTGTTTGTCGAGGCTTGGTATAGTGTACAGTGTTTGCTATTCTTTCGATATGTCAATAACCTCTTTGAAGATGCAAGATTAGCAGCCTTTTTGATGATTTCATTTAAATGGCGATAAATCTAGACAGAGTCGGACAAAGAGAGGAAAGAAAAATCCAGATAAACCATCTCTGATTGCTATCGAAGTTAAAGTAATATTTGATCCACAAAATACTTACAGGAGGATGCAAAATACATTTGTGTTAAGTGATTTGTATAGGTATGTACGTAGGTAATGTCTCAACTGAAAGAGAAACACTTATCCATTATTTATGCACCTGTCCGGCACTGGCTAGGTCCAGACAACGAACATTAGGGAAACCCTTCTTCAATTCCCTAGAGGAAGTCTCAGAGAAAAACATCAAAGAACTCCTCACCAACGCACCGTAACACCCAGGATACATGAATTGTGGTAACAAAACGGCACCTAATGCTAATTGGGTTCTTCCTAACAGAATCGCCACACTTACCTACCTTACTTACCCATGTACGTAGGCCATTTCGCCGAAAAGTTGTCAAAATCGGATCTTTGTGGGGGCGGGGTTTCAGAAATTTTAAAATCAATATTGTTAGCCGTCTAACTCAAGAACTCCTAAACGGATTTCTATGAAATTCAACATGCAGGCTTAGTTTCACTTAAATTTGATCTAAATTGAATGGAGTAGGAGTAGAAAATCATCTCAAGTGCCTAACTCGAAAACTATCCAACAAATTTAGTAAATATGCATGTCTGTCTTAAAATCATAAAAGTCGGATGAAGACGGAGTAAATTATGGTAAGTGTCACGCACATATTCCAATATATTTCAAGAACTGTTTGCGCCATAAGTTTTCTTTTATAATTTTTCTCTCACTTCCTCATAATTTTACATGCTCTTATTTTTTTTTTCTGAATTTTCCATAATAATATTATAGTTTCAGAGATAAAGAAGGAGAGACCAAATATTTCATGTTTTCTGAATTATGTTGTTAAAGAAACTAAGTTTTCCCCTGATGGCTTTTTGTCCACCACGTACTATTTTTGTGCAAGATTTCAGCTCGCTAGATTAAATATTTTAAAAGTTACAAGCATGTGACAGGCACACGGACAAACAGACACACATAGTGTTGAATCCATTGGTTTTTCGCTTATACTATTTTGGTACGCAACACTAAAAACAACTCCTTAATTGCATTTATCCAATCATCCATCGCATGCTACTATCGAATGGAGTAAGGAAAATATCTAAAAAAAAAAATATGTTCGCATGCTGATAAAATCAATTCCACTGCAAATAAAATGTCAACATTCAATTAGCCGAGAACAAACAACAAACTTTGATTGTAGATATTTCCTGCAGTTGAACCAGAAATATTTATATTTAAAAATTTGGTTTAGGATTCTCTTTTGTTTACAATTTCAATGAAGTGCTTTATTTTCCTTGGAAGTTCGGGTAAACATTGTTGCTTCCACAGGATTATTCATTTTGTGCTTCAGGGTTTTAATTTAAATAAAATAAAATAAAAAGTCTTAAAGAATTCAATGAAATTTGTTTTAAATTTTGAACTATGCTATGGAATACAACATCGCTTGAATGGCCGCCACGGGAGTTATTGCAAACTTCGATTCGTGTGAGGTAATTTTCGATAACTTTTCGGCACATTTTTGGATGTATTGCGGTCATAATTTCACGGATGTTGGCTTTTATGTGTCCCAAAGTTTGTGGATCATCTGCATGGACACGATCTTTAGCATAGCCTCACAAAAATAAATCCAACGGGGTCCGATATTGATGGCCAATTGACGTCGCTAAATCTCGAAATTAAATCGTGCAATAGTGCCAAATTTCTTGTGTTGTGTGGCACGTAGCCCCGTCTTGTTAGAACCACATGTCGCTCACATCAATGTCTTTAATCTCAAGTGAAAAAATATTGGTTATCATTTGACTATAATGTAGAAAATTCACCGTAACAGTGGTGCCTTAGTCGTTTAAAAAAAAGTACGGCCCGATCACGCCCCAAATTCTGCAATTTTGTTTATGCACTTAGCCTCCGTGCGAGAAATTGGCCTTATCGCTGAAGAAGATTTTGTTAAAAAAATCGATATCAACTTACAGATACACAGATAATACAGTACTGTTACTTTTTTTTTAGTAAGATGCAACAATGCATCTAGCGGTTGTTAAATGATCCATATTGTAAGATGAACTAACTATCTGTCACTATGGATGACAGATAGATTTGACAGATGCCATATGGCAGGGATGTGAAATCCCAACTTCGAGGTGAATAACCCCTTATATTTGCCAAAGGACATTTTTCATGGTAAATTAAAAATGTTCAATGAAAACAATAACATTACCAACCAACCGCAGGGGAAATGCATCAACCCTTTACCTTTTTAATTAATCTGAATTATCTTCTTTTTTTAAATAGAAAGTATAAATTACTAGGTCCCGACGTAATCATTATCCCGATAATTATTCCCACCACTGGCAATCCTTCTCCATTAACCTTCTTTTTAGACTAATTAATTCAGTGAGTGGATAAAGTGGCCATATATTTTTTTTTTTTTTTTTTACAAGTGTGTCTCTGTGTTTCTTAGATGATGTTCAAAACAACGACTGCGGTAGAATAAATTTGCGTTTCAAATGAATTGAGAATTGTATTTTCAATATGTTGTTTTCGATATTGCGTAAATAATGAGTACAGTTACTCGTTTTATGTTAATGATACCGCACTACCTACACATGTTTCGAAAAAGGATTGGATATCCAACTGGAATGGCTTACGAGTATATCCTGTATACTCGTGCGAATGATATTGATTTCATTTGAATTTCGTTAAAAAATATTGATTGATAAGAAGATTTATTTTTAGAATTTTAACTGGTGAATTGGAATTGGAATTGAAATTCCATAGCAGCTGGATCTCTTACGGTTTGTAGACACACTAAAAAGCGAAAGCAAATTATTGTTTGACCCTTCACACTCCTTTAATGCAGAGATATTTCAATAATAAATTATGTGAAGGTAAACAATTTGTATTTTGTGAGTTGTTCCTCTTGGTCCATAGTTCTTCGACCCATTTGCTGAGAACATAAACCTGTTCGGTTCTTTTATGAAGTGCAGAACACCAGAAAGGGTAAAATCTACCAGTTTTTCATCCCATGGAAAATAAATATCAAAGTTGGACATATGCTCAAGTACGAGTTACATCTCACAAAACCCATTTGAGTCAGCTGGTGCTTAGATGCCATTTTAGTGAATGGAACCCGGTAAAGTCCAAGAATGATGCTGATACTACTTTGGCTTAGGTTTTACAGAAATTTTATTCTGTCTTTGCTGAACGCGTCTATTATAATTTTTGTCTGCCAGAATTATGCTAAGTCTTTGACAGCCGTTTTATTTTTAAGAGGGGCGAACTGCAGCATATTTTTTTTATAAAACTATTCCAGGAGAGACGAACGATTTTCGATGACTGTGTTGGTTCTGCTCTTGAATGGCTGTAAGTTGTTAATTGTTGTGGTAGCAGTTATGGTAGTATAGACATCACCTTTTTCATTGACAGCCAGGCAGCGATAAGAGCGATCCCGGCCACACAAATAAAATCAAAGCTTCTGCGTTGCTGTCGCGAAGAGCTACGGGTTCTTGGTACGCAACACAATGTAAAGCTCTGCTGGGTACTCGGACATAATGGCATTTCAGGAAATGAGAAGGCTGACGAGCTGGCTAGGGATGGTTCAGCTCTAAATTCTGAACGAGCTGACTCGTCAATTAAGACACCACCCTGCAACCTGAACCTAGAAGTTAGAAATAAAATGATTGCAATAGCAAATATTAGATGGAGATCACTAGAATCCTGTATAATTACAAGAAAACTCTGGCCGCTCTACGATAAAAATCGTACAGAGCAAATCCTACACTTCAACAGATATGTATATCTTATCTGGTTTAGTGGGGATGATAACTGGATACAACTTGTTACGTTATCACACAAAGAAATTGGGAATAAGCGAAGAAGATATATGTAGAGGCTGCGGCAATGAGGATGTACACGAAGATGTCCAATGTCCAGGACACTACCACCTTAGATTCAAAATACTCTTCCAAGACTTAGAAGAACTATCAAATGTATCGGTATAGTAAGGTTACCAAATTTATAAATGCATCGGGTTGGTTTAAGAACCCATAGAGTTCACGAGTGGGGAAGCTTCACTCCTTGGGCATCACAATGGATCTATATTGATCTATGTGTGGCGTAGTTTGTTTCACACTCTACGTCAACCCATCAAACCTAACCTAACCTAGTATAGACATACTCTAGGGTGTGGACTCTGTGGTTCATGAGTTAGACACAAGCTTCAAGTCAAGAAAAAAATTCGTGATCACACCTCTCGCGAACGTCATAAGAAGCTTCTTTCAATCGAAAAGAGTGGAATAAAACTCTAGGTCTCTAGCAGTCGTGTGACACATTTGATTGGCTGCGAGAATCTAGGCCAGGCCTTCTTTGGGTTGTTAGCGGCAAATTATATATTTTATATGTCATGGATGAACTACAGGTTAGATTTTAGTACATGACCTTCTATTAAGCTTCTTCTAAAGACCACTAATTAAGGCCGCTGCCTATGTTGTGGCTAGAACGTCTGGTTTTTCGTTTCTATGCGTAGTGCGTACACTTTGAAACCCGAACCATCATCACAAAGTTAAGTTTGCCCAATTTCATTCAGTCTTTCGACAGAGTTATCCCAGATATTGGAAGTAATCAGTTAAATGGTTTTGAAGATAACTTCAAAAAGGTTCCTTCTCTACTTTTCATACACATTCTTTTTTTTATTATCTTTTCGCAATACTCGTAGAGGAGAACCTATCATACTGAGCTAGCGACCAGAGATGCTTGTATTGTAGATGCCTGTTGATTCTACACTTGAACCTCAGGAAATCTTGGAAACGAATTCCGAAATTTACATATCATGGACATAGAGATGATGGGCCTTGGTGGCTTACCCAGTAGAATGCTCAAATATCGCATTTCCAGGGATCATTCAATTCAGGTGTGCAGAACATCTGCCATGTATAGGCATAGGTATGGTTGGTTATTCTATTAAACTAACAGCTCGTCTATGCGGTCGAGCAGATGAAGAGGGCCAAACTTTAAATGTTAGAACAATACACAAGTGCTGGTCTGTACAGGAGAAAGAGCTGTTGGGCTGTAAAGTATATCTTTGCTCTAAATAGGCAGCTTAACTTCATGGATGTCGATTTTACAACGTTGGATATGGAAAGTGGTTTTCGCTGGCGGAACTGCATTCTTCATCAGAAAACTTAATCGCAGCCAAAATACCTATCCTCATTTAGCCTTTCCAACAATAGGTTTACTTTCTCCTAACGAGTTCCAAAGGGTAGCTGATGATACATCTTCATAGCTTGTACAGACAGTATGTTACTCAATGTTCAGGCAGTTGTGAATTTAGACGATACTTTTATAATTTAATCTATGATTTGTTGCACACTTAGGAAGCGACATGAATTGACAAATTGGTGGTCAATGATGCACTCATTTAGGTAGAAGTGTGGATGTAAGTTTTATGACTTGTAAAAATTAGCAATTCTGAGATGGAGAATATGTTCATTTCTACTTAAATAACCGACGCAGTTATGAATTATTGTTCATATACAGGATGAAAAATTTTCCCAGGCTCAAAAATATGGAGACATTAGTTGGCAGGCTCGTTCTCTGAACTTGACAGCCCCAGACATTTTCCTACTGGGTTATCTGAAAGGAAGGGTTTACGAGAATAATCCCCAGTCACTTGCAGACCTTAAAAGGAACTTATGCTTATGAAACTTAGAAAAAAGTGATGGAAAATTTTATCAAAAGATTCAAGTTTTGCGAAACCAAAACCAAGAATACTATTTATCATTTGTAACGTCATAAAAAGTAGCAAAGATTGAGCTTCAATATTCTTCTGGTTTTGTTAAAATTCGTTAATGAAATAAAAAATTTTTCGAATTTAAAATCCACTTAATTTTTTTTGGGCCACCCTGTATTTTGCAAACAAAAAAAAAAAAAAGATTAAGGAGTACCTCTGTACATCGACCTTCTTGTTAGATAACATTTTCCAACTTCTCGGTCAAAGAAGCATTGCATTGTCAAAATCTACATTCTCACGAAAATTGCTTTCAGTTGCGTGTTACAAATTTTTTTTTGTTCTTCTTTAGATACCACATGCGCATATTAAACAAATTTTCTTCTTATGTTCAGAACCACACCATAACACAAATTATTCTCTCAATAAACTTGATAAATGAGCTTGACCTTTTTCGTCCTCCACTGCAACAATTTAATTAGTACAAGCATGTCCTATCCAACACCATTCGAATATTTATCACATTTTCCGGTGAAAATTACGATCAAATAATGAACGTTAATTCTATGCAAGGACTCTTCTCATACCATGTCATACGGTAGATAACACCATTCAACCCAGCTGTCCGTTCATGCAAACTTCAATGAAGATAATTTTTGGGAATATTCCCTTCGACATTTTCGATAGCACGCAATGCTGCATCCATTAATAGATATCAGGATGAGAGTAAAGGACGCGCTATCATCACGAAGGCTCGTTACACGAAGCCAGTAGGTAATATCATTGCAAGGAATTAATACACACAAGGAAATTAATGTATTCAACCGAATCGTGTCAGAAACGTGCGTAATTGTGTAATGCAATATGACGGTTAGTTACACCACCATCCGCCGCCTACTACTCCATGTCACTACTGATACAAACCACGGTATCGCATGCAAACACAGTATGTGTATGTACGGGGCATTACCATGGCTAAGTTGAAGTACATTATCCTGCCAGTCAGTCATTTAGTGACAATCCGTCAGCTGAAATTTTCTATACATTTTGTAATAGACAGATTTCATTTCACGTTGGTCAATTATAATTGGGTGGCGGAGAGTTCCCATCGTGAAAGTCATCTTTCATCCTTCATTTGATGATAAATGGGGAAAATATAGTTTGCAGTATTTATGAATTTTCCAGCACGAACGCTGCGGATGGTAGAGGATGAATGAGTTCGCAGATTGATTTTGGATTTCACAAAATGTTTAATGAATTGTTCGGATATTTTCATCATCGACGATTTTGAAAAGAGGAAGTGAAGTCATTGGATGTCGAAAAGTAATGAATGGTGGCCTTGTAGATGGTTTATATATTATAGTATTAAAACGGAAGAAAAATATTTCGGGAGAAAGAGTAGTATATATCCTTCTATATTGGTGCGCTTAGAAGACGTAGAAGTAGTGGAATGCATGTCAGTTTCAATTTTAAGATTACGAAAGAAATACACTTCTATCACTTATTGACGAATAAAGCAACATTGAAATTTAAATCATTTGCTTGGAGTTGAAATTGCACAAATTGGCGTTTCCTTAAGCAATTGAGCATTTCCTGAACTTTCATGAAGCTCAGCACACTAATTAAAGCCGGAACACGGTTTGTTTTATCAAAAAAAAAAAAAAAAACTTTCACATGTGCCTTCAGTAAAATGATAGAACGTTCTATGACAAAACATCCTGATGAAGATTATGGACAATCTAGACCTACATCTTCTCGCTACAGATAATTGAAGTATATTAATTCAGGAATACTAGTGTTCCACCCACTTAGCAGGGTACCTGTGTTAAGAATCGTTCATTGACGTTGCGAATTTCAGACACGGCTTTGAATACTTTATAATTGGCGATATGATTTAGGACCCTCCTCAAGAGGGTCACACGGCTTTCTGAAAGGTGGATCAACTACCACAAACTTAGTCGAATTCGTGTTCTTCGCTCTGTCTGCCTTAGAGAATGGCAACGAATTAGACGTTATTGCAAATGATTTTAGTAAGGCTTTTGATTAGATATCTCATAACTTAATCCTCTTCAAATTGTCTGTCCTCGGTTTGGAACCCATATTGTTAAAATGGATATCTTCTTACCTGGAAAACAGTTCTTACAGAGTTCGCTCCTATCCACCCCTTTCTTGGCCACCTCTGGTGTTCCACAAGGCAGCCACCTAGGTCCCCTTCTTTTCATCCTAACCATAAACGATGTAGAGAGGGTTAGTAAACACTCTAACAACGTTAGAGGAGCTCAGGAATAATATCGAACGCGAAATTACCAACGTTCCGTCCGATATGTGTCGAAGAGTGGTGAAAAATTGGCTCCAAAGAATCGATCGCTGATATATTATGAAATTTATTCCAGGTATGTGTACTACACCTGGAATAAATTTCAACCCGATATTCAATTAAATAAATAAAAATAAATAAATATTTTGGCGCAACAGCTCTTTAAGCAAGCGCCAGGGCCTCCTAGCTTCTCGCAACCACTCGTGTTGTGTGCGTTATATTTTTCACACGAATGGAAGGGACCTACAGTTTTAGTGCCGTATCTGAAACGCAATTTCTTTTTGAGAAGCTTTCTCGTGACAACAATACTCTCGGATGTTTGTCAGACGTTCGCGAGAGGTGGGATCGTGAAAAAACTTTTTGGTGTTTTCTGGGATTCGAACTTGGAACCTCTTGCGTAGTGATCCGACACACTAACCACTACGCCACGACGCCCACTCAATTATTCTATATTTTATTTAAATACAAAATTGTTATGTCCTGAAAAACCCTTTACTTTGGAAAAGTGAGTTGGGGGGCTCCTAAAATTCAAGTCAAAGTTTAAATTGCCGATTGACTTTAAATCACACAGCTACTATTTCAAAATGCTGTCAACTTGTAGCTTTCCATCACAGAAACATGAGTAGTTTAAAATTTGCTACTAGTACAGCGTCTTCTCTACAGTTGTAAAGTATTAAGTATTGAACGGAATATTTCTATGTACAACTGAAGAAATTGTACTACAGACACTTTTAATTTTCCATCTCCATAAACACATCATTTCTTTGGCTTACCTTAAGGTAGATGTGACTTTTTACCTATACTTCGAAGGTGTACCTACATGTGTATTGAATGGTGAGAAGATAACAAGCCACCGCCATTTGTTTCACGAGAGTGCATAAAATGGTCCACACCATTTTATTACTCGTATGTGTGAATGCATGGAGATGGAGAACAATGATCTCCTCGTAATAAAAGATGGAAAAGCGAACGACCAAGCATTCAATAGAATAAAGGCCGGGCTATTCAAACGTCTAGTGCGTAAAACTTCTTAGAAAAGTCACAGTGCATTGTAGCGTCAACGAAAGAAGAACAAAGACAAATGGCGGCAATTCAAAGAGAATGCACAAAAGCTTATCTCTAGCTCTATTTACCAACCAAGTAGTTTATAAGCGCAGCTCCTCTCTCAGTCATAACTCATCTACGAGTATTTCGAGCACTAAAAAAAGCTTAAATAAAAATCAGTAATAAAAGATTATCGTAAAAGAAATTTAAGTGCCAATTCGCTGTCCCTATCAGCTGACACCGTACTATCACCACCATATTCCATACACAAAAGAGCTCGCTTTTTCCCAATGTCTGAGGAAAATGTTCCCTTGTGCACTTTCCTTCTATGAATGCTCCAATTGTTCATGATCCACGCACAAAGAATGTACTTACCAGCTGCTGCTAAAATTGGCTTACACCGCACTTAAGAAGGCGATGCAATCTGCAATACACTTGCCCCTCTTCTTTACAGAGGTCAACATGGTACTCCTCTAGAAGATTATCTCTGTTCTCCTCCGAACAATTGAACTTGATGATCCATTCAACTTGATGATATATACGAATATATATAACTACGGTTACAACAAGGGACAAGGGACTTCGTAGTAAATAATAGTACCTAGCTATAGAGAAAGAAGTCAGAGTGTATATATTCTATCATCCACATCCCCCGGCACGACTTTACGAGTCAATTATTTTTCCAATATTCAAAGGTAATAAATTTTCTCAACCAAAGATAAAAGTGAAAGGATACCAAAGGAAAACACAAGAAAAATATTGAAAAAAAAAAAGCCCGACTCTTGCGGTTGCAGACCCTTTTCTTCGGCTTTTGCGGTGTCAGGCTGCCAAAACAAAGATGTAGATTGCTCTCTTGATATGTATCTGCAAACTCATGATTATGAAAAATTTAACTTTTCCCCAAGGGATATACAATAAATCTCCCTGTGATGCCTTTGATATGTAAAATCACAAAACACAAAATCACAAAACAAAAAAAAAACTAAAAAAAATTGAAACAAAAAAACTCACCTTAAACGGAGGGATTATCCCAAAAAAAAAAACAACTCACTCCACACAATCAGTCAGTCACAAAATGAAAATATCACACACGAAAGATGATAGGATTTGAGCTTGAGACTTACAAGGACTATCGAGATAAGGATTACCAAAGACATACACAATACAAATTCACTGAAAGCCGATCCGACGACGACGGCGACGACGATTTTCCACAACAAAAACTGTCAAACAATTATTTTGCATAGACAATCTGACTGCATAGATCGATGGTCTGGGCCACTTTGTGCCACCATCTCGGCCACAGGCAATAAATCTAAACGAACTTGGTTCGCAAATGGAAAACTCTGCAGATTTTCTACCATTTAGCATGGAGAATGGGTAGGGGGTCAGTCAGTCAGAAAGAAAGAAACGAAAAAAAAAATAAACCAAAAACCAAAAAACCGAAACCTGAATTAGCTGTAAGCATTAAATCTCAGGGCAACAGCTTTTTGAATAATTTCGTGTGCACAACACTACGCCACTTTGTTACACCGTAACACACTCCATCTATTATTAGCTAGAGGTTAGCAGCACAGCAAGCAATAGCAATAGCAATCCGTTGGATAATTCAGAGGTGTTGAGTGTGAGGGTAAAAGGGGGTGGTGGCGCAGTCCCCCAAACATTTCCAAAGGATTGTGCTATGTGTACCGATGTGTTTGTTCTCCTTTCTAGTAGCAAAATTTATTGCTTTCAGTGAGAAGTTTTGTATCTTTAATGTGGCAAAGTCAAGTGTGTGTGAACAGTGAGGGGTGGTTTCATAGATTCATGTCGAATAATTCGCCTTCTTTTATTCAAAATAAGGTTTGATTGAAAAATTAGGAAAAATTGATGCTCCTCCTAAGATATTGGAGAGTTGAGTGCCGTAATGTATCTAAAGGAAGAACCAATAAATACGAATAGTAAATCATTTGTGTCACGCATTCAATGATGAGGGTTAAATAAGTTACGGAAGACCTTCTTTAAGTGCTGCCATACTAAGTATTCTGGCCAAAAAAACTTAGATTTTTCTCAAAAAAATAAGAAAGCAAGGAGTTCATACGGAATGGCCACGGCAATAGGTTATACGATGAATGCGGTAGAGCGTAGAAAAGCAATTAAACATCGATGACGATGTATCTATGTACCAATAGATAGTTTCATGACCCAAATGAATACTAACTAGGATTCATTAGGTACTATTGCGTCAATGATATTCACTGTCATTGCTAGCTGGCGTAAAAACAGTGGAACGAGGAAGAGAAAAAATAAAAGTGCACACACCAGGCTAAAAAAGTGTTCAAGTTTGTAAGATTTATTGGGAATAGAGGAATTCTCTCTCATATAAGGGAGCTACCGACTTGTGTCTTCTTTATCCCGTTCTCGGCTAGTCCATAGGCCCGAAAGTTCTTCTGACCTGGAATCTAGTGCAGGGATACTTTTCAATCAGAGAGCTGCGTGACTTCTTTACCATTTTGCATAGTATTGTTGACGATGCCAATGCTTTAATACTTATAGACAGACCCATAGCTCAATAGTGTTGATTTGTACTATATTCATTGAAATGTATGCAACAGATTCTCAAATTGCTTTTATTTCTGTCTGGAATATTCTATAGTAAATTGTTCGTCTACCAGAATAGTAGTCCGTATATCAATATGGATCTCACTACTGTACTATATGTGCAGTGGCAATTAAGAGGCTTAGAATCAACTTGTTCACAATTTCAGTGCAAAACTTCAACATCAACATCGCTTCAACACTGTTCACATTAGATCATTCTCTCTTCTTCACATGTCTTTACAATGGTTAATACCATTTCCTGACTTCGGATCGCTTCAGTCAGAGTATATTTTTCGGGTTATATGACCTTGGATGTATGCAGACTCTGGCTATATCCCAGACCGGGTACTCCTTTTACATAGCCTAAGAATTAGCACCTGACCAAAATTCGCCAACTTTGGCTATGGCCAACTAATAAAGTCAGATAATTGAGTCTGTCGTTAGTTGGTGACACTACTTTATGGTTTGCCAGAGAGTGTGAAAGAATGTTAGATAGTTTTACCTTTAAGTCTCCACACTAGTCCTATCCTCCTCGTGTAAAATGCTTGAGACCAAATTTTTATGATGATTTTATATAAATGCCAGCTTAGGTGTCCGTGAAAGGACTTTGCTACTCAATTGCCCTCTTAGCCCGAAGAAACAGCGGTTGGCAAGAGTGATTCTTCGCTTGATCTCGGCGCTGGTGCCATTATTTAAATTAACAACGGAACCTAGTTAGACAAAGTCTTTGACTACCTTAAAGTTGTTCCTGTCTATTGTGACCTTCTGTTCAAGTCGCCGATGTTGACTGTCCTTTTTGATGACAGTACCATATATATATTGTTTCAGTACTCACGAAACTGGCACTGACAGTCTGCTGCGTTCTTTTAATTATGTCTATGTATGGGAACATTTCACTCAGAAGCAAAAGATAGACAACTGGCAAACAGAAGGTAAAACAATTTCAGCTGATGTCTTTCATTTAACAGTGTTCTTCCCTAAGGAGTGTACCCTATTCCCTATTTCTTTAGACTGAAATCCAATATAGAATTGCATAATGGTATAATTGATTGGCTAAATGAAGTAGAAAAACATCTCTCGAATAATGCTGCAACACTTACTCGAAAATTTAGTAAACAAAGGCGATTTTTGGAACACAATTCCCAAATGTCACTTTTATTCTATCCAATTCTGATAATTTTTAGGTGGGACTAGAATGGTTCTTAAATTAGACATGCAAAGCCAATAAAACAGGCAGGCAGATAGACAGACAAATTGTTTTTTTTACCTGCAAAAAAAAGATAAAGCAATCATTTTTAAAATGAAAAACCCAAAATTGTTCAGATTTTTAAAATAATTACAAAGCTTCCCATTCTTCTCCGAGTAACAAAGAAGCAAGCCATTTCCCACTTTTTTTAAATTTCAATACAAAAACAAAAAAAATGTGAAGTGTATTTAAAGGCGACGTTGCTGACTGTCCAACCAGTTTTGCCTCCCCATAAATGGCATGGAACAAATCACCAGGTGATAAATTGAAGTAATTTTGGATAACAAATACCAAAAACCGATCCAAAACCAAACGAAACAACCCATGAGTGGTGTTTCTCGAAATTAATTCTTCCAGCCATTCAAGTGGACATGAAGCAAACATGGCCAACAAGAGAAAGAATGATTGTTTGGTTGCTGCCAATCAATGCAGTGGCTCCAGCACCATCGACGTCCTCCCCAGCATCAGCTTAAGTTATACATAGTTCATGCGAAAATCTCCGATAGACACGGTGACGTGAAAGATTGAGGTTTAATCGATTAACCTGGAGTCGAGGTGCGCGACAGTAGTCGCACCTCTTTTCTTGCCGATAGTGCGAATGTTGCGCGTGGCTGCACGTATTATTTGTGTCTTTGTTGTTAATTAGAGACACATTTTTTATGGCTTCTTGATTTTGTGAGCCTCATGCTCATTAAATTAATAATTTGTGTAGTTTTTCGCTTTGCTACCAATTGGTGGATAACATTTTTTTCGGTTTTTATGACCAAATTGTTTGGTGCGCTTGCAACTTACCAATTACCCGTGAATCGATCTATGTTGGTCTTACCTAGAAAGAGCCAAGAAAAAAAAATAGGATAAAAATAGAAATCAGATAAATCATTATTTGAGAGTATTAATTAAGCGAATGAGTAGTTTTATGTATTTTTCCATCGAGTCTTTTTGATAATTTATTGTGATATAGATACGAGTAATTTAGCCTAATAATTCATTCTAAACGGGCTTGTAGCAGTTGACAGTTTGCAGATTGAAAATTGATACGCAGTTCGATTTTTTGATAAAATACTGAATCAAGATTATATAGATACTGGTAGGTGCTGCACGAAATGCGTGAAACAGACATCCCACGCAACGTGGGTGTGGCAAATTGTTTTCCAATTGTGTGAAAAGACGCAGTTCATTTAGTTGGTAGCTGATGAATTCTTTCCGAAATCAGCAATGTAGGTACATGGAGAAGGAGAGGGAACAAAATTGTAGGGAATGAGAGCTTACTATCAGTCAAAAGCTAAACTTCATCATGTCTGGTGGTAGGAAGCAATTATTACTACTTCATTTATGTATCCACTCATGCTATAACATGTGATCTACACGAACGATAATGATATTATTCACTCAACCATTTCTTCGACGGGCTAAAACTCACATGCATTTAGTCTAAACGTTAGCCACAACCCAGTGAAGCCACTAGTATTTCTCCATGTTCGATCTATCGATGTCAACTACGAGTATATCCCTATCAAGTATGCTTACGCAATATCTCAAGTCAGCATTTCCACGACATGAGTCGTTGGAATCATAAAGGATAGGTTTATTTGTCGCCGTTCTAGCGAGGTTCGACGAGTCCGAAAGTATCCAATAGTCTCTTATTAGAGACGTAATGACGAGAGTCAAATATATGCGTTTCTGTACATCCGCATGCTAGCTCGAAGACATTTTCTTTCGAATACCCGAAGCTTTTCCATATACGAGGAGTTTATGTTTCACCATGCTGAACTCGCATAAGTCAGAATTAGACAGGCGAAAGCTTAGTAACAAATGACTTTTACATCGTATCTCAAACATTTGGAGTAGAAAAGGTTTTTGAGAGACATAAATACCGCTCTTGACTTTTGCAACTGCATTGTAGTACAAAAATGTGTCCATATGAACACCTAAATACTTCACAATAGACTTTCACTCGACGCGGAGGCCATTAGAACTCGTTGCGAATTTTTTTCAATTTCGTCCCAAATCCAAATTACCTCGTCTTATTGGGGTGCGAAACAGTATAGTTTCACATTTTGTATATTTAATCTTGAGCTTCCATTCTGAGCAAATTGATTTGAAGCTCACTTTGGATATTCTGTATTTTCGAGCCAATTGCATACAGAATAACATTGATAACAAACACTATACAATCCCATCAGCATTTCAGAAACATAAATATTAAAGAGAATAGGTGCTGTTACCGTACCCTGTGGGAGACCATTGATGACATTAAAATCTTTAGTCGTCGTGTATTGTTTCTTTTGTCTCGTATACCATAGATGTAATCTTCATTATAAGATGATACGGAAATTCATATCGAAGAAGTTTGTATAATAACTTGTTGATCCAAACCGTGTCATAGACTTTTTCGATATCCACTAGACAGGCAGGCTGTTGTACATCGCTTGGCGTTTAGATTCCAATTAACGTCTGAAATCTGTTTTGTAATGGCATGCAGCGCCGAATATTTTAACCCAAATCGGTTCGGTGGTATAATCTCCTTTCTTTCGCACACGAAAAATATTCACTTAAATACTCGTACTAATAACTACTTCAAAAACCTTCCCGATATTAGGCAGAAGACTAATCGGCCTAATAGAGGGATCAGATGGATCCTTTTTCTTCTTTATTATTGAAAAAACCTTCGATGTTTTCAAATCACTCGGGAACTAGCAGTTGTTTAATGAATTATTAAATATAACTCAATATTGCCGAATAATTTTGTTATAAAAATAATAACGTCGCTCGACTCGTCTCCAGCGCTCAGACTTCTAGGACTTTAAATTTTTTCCGCACCACTTCGTCACAAATAGTTCAATTTTCCATAATTTTTATCAACTTCCATAACTTCCTGACCGTGATTTTACTTCCTCTATGCGGAACTCGATTGCCAACGTCCATGATAAACAATCTCGAAGTTAAAGCGGCCTAGGAAAATACAATTTTACAGACATGTAAGCTGTAACCCAGAAAAGTGCATGAATTTATGGCCGAGTTGAAATTCCAACTCAGATCTTGTTTCGCAAATTGAGGAACCAGGAAATATCTGTCGCACCTCTTATGACCTACTGTACCTAGATGGTTTCTGATTTCATCCAGTCACAAGGGAATCCATAGGAAAAGTGGAAGCTATCCGAAAGGAATGACCATCAAACTCCCCTAAAAGGATGACCTTATGAAGTGTGGAAACTAGAGAGGAATTTGAGTTCCAAAACCTTAGCTCAAACATTTAGACAGGTTAAGTTTATTTGCTTCTATTGAAATAATTACCTTCCATAAAATGACCAAAACCAACGAAGACAAAGCATGTAAGGTTGGGCACGGCCATGGCAAAAGTATTACGGATTAGCATGTCCAGAAAGCTGATGGTAAAGTAAAATCTAAGCTGCGACTGTTTTGTCGCAAAATGGAATCAGTACCTAATGCCGCCAGGACATGGACAGCACATAGTACATGGAGTTATCAACAGCAACATATTGCCCTAAGCAGTGTAGAGATGCTTCCCGGCCTGTGAAAAAGATTTGATTTCATTGTTATTAAGTTTAAGACCAATTCGATTCGCCAATCACAGTGAAAGCCTCTAGGATGGCAGCCCTAGTGCATATACCAGCAGCTGGATGGACTTGTTGAAGATAGTGCATTCCGTGTTGACACCAACCATTCCGTGTTGACACCAACTCTCCTCCAGTAAGAGATTGAAAATTGTGCAATAACAGAGGAATTGTTTCCCAAACTACAGTACACCGCGTATATTTCAGATTAGCTATATTAATTTGTTAAGCATCCCAAAGTCAGCTATTGTTCTGTGGAATCCTAGACGATATATGGTATCACAATGAAGCTTTGAGGTCAATGTAAAGAATGTGGATTTTACTTAAAACCCGTTGGTTTTTTCCAGGATTTTTTTTTAGTGTGAAAATTTGGTGGAATACTACTTCCTAGATATCTGTTGCTTATTCAGTAGCTATCGGAAGTGCTATTTAAATGCATCTATGATAATATTCCGTGCGCATCGGTGACTAGAAAACCTGCGCTATGAGATTCTTCGATTACCCTTAAAGTTCTTCTCCTCCCTTTTTTGGCTCGGTAATCTTCTCTGAAGTCACTGTGTGCTCTATTCAGCACATACATACCAAAGTTCATTTGTGGGTGTAGGTTCGTAAGAAGTGCTAGGTTCAGCTACCCTGTGCGATACTGAATCCACTGGTCGTTAGTATTCATGACCTTCATAGGACGAGATAGTATACTCGTATATGTAGTGGTATATTTCGCTAAGATGATTTCTGTAAACTCAACTTCCTTGCTACTTTAATCATGCTAAAGTATCCCAACGTTGAATTTCTACTTCAGAGTGGCTCGTGGTTTCTTCTCATTAGACAACCGAACTCTTCATTTGGCTGCAACAAGAAATTGCCAGAGTCGATTTTGCCCAGTGAATGAGGACAGACCTAGTATAATTGATACGTGTATAGTAATTAGTATAGTATTTGCGATTTGGTGCTAACAGTGTCAGTCGAAACGTGTGTGAACATGCAGTCAAGTACCAACCAGTTGGTCGATGTTTACCATATCGAGTTGAATGCTTTTACTTTATACAAGCTCGAAATACCCTTTCAGAAGCTTTCCATCTCCAGATATTCAAAAACAGAATCAACAAGTGTCCACATCTTAGGGTGGTCTATTGAGAGGAGATTTAAAAAAAAAAAAAACTTTAGGGTTCGGTTACCATTAGGTCAAAACACTTTTCTTCAAAATGTCCAACAATTTTGAGATTTACAATTATTTATCAATTTCGGCCACCAAAAACCCATTTTAACAAAATAAATTCTGTTAAATCTGAGAGGTTAACATTCTTGGTTAAAATGTGCTGCAGTTCATGTCGGTGTCTAGGCTAAAAGCCATTTTCGCGGAGAAAACTTTTCAACGAAGAAACGAAGAAAGCTTTCATCGGCTCCTATTGCCACCTATTGGAATAGTGCGAATAATATCTCAAAGCTTCCATCGTCAAATCAAATTAAACTTTTTCCAAAGCTAAAAAGCATTCAAAACCAATAATATAAAAAGCCCAGTTTTATATGATTACCCCCCCAACACCACCCACTGGTAAGTAGAAAATCTTTTTACTTTCAAAATGAAATTGTTTTTCATTCAATCGGATCGTCAACTTGTGGAGTGAGACAAACAATAAAAGAGAATTTCCCTAGAAATTTCATTTTCACAATTAAATTTCATTAATATGCTCGCAATGACCCATATCGCAGCTCGGCGCACCATGAAATGCTATTTGGCCACGAAATTTATCCAAAATTACGGTCCCCATTCAGATTGTAATTGAATTTCGCTGGCATATTTCACAATGGTGACTTAATATTTACACTATGAATGAAACAATTGAGGTGAAGAATTGTGAAGGCGGACGGACACATTAGAGGGGGAAACATTGGATAAATCCCCTTTTCTAAGAATCATCCTGGTACATGGTGGATTTTATTAGTATACGCCTTTTTGTTGATAATTTGTACCACAAGCGTCCTTTCTGTTTTGAATTTTCACAGTCAAGTTGTATCCTGTTACGGTCGACTTGAGAGTATGAGATTGAATGGATTCTACTAAATACCGAGCTAGTTGTCCGAAGGGATAACAAGAAGGTGGAAGGAGGTGAGGAACTACTATTATACAATGGGATGCTGGGAAATGCGCTTGAACGCTCAAGTGCCCTGTCATTGTGGGACGAAAAGGAAATTGCTGGAGAAGGGTTACTGGCTTTCGGGGTCAAGTGGTTGGTTAACATAGTTTTTGGACGATGTAATTATGAAATAATTTCTGCGGATGTGGGCTTTGGCTTTTGTTTTAATTGAAAGTAAAGATTGCTCAAAGTTGCTCTTTAAATTGTGGTTAGTCGAGATTTATAGGGGTGGTTTTGAGTGGAGTGCTTGATAGTACGAGTACTCGTATCTGCCGAAGCAATGAAGGGAGAAATTTGTAAAGCATCTTTAACCAAATAATTATGTTTAATTTACTCGCATGAAGTACTAGGTTGGGAAGGATGCATGATGGATTGGACACATTACGTCCACTTAAGGTCCACTGTAAATCCCTTTGGTGGTTTCTGGAGAAATTGATTTTTTCGTAGGCTACTTCGTGCTCTTTACAAACTCTACAGGGGAATAGAAAAGGTTATCTACGCTGAAGATAGAGAAGGGAAGGACATTGTTGTGAAGCATTCGGTGTTGAATTGATCTCATATTATACCGCTATTCACTTTCAGAAAGTGTGATTTATCAGTCTTAAACAAAAAACTGAAGAATCATATCAATTTTTCCTTTCTGCGGTCTTTTTGTAATCACTCATGTGCTGTCACCTCGTGGGACATAGGGATTTAACAACATTTCAACTCTTCGTGAGGGAGAAAAGAAAAGCACGGAATAAATGACAAATCGCTCGTGGACCGCAGCATAAAAAAAGATCCTTAACCGACTATGTAATCGCCTAAGAGATAGTATTCGGGAATTTAAAAGCAATAAGATAGCGACCTACCTTGAAAATCTCTCCACTGGAAGAGAATCAAATTATTCACTTTGGAAAGCGCTAAAAGGCATCCGGAAACCTCAAATGCAAGCGCCACCAATTCGGAAAAACGATAGAACTTGGGCCAAGAGCGACAAAGAAAAGGCAGAACTTTTTGCTTTGCACTTAGAAGAAACGTTTAAACCATTCGACGGCTCTTTGATAACACCCGACTCCCCAGTCATGACATCTGACAACTTTAAAATCTAAACTAACTAAAAAAGCACCGGGTTACGACTTGGTCAAGGAATTACCGAATAAAGCTCTTATCAAACTCCTATATTTGATTAACGCTTCGTTCAGATTGCTCTACGTTCCAAGACAATGGAATCTCAATGGTCCCGAAACCAGGCAAATCTCTGAATGAGAAGACATCATATCGGCCTATTTCCCTATTGCCGGTTATCTCTAAAATATTCGAAAAATTACTTTCAAAACGACTACAACACGTAATCAATGAACGACGTCTCATTCCTGACCATCAGTTTAGATTTAGAGTCAAACATTCTACAATCGACCAAGTTCACAAAATAACTGACGTGATTGAGAAAACTCTCGAAGAAAAAAAGATTTGTTGTGGTGTATTTCTTGACGTCTGACAAGCTTTCGATAAGGTTTGGCACGAAGGCTTGGAGTATAAATTGCAACGACATGGCAACTCTTTCTAATCTTACGAACGTACCTGACCGAAAGACTTTTTCGTGTTAAGCACGGAAATGATTACTCCGATTTCAAGGAGATTGCGGCCGGAGTCCCACAAGGAAGTGTCCTTGGCCCGCTTCTATATGTACTCTACACGCGTGATATCCCGCAGGAAAGAAACTGCGTCGTCGCCACGTTTGCGGACGATACGGCGATATTGACAACGGGCGATGCAATTGAAGCAGCAACTGAAAAGCTGCAACATGCTATTAATAAAGCCCACGTTTGGACGAATTCTTGACGTATTGTGCTGAACGAAAGCAAATCTACTCACGTCAACTTTACCTACAAAAAAGTGGACAGATTACCCGTATATTTAAACTCGGCTCAAATACCATACGCGAATGAAGCAAAATATCTAGGAATGACTCTAGATGTTAAGCTTAAATGGAAATCGCACTTAAAAAAGAAACGCGACGAGCTCGAAAAAAAATACCGACAAATGTACTGGCTACTCGGAAGACATTCGAAGTTGAGCCTACATAACAAACTGCTTATCTATAAGCAAGTGCTAAAGCCAGTGTGGACGTATGGTCTACAACTATGGGGTTGTACCAGGAAAAGCAATAGAAACATCCTACAAACTTTTGAAAATAACGTTCTTAGAACGGTCGTTAACGCACCATGGTACGTACGTAACGAAGATATTCATCGGGACCTGGGAATTCCCAGCGTCGCCGAAGAGATAACAAATTTTGCTCGTAAATACAATAAAATCGGGTAACCGTACCGTCATTCAACTACTTGACGCAAACAATTCAATTCGTCGTCTGGAAAGGTGACTTCGCGTCATAGTATATGCCGGTCGTGAAAACAGCAGGAACTTTCATTGGAATTTAACCTGTTTAAAGCGCTACATTCTTTTTAAATTACATACGAACATCTTTTTCCAAAAATCATGAGTCACGTAAGCGAAAATGAAACTGCTGGATAAGCGTCGGCTGTTAATCTTGAAGAGTGGTGTTTTTAGTGAGTAAAAATCTCACACTACCATAAGCATAACACTGGCAGTAGGGTGGACATATGGCTAAAATGCAACTTGATCATGATGATGACATCAGGAGGACGGAAAAAAATACTGTGAATCATAAGCAACGACAATAATAGCGAAAACAAACAAAATACTCCCCAGTTATCTGGACAGCCACCCTTGGAGTTTACAGAAACTTAATACCACCTGAGTTTCAAAACTACACCACTCTGTCTTTCTCTCTGTCTCTTCCCCTTTCCACAAAACTCACGTGTTCTAAAAATTAGTATAAGGGTATTCATATCCCCTTTAACATGTGCAAATTATAAAAAAAAAAAAGCACGCGCGGTCGGGCCTTATGGTGTCTTTAGAAGATTTTCACCCTCTCGGCAAAAAAAAAAAAAAAATTTCAACTTTTCATAACTCATTCCCAAAGTTTTCATCGCCGTGTTTTGGAACTTGCTTCGCCGGATACATAACTTGCGATTATTGCAATTTCATTCATCAAATTGTGACATCGCTCTTGCATAAAGTTTTCTTGCGAAGGCGATTATATATTTTAAGACGAACATTTTTAATGAAAAAAATGTGTTTGTTTTTTTAATAAAATCGCCCTCGAAAAGAGGGCGTGTATATAAACGATGTATGCTAGAATTGTGGAGCATACTAAAAATTAAATATTTTGTTGACACCTTTTTTTCGATTTTAAACAAATTGCAAATTTCCCCCACCTAGTACAGTAGGCGTGGCAGTAAGTCTAAATAATCAATATCTATGCATAATAAAGATGTGTACCCAAAAATTCTGAATACCGAATATGAATATCCTGAAGCATAACAGATCAATATAATATATGGAGAGGCCTAGCTTATCGCACGGTTGGGACCTACAGTTTTATGCCGTTTCCGAAGGGCAATTTTGTTCGATTGAGAAAAGCTATTCATGACAATTCTACTCTCAAATATTTGGCAGACGTTTGAGAGAAAACTTTTTTTTTCTTTGAATCTCCCACTGAGAGAATGATTCTTTGATTCTTTGAATGATCTCGCACTTAACCATTGGCTCACTGAGCCTTGCCTAAATGGTTTGCGAAATATGTTCACTATCTATCCGACTTTTAGGAAATTTGGGTAGCTTTCGGATATTACCCAGCAAATTTAGTTCAAAATGCGAGAAGGTTTCCAGAATTATTTTTGTAAAAAAGATTATGTTTTGACCTTGCACTCCAAAGGTCTTTTAAACGTAAATAAAGTTCTATATTCCAAAATTTTGTAAAAAAAAATAGAAGAAAAATCATTTGGATAAAATAAAAAGTGCACAACTTTGTACACTTATAGCATAACAAGGTCTGGCATGAAGGCTTGAAATATAAATTACGACAAGTTCTGCCGGAACACTTATATAATATTCTAGAAAAATACTTGACGAATCGACTTTTCCGAGTCAAACACGGAAACGAATATTCGGAATTTAAAGAAATAAGGGCTGGGGTGCCGCAGGGAAGTGTCCTTGGACCGCTTTTGTACCTATTATATACTCGCGATATACCGCAAGAAATTAGCTACATTTGCCGACGACACTGCCATCCTGGCAACGGGTAAAACGATCGAAGAATCGACTGAAAAATTGCAAAAAGCATTGAATAAAGTAAATGAATGGACAAAGATTTGGCGACTAGCTTTAAACGAAAACAAATCTGTTCATGTCAATTTTACTTATAAGAAAATAAATAATTTGCCCATCTTTTCAAACTCGGTTCAAATTCCGTTTGCAAACGAGGCTAAGTATCTTGGAATGACACTTGATGCTAAGCTGAAGTGGAAATCGCACGTGAAGAAAAAACGTAAAGAACTCGAAACCAAATACAGAGAAATGTACTGGTTACTTGGAAAACATTCCAAGCTTAATATAGAGAACAAACTGCTTTTATACAAGCAAGTGATAAAGCCGATATGGACATATGGAATACAACTTTGGGGTTGTCCAAAATAAGTAATGTCAATATTTTACAAACTTTTGAAAATAAAGTGCTAAGATCAATAGTTAATGCACCGTGGTTTATTAGAAATAGCGATATCCATAGAGATTTAGGAATTGCGACAGTCTAATATGAAATCAAAAACTTCGCGCGTAAGCATAAAGACAGATTACAAGGACACGTTAACAATGAAGTCCTTCGAATTCTAGATGAGAGGAATCTACTGCGTCGTCTACAAAGGACTAAACCTTTCGACTTAACGCGATAGCAAGAAACCGCGCCTAATTTGCGGAACAAGCAGGAACTTTCAATGGAAAGGGACCTGCCAAACGATCTCAATACGTGAAAGAAAAACTGCTGGATAAGTCAAAACTTAGTTGTAGTATGTAATCAAAGAAATTTATCACGAAGGGAGGTTTTTTTAGTGAGTGAAAATCTCACACTACTATGAGCACGCGCTATCGATCCTCATAGTGTCTTCATGAAGATTTTTTACCTACCCTTGGAAAAAAAAAAAAAAAAAAAAAAAAAAAACTTATAGCATAACACTTCTGTATCTACTCGTACGAAGGTGGGTCAATAAGTTCCTGAAAATTAACACAAATTGTGTCGTCAGCTTAAATTTAATTTTTTTTTTGTCAAGAATCATCTTTCAAAAGAACGCACCCAAATTTTCAGACAGATTAGTCAAATAGATTTGTTGTGGTAGCCATTTTATATAGACGCCTACTAGCATTTTCGTTAAAATGGAAAAAAGTGAATTTCGAGTGCCAATGTTATGAGCTAGGGGCAGGCGACGGAGGCATCTTCGGTGTGGATGAAGGGGACGGTAGCACGCACGCGGTTGCACGGCTTAACTCGTCGGACGGGGCTGGTTCTTGTCTCCCATCACTCTCACACCACCTGCTCAAACACAAAAATATCGTGCCATACGCGTTTAGTTTTTTTTTTAATTTTTTTACAAATCAAGTGTAAATTAAGGATAGGGTAACAGTGAACCTTAACCTTCCTTTTTTTTTTATTGTGTTTCGCGATATTATAGCTGGGACATCAGCATCTACAACATCTTCTTGTGCTACCGGCAGGACAATGGGGGACATAAAACCGTGAGTAATTTTTTTTTTTTGCTTTCCTTTTTATGAATTGTTTTAGACAAGGTTATATAAGTGTTAAGGGCCGATTTTTTTGTTACTTAGGATAGGTTAGGGTAATTTGAATTTAGATTTTTTGCGAGAAAAAACTATAACACAAACCAAACAAAAGCTTGACAAATATTATGGGGACTCTTCACCATCGATTGGAACCATTCACCACTGGTTTACTCAATTTCGGTGCGGTCGTTCAAGCACAAATGACGCCGAACGTTCTGATCGCCCATGACATGAAAAAGCTTTCCACAAGATGGGTGCCGCATTTGCTCACAATCGACAACAAACGCATTCGTTTGACAACTTCAAAGGTGTGTTTGGCGATGTTCCAGAAAAATTCGGCTGAGTTTTTGCGCCGTTTCGTAACCGTGGATGAAACCTGGATTCATCACAACACACCAGAAACAAAGAAACACTCAAAACGATGGACTTCTCCTGGTGAATCAAAGCCGAAGAAGGCCAAGGTGGGTTTGTCAGCAAACAAGGTCATGGCGACAGTTTTTTGGGATGCGCGCGGTGTTATTCACATCGATTACCTTGAAAAGGGTAAAACAATCACCGGCGCACATTGCGCAGAGCTGCTGGATCGATTCCAAGCCGATTGGAAGCAAAAACGGCTGAATTTGGCGAAGAAAAAAGTTCTTTTTCACCAGGACAACGCACCGGCGCATAAGTCCGCAGTCACAATGGCAAAATTGCATGAATTAGGCTACGAACTCCTCCCTCATCCAACATATTCCCCCGATTTAGCTCCCTGCGACTATTTCTTGTTCCCAAACATGAAGAAGCTCGGAGATAAGAGATTTGGGTTGAATGAAGAGGTCATCGCTGAAACAAATGCTTATTTTGAGGGGCTTGAGAAGTCGTATTATTTGGAGGGCATCAACAAATTGGAGAAACGTTGGATGAAGTGTGGAGCTAAAGGAGACTATGTTGAAAAATAAAAGGTTTTTATACCGAAAAGGGTGTTCCTCATTTCATTTGCCAGGGCCTTATTGACCCACCCTCGTATGCAACAAAAATTCTCAATTTGTGTGTGTGCCTTTTTACGCACAATTTTCAGACTACCTAGAAAGAGAAAACTTCGTGTACGGAGAAGAACTTAACGCGTCGATTTTAAAAACAGAGAGCACTACCTGAGATATGTTTAATATTTATTTAATACAATTTCTAAATGTTTGCTCTTCCATTACATGTCATGGTTATGCAGAAAGATACAACTTACGGCAAGAACTACATTGTAAAACTTTACCTAGCCGGATTTTCAATTTTCAAAATACGAGCTGTTGCAAGGAACTTTTTTTTTCTTAAATAAATTTTTCAATATGTTTGCGTTTACTTCCATGACACACCGTACTACCTATGACTATTAAGCGAGGCAGAACTATACGGAGATAGATTCAAATTTCAAAATACTGAATTCTACAAAGCACATCTTTAAAACAGTTTTCCTGTCTGTCATTTCATGCATCTGTAGTTCTACTTTGACTTCTATCTTCAGCAGCTTTAGTGAATATGTAATATACGAACATTTTACAAAAAATGGATTTTGAAATTCTCTGGCGCATAGAAATGAAGGCTGTTATGAGCAGAGTGTGGTAACAGATCCCAAACTGTGGTATATGGAATAATGGCGGACCGTTGCTTGATTGAAAAGGAATCGTTTGGTATACCGATGGATCAAAAATGGATTCAGGAGTTAGCGTCGGTGTGTATGCACCAAATTACAAGATCACGAAATCACTTGTAAAGAGTCCTAGTGTTTTCCAGGCCGAGCTTTACGCTATCGAGACCTGTGCAGTCAGGAATCAAAGAATTTAATTTCAAATGGCTAAAATTCACCGTCCGTAAGCAAATAATTCACTACTGTTTTATTTACAGAAGCCCTAGTGCGGACAGCAACTCCACTTTTGATGAATTTGATGCGTTGTCCGATTCCATCACTCGATTTGTCTCCTTGTATCCTCATACTGAAATTGTCATTGCGGGCGATTTCAATATACACAATTCGGATTGGCTTCAACATTCTGGCCAGACAACACCCGAAGGAAGGTATGTTGAACTTTTTGCTGAGATTAACAATTTGACTCAGCTTGTAAATGAGCCTACACGTATACCGGACATTGTAAGTCATTCCGCCAACACCTTAGACTTGTTCCTTACTTCTCACCCTGATAAATACACCATTGATGTTCTACAGCCTCTAAGTCGGTCTGACCACAATATCGTATCAGCTAAATTCTCGTACTCTGACCACACAGTTAAAGAAAAAACTCCTAAAAGAAAAGTATGGCAATACGAGAAAGCCAACTGGAGCGGCCTCAATAGCTTCATTAGGAGTTTTAACTGGTCGCTATGCTTCCTCGATAGCGACGTGGATGCCGCTGCTGATATGATCACTAACACTATCCTCTTAGGTATGAATGACTTTATTCCTAACAGAATGAAGAGCATTGAACCTAAGGCAAACTCGTGGTTTGACCAGAGCTGTAAAAAGGCTATCAGGTTGAAAGAAGTAAGTTTTCGGTCTTATAAAGCCAACAAATCTGAGGAAAACCGAAAGAAGTTTAAACAAGTCAGAAAAGACTGCAATGCCCATATTCGACGTGTAAAATTCTTGCCTGGCCAAAAATTGAGGCAAAAAATCCTACAATGTCCCAAAGGTAGTACAAATTTTTGGTCATTCGTCAAAAATATTAAAAATTCTGCCTCGTCTGCCATCCCCACGCTCATTTACAATGACATTCCAGCTGTCAGCTCCTTAGACAAAACTAATCTGCTTGCTGCTCACTTTGCAGCGAACTCCACGCTGCCAGATAATGCTTCGTCTCCACCTGTCAAATTTTCCATGGGAGAAATCCACTTTCGCACTCGTACAGTTGCAGGAGTACTCAAAGGTCTTACCATACACAAATCCGCTGGTCTAGATGGTATCCCCCCCATAGTTCTGAAGAGGTGTTCTTCTACGCTGGCAAAACCTCTGCGTAAGCTTTTCTGTCTATCCTACTTTTCAGGGCTCTTTCCGAGTAGATGGAAAACAGCATTTGTCCAGCCCGTCCCAATAAAAGGCGAATCTTCCTCCCCGTCCAACTACCGACCCATTGCACTTAAGTCCCTTCTTTCCAAGGTCATGGAAACGATGATAAATCGTCAGCTTATGAAATATCTAGATTCACGAAAACTCCTTAATGACCGGCAGTATGGTTTTCGTAGCAACAGGTACCCTGGTGATTTGATGGCATATCTCACCGCGAAGTGGAACCAATCTCTCCATTACTTCGGCGAAACCAAGATGGTTGCGCTTGATATTTCAAAGGCATTTGACAGAGTTTGGCATCAGGCTCTTTTGTCGAAAATGCGTGCATATGGCATCGACGAGTCTCTTCTTGAATGGATTAGAAATTACCTTTCGGAGCGTTCAATACAAGTTGTTTTGGATGGCTTCAAGCCTGCAATTCACCAAATAAATGCTGGTGTTCCCCAAGGCTCTGTTTTGTCTCTGACTCTCTTTCTCATTTTTATAAATGATCTTTTGTCTGCAACTTCTAATCCAATCCATTCCTTCGCTGATGACAGTACCCTCAGTTTTTCATATTCGTTCCCTAACTCACGTCCTTGCTCTTCGGCTGTAGAAGGGGAACGGCAACGTATGTTAAACACATTAAATTCCGACCTGGACACCATAATTAAATGGGGTTCAACCAACAGAGTGGAATTTAATGCTTCCAAAACACAATGCTGTCTTCTGTCTCTGAAGCGAAACCAAAATCTTCAACCATTATCCATTGATGGTATCCATCATGGATAACCATCATTGAAACCGAAAGACTTGCCATTCTCGGTATGTGTATTAATAACCATCTTCGATGGAATGATCACATATTCGAGGTCGCCAAAAATGCTGCAAAATGTCTAGGATTCCTTAAATGGTGCAAGAAATATTTTACCCCGTCTGATCTGGCCTCAATTTATAAGGCATTCATCCGCCCTAAGCTGGAATATAACGCCCATATCTGGTCTGGTGCACCCAAGACCGTTCTGCACATTCTTGATAGGGTACGAAATCGCGCGTTAAAACTTATAGGTGATAGAGACATTGTGAATTCCATTCATTCATTAGAATCGTTTCATTCATTTATCGTTTTTTCTACAAAAAATGCTCCAGCGAAATAGCCAGTTGCATTCCTCCCCTTCAAAATTTCACCCGCAATACGCGACATGCTTCGAATGCACATCAGTTTTCACTAAAGCCTAACTTCGGTCGTACTGTTAAATATAGGGATTCGTTTATAAGCCGAACGACACGAATGTGGAATGATCTACCAAGCTCGGTATTTCCCCATCACTACAACCTTCAAACATTTAAAGCCAACGTGCATAGGCTTCTCCTCTGTTCCTCTTCCCCTTGTCCTTAAAAGCCCGTGCCCTGTAACAGTATAAAGGTATTCATAATCCTTTTGGCGCGCACGAATTATAAAAAAAAAAAAAAAGGTATACACATACTCACTGACAGTCAAGTGGCGCTTAAAGCACTCATCTCCCATCTGACCAGTTCAAAATCAGTTCTAAGCTGCTTCGACAGTTTACGAAACCTGCCTCGATACAATAAAGTAAAATCGTGGTGGGTACCGGGTCATGTAGGCGTTGACGGCAATGAAACTGTAGATATGCTAGCCAGAAAAGGTTCCTTTGAGTTGTTCATTGGACCTGAACCCTTTTGCGGAATATCGGATTCTGCCTTCAAACTAACCTTAAACAATTGGGAACGCAGCATGTGCATTTCCTATTGGAATAAGTCCCAAGGCCTCAGACAAGCTAAAAGAGTTGTCCAACCCTTCTACAAAAAATTGGCAGCTGATATCCTAAAATACAGAAGAAATGACATAAGAATGCTTGTGAGCTTCCTTACTGGTCACTACCAATTACTCTACCATCTAAATAAAATGAGAATTTCAGAGGATATCACCTGCCGCCTCTGCCTAAAACAGGACAAAACTGCAGAACACATACTCGTACTATGTGAGTGTGTAGCTCTGTGTAGAAGTAGGAGAAGCTTCTTTCTTAAGAAGATAATATCTCAATTAGACCTAAGGAACTCCTCCGCAGTTGTAATTACGGATTTCATAAGGAAAGTTGAAGTACGAGTACTGCTGCCCTAAAAAGTGGTCTCTGGCACAATAGATCTTTCTGGTCGCAGTGCCTACACGCCATTTGGTCGTAGCCACACTCCAGTTAAAAAAAAAAATAAATGGTAACATTATGACATGATTCCCTCCATGGCGTTTGACCCAAAATGGGTAGCTGAAATCACAAATTCGCCAACACGCGGGGCTAGAGTGGCATTTTCAATCACTCCACACCTATCCCATATTATTTTATCTTTAATTGCAGCCTATACCCCCATACTTTAAAGGACATAGTCTTATGTAGGGCTTTGTATGTAATTTACGGCATATTGTGTGTATTTTTATTATTTCTCTATGTTACAAACTATGGGTACAAATGGTAAAAAAAACTAAAAAACTTACACTTATCAATAACAAATTCAATTGACAGATGAAGAAGATAAATCAAAGAGGGTCCTGGTCTCTTTATCCCACTCTGACAGCTTTAGTAACAACGGAAATATTTGATGTATAAAACTTTTTCTCCTAAACTTCCTGAAAGTTCAATAAACTTATCATTTGTTGCTTCAAAGAAAAAAGACCCGTCTAGTGTCCTAATTGAATATGAAAAGTTTTTCACGAACCTTAATTTACTGAAAATCAATAATTTCAACCATGCGACTTTTATTTGACTACCTATAGACCTTTTTTTCTTGATAATTTGTCAATTATTTACTTAAGCAACTTGAATTCAAAAGGAGGACACTACGCACTTCGTTTGAATTATCTAAACACATTTTTATAAGGATCGATGGTGGTCCAACCACCACAGAGAAATTGAAATAATTCAAACAACTTTTGTAAATGCTAAACTTGGAAGCAATCACGGTAAATTGAATCCCAGTTTAAAAACATTAGCAAATTACACTGATATTTATAACGCACTAATCTCCATTACATTTCTTAAATTATGTTCACATAATTAGCAACGACGTGTCTCACACCCTTTCATTGATACTCTAAATAGGTATACCCAACCGCAGTCCATTTGTGAGTCTCCTGTGTTGTGATGAACACATTAGTGAAACGCATTAAGCTCAAAACACCCCCAGTAAAACGGTGTTCAAAAATATCCTTTCTACACTCCTTCTATCAACGGCTCATTCCTTTCACAAAGAAAGAGATTCCATTTCATTTGAACTCATTAAAAGGCAATGAATCTCCAAAAATTTGCTCCAACACCTGGAAAATTATGGAAAATCATAATTATCATCACTCAACCGCACACACCTGAAAGATGTTCATAAGAATATTCATTCTATTGTTGTTGCTACCCCAGGTAGACTGCCTAAACTATATTCAACTCCTCGGTCTACCCCATTACCGACAACTCATTTAACATCCTTTCAGGGCCAATCGCGATAATTATCATCAGCCGTGATTAAACCTAAGATTAAATCTAAATTGCCTCAGTAAACACCAAGAAAAGTGTGGTGGACAAGTAAGGGAACACGAGTAAAAGATTACATTTTAATGAACAATTTACGTGGCACAGCTATTTCGCGTTGGTGCGGTAAATCAAATTAAGATATTTTCTGGTGCAGAAGCACAGAAGTCCAGTAAAGCTTGAGATAGTCTGACTTAAATGAGGTGTAGGTCAATTTGCGTTAACGCTCGAACTAGAACGAGAACGAAGGCGGTAATAAATTAAAGTGTGCATTGGAACTAACAACGCAGGGGCTGACCAACTGTAGATTGTTGATTGAGATGGCATCTGATCAGTGTGGCCACTATTCGCCTCTAATCCCAAAGTTCATTCAAGATGCCAGAGTTGGTGATGAATTCGACTATATTTTTGAGTGAGCTAGCAGACATATCTTCTGCTTCAAGGTAGAATTACGTGACGTGTTCTTGTTAGACAGTCACAGTGACATTAGGTATGTTCTGATTTTTTTTCTTTTGGATTGCGCCAGGGATGTGTAATCTTCATAGATACTAATAGCCCGAGTGCTACTAGCATGCACGATTCGCAAACCTGAGTAATCGATGCCAGGAATACGCCTATGTACTAAACACACACCCAACACACTTCGACCACTCTCCCTGCGGGACTGCCGTTAGGTATTACTTCACGGGGCTGGTTAGCAGTTTATGCTATGCTTCTTGTGTCAGCTTCTTCCGCTGCCTCAGTTGCTCTTCATAGTTTTTCTATTCTCCGCAGCTCTTTTTGAAGAGTTGTTACGAAGGAACATATTGCCATCCAATTCTCTTCCGACCGCAACATATGGTCGAGGAGTAATGACGGACTTGGCAGAGTAATTCTCCATGCCGTGAAACGTGTGCAGTAAAACACTGCGTGCTCCGTATCTTCATCTTCACCTGGGCATTCCGGGCAGGATGGTGAGTTGTCGTTTCCAAATCGGTGTAGATATTTGCGGTAGCCACCGTGGCCAGACAGGAACTGCGTTAGATGGTAGTTGCAGTCTCCATGCTTTCGACTTATCCGGTCTTGGATTGTCGGTATAAGTTTGTATGTCCATCTGCCTTTTGTTGTATTAGCCCAACGAGCTTGCCACATAGCTGCTGACGCTGCCCTTTCTTCAATTTTTATCACCTTGATACCAGTGGCGTCGTGATGATTCAATGCTCTTCTGTTATATATCCTCAGCATTTCACCTGCGAGAATATCGATGGGGACCATTCCAGCTATGACAAATGCAGATTCGTCAGAGATGGTTCGAAAGCTGCTGATTGTCCGTAGCGCACAGAGTCTGTATGATGACGATAGTCTCCTTTTGGTCTCCTTCGTCCTCAATGCCTCCGCCCAGACTGGGGCGGCATATAACAGAACTGAGGTGATAACTCTAGAGAGTAGAATCCTTCTAGCGTATCCAGGTCCACCGGTGTTAGGCATGATACACGAGAGAGCTCCCTGCATTTGCGATGCTTTTTTGGTAACAAAATAAACATGCGTTTCAAACCGTAGCCTGTTGTCCAGCATTACTCCAAGGTATTTAACTGCCTCTTTCGACCTGATGGTTTGGTTACCAACCTGAAAGTTGGCAAATGCGACGGTTTTCCAGCTGGTTATAAGAACAGCTTCTGTTTTATGGTCAGCTAGTCCGGCGGATATTAGCCAATCTTTTATCCGGGCAATTGCTTCATTTGTAGCTGATTCTACTGCACGGATCTGTTTAGCTACCGTCACGACTGCAATGTCATCGGCGAATCCAATTATCATTTCTCCCCCAGGTAGCGCTAAGCGTAGGACTCCGTCGTACATGATGTTCCACAATAGTGGCCCTAAAATCGATCCCTGTGGAACTCCCGCAGTTTTATTGTAGTATTTTACCCCTTCATCGGTATTGTACCTCAGCTTCCTGTTGTTGAAGTAGTTCGTCACTATCCGTAGCAGGTAATATGGCGTATCCATCCTGGCAAATGACCTTCTAATAAACGACCAGTTCGCAGAGTTAAATGCGTTTTTAACGTCCAGCGTTACTACTGCACAATACTCCTTTGTGCGGTAAAGCCATGTTTCTCCTTCGATGGAACCTTTGGCGATATCAACTACCGCTCTTATGGCATCAACAGTAGATCGTGCTCTTCTGAAGCTAAATTGGTGATCTGAGAGGGCTCCTTTCTCTTTTGCTACTGCGAGTAATCTATTATAGATTATCTTCTCGAGGATCTTTCCCATGGTGTCTAATAGGCATGTCGGGCGATAGGATGATGGTTCTCCTGGGGACTTCTTTCCTTTTGGCAGTAGGACCAAATGTTCCGTTTTCCATTTTTCGGGAAAGGTTCCTTCTTCAAGGCACTTCCGCATTGTTGTTATGAAGAGGTCTGGTCTTTTTGTTATAGATGCCTTTACTGCCTTATTCGGGATGCCGTCGGGTCCCGGCGCCTATCTTGCTGCATGCCCATAGCAGCTCCTAGGTATGTCCTCATGATTCTTCGTCTTCGTTGCACATTCTGCATAAGTTAGCAATGAAATGTTTTTTGACTCGACAGTGGTCAGTGACAAATCCCGTGACTTTTCGAATCTGACATCTCTTTTGTGGGAGATATTTGGCAGAAAGATTTTGGCTTGTCTGTTACTTTCAGTTTCCATTCAGTAATGGTGTGCCAGGCGTTGAATGAAAAAAACTATTACTGTCGCCATGGCTGATGGATAACTTGCATCCATCAGCCATGGCGACAGTATGGTGGATGCAAGTTATCAATCAGTCATGGCGACAGTAATAGTTTTTTTCATTCAACGCCTGGTGAAGAATTCGAACTATTCTTTGCTAATTTCTGATGAGAAGGTGGAAGGATAATTTTTGAGACATTTTTGTTAATACAGTGAATAAAGGTACATATGTGTCTGCCAAACAGCTACGCAGTATGGTCAGAATTATCAAATTTGCATAGCACTTTCCAATAGCGACGAGATCATTGTTCATTCAATACCTTCAAAGCAAACAAAGTGGTCGAACTTGATGGAATTTCTATAGAGCTTCCTAAAGACGCAAACCTTTTGGATTCACTCTCAAAATAGTTGGGATACTGAGGCTTTCTTATATTAGAGAAAGGGAGGGGTATTTACATGCTTCTTACAAACACCAAGATATTGGCTAAAATATCGCCCTATCACGCTATACTCGTAGATACGTTTTCGATTTATTATTAAATGTCCACTGAAGACTCTGCCGAAACAAAAATTCTTGAGTTTATTGACAACTCCTTAGACTGACAAGTAAGCGCTGTTGGACAAAAGATTAACGAAATGTTGTATGAGAAATATATTTGAAGTCTCTGTCAGAACAGTATCTGTAATGAACAACTATATCATAGAATACGAAAGGATTACATAATGGCAGTTACGAAATAGCGATAGCCAGTTGTGTTATGCAATGCAACCCACTAGCATGAAATAGACGAAGAGTGAATAGCCATAGGAAAATCTGGCGCAAAATACCCAAGGAAGTCTAGATTTTGGTGGACACTACCTGACATTGATTGCTTTTGTGAAAACTTCTAAATATTTTAGGTACGATTTGTTTACCTGAAGATTTTACTTCAAAGTGATTGATTTGACTTTGCTAAGACATATCTCTCCAAGGACACGAAGATTAGTTCCAAGAATTGTTTCAAAAGTACAAAACTTTACCTATTACATGCAGAACCATTGACCTTTCTGGCATATATACTTGTAATCCATGAGATCATTACTGATTAAATCGATGAAAATCCCGGAAGGGTAACTTTCCTTAGCTAAAGGATAGTAGACAATTTGACTCATCGTCAGCGTTAAATAAAATAAAATGGTGGAATCCATGGGAAACCATGTTCGGATTAACAAAATGTTGTATATATATGCTACAGTACAGATACGACGGTTGAATAACGTAGCTGAAGAGAACACTTTGGATTGCCAAGAATATTAAAGCTTTTTGTAAGGACAGGGGGATGCACTAGCAGCTTAACGCGGAGATGAATGATAAACAAAATCTTCGTTCAGGATTACTAAATATATTCAAAATCTCTTGCCTGTTAGACTCAGCCAGTATATTTCAGGCGGAACTGCTGGCAATCTAGACGCTCAAACACGTTCCAACATTCAAGCGAAACAGTAGGTACTGCAATGAGCTTGTTAACTTAGGTATTTAGCTGAATGTAGATTGTCCCTGAGTCCCAGTTTATAGATTGAGTTGGTCAGGTCTGGATCAACCTTCCATACCAATACATTTTTTGATCGGCTGATCTGCATTCGAGTCCCGTTGACGGACAGTTTTTCTGTTCTTTTCATAATTGTTTTTAATAATTTTTGTTCAAATAATAATACGAGCAGGGCACTATCCTGCGATAGATTTGGTTTTAGCTGTCAATGATCTACCAACTGAGGTACTTATGTACATAGTAATGATAGTATCTAGTACTGTACACACCCCTAAGGGCAAAAAAATAAGGCAAAGAGCCTTGTTTTAGCATGCATCTCATGTTCGATCTCCGTGGAAATTAGTTTCATATTGGCTGGGAGACTTGCGTAACATTGACCTCTTGAGATTTATATATTAATCTGGGTGGTCCTAACTTGCCGATCTCCTTCTTTCATTACAGGTTATGGTCTACGTGAGCCGATGACTACTATTACAGGACACTCATCTACCTACCTACTACCTCAGATTTTTAAAGTTTGCTCCCAAAGTGGTGAACACTTTTATACGAGGTGTTTTCAACTCAAGGGATATAAAAGGAAATTTAATAAAATGTGAAATGGTCGCAAAATGTAGCATATTCTGTCAATATGAATTGTAAGAAGCTGGATTCCTAGCCAATAGCTGAAACGAGCTCAGAGTATTCTCAAATTTCAGTATTTTCTACTATTACCTCATTTTTCTGCATCCCTACTGGTCCGCCTGTTTGGTTTGCCGGTTTGACCTCAGGAAGTACCGGCAGGCTTCCCGGTTTCGGATCACTTCGTCACTGAGGCCAATCAAATGCTGGTGTTGTCGCATTTGTGTGATCCAGTTGTTTTTTGGTCTGCCTTTTTTGTGCGATTGTGTAGGAACGTTGATTGCTATTGCCTTTTTGACGGGGTTCGAAGGATCTCTCCTTTGAACATGACAAAACCAACTGAGCCGGTCGTGCTCTATCTTGCTTATGATGGGTTCTTTTACATGAAGGCTTCCTCCAATCTTCGAACTTCTTATTCTATCAAGCTTTGTTACTCCTGCTGTCATGGGAAGCATCTTCATCTCAGCTGCCGTTAATTTGCCTTCATTCGTTTTGTACATTGTCCAGCATTGTGAACCGTATGTGAGCGCCGGACGTACAACTGCGGTGTAGAGCCTTCCTTTCAGCTTAGAGAGCATTTTCGATCACAGAAGATAGCGGAGTTTTCCTGCCACTTCATCCACCCTACGCTTACCCGAAGTCATCATCATAGATCCCAGGTATTTGAACTTTTCGCACTTGGGAAGAACTTTTCCATTCAAGTAAATGTCTGGAATAGGCCGGTGTGGATCAAAGAATAGGCAGCACAAATACTCTGTCTTTTTTGAACTAATACAGTACCCATTTCCCTCCAAAAGATCCACCCATACATCAAGTGCTCGTTGCAGAAACGTTTGGTTTTCACTTATGATAGCTCCATCGTCAGCAAAGAATTCATAACACTGAGTAATATTTACATTATGGTTGTGACATACCATGTACATATTTCTAATTATCGTACATTTACCAGCTCCTTGGGACAATCTCATAGTAAGGATTTCTTCCAATTTCAATTTAAATGTATAATAGTCAACATGATTGCGGAATACTCGTATTGTATCACTCTGGAACAAGTATCCACCATCCTACAGTCTTTCATCCATTCCCCTCTTCTTGTGTATACATTGTCACAAGGTAGTAAGAGCTCCTTAAGTGTAATTTCATCAAAATAAAATGATCAGTCTAACTGACTGTCACATGAATAAAACATTTTCATTATGTCATCTGCAAGCAACACTGTAGATACACTGAGCAAAAATCCATTTTAATGTCTTTGTCTCAATTTACCTGTTTACTGAGCTTAAAAGGCCATTCGATGCCATTCACAAAACAAAATTATGTTCCCCCTTTAACAGCAATAGCATACTGTTCAAATATTTGCTTAGTCAATCGTTTCACATAGATACACATGAAGACACACTACACAGGATACACAAATCTAAATCGAAGCCGACCGACACGAGAAGGATAATCTATCAATCAACGAAAACTGACGACCACTACCACCAGTGTCACCTTGGACAAATAGCAGCATGAAAAAAAGAATTAGATACAAACACGAAAAAAAATAAGACAAGCAAAAAAATATGTAGGCTAGCTAGAGCAAATCCTTCAAAGAAATCCGAGGCGTAGATGTATGCAAAGGATAACGATTAATTACATTGACGGGAGTCTGTGACTTGTGACGGGTTTTGTTTTTAATTTCTCGTTGTCCCTACATGCCTCTGTCAATTCTTCGAAACAACTGATGGGAAATTTAACTCGAGGATTGAAGGACATGGATACATTCATGTGCACATACCTTCAGACAATGTGACAGGATATTGAAATTCAAATAAAACTAATTGGGTTCATGTGAGGCATACAAGCCAATGGCAATGGTGGGTCCTTGTGCGTTTGTTCAGTCTCAATCGATTGCAAACAAAAAAGTTCCTGGTGGATGGGGTACGGTGGGTCGTCTATGGTTGAAAGCAAATCACATTGATTTCGTCGAATTGGAAATTTATTGATGGCAATTTGTGCAATTGAAAAAGTTGCAAGCGACTCAGAAACAGACAAGTAGACAAATGATGCGCATTGTTTGAGTGAAAAATGATGATTCCTAGCAATGATGATGGTTTCTTCTTATCCGCAAATCATGTAAATTTGAAATTTTATGTGAAATTTTGACAGGATGATCAACAAATTTTAATTTCAAAGTTTGATTAATTACCACGCAATGCAAACGTTGTGGCTGACCAACAAATTTCTGTGGTTTAATATCATTTCCAGCATACGGTTTAGTTAATACTACTCATATATTAATGGCAATCTATAAATAAATCATAATTCTTGTGGGGCATTTAATTTTATAATCACTTGTGAGGATGTGAAAACATATTTATTTGCAATTAAATGTTGATTGACATTCCATTACTGACAATTTAATTAAATTTAATATAATTTAGTAAATGCGCAATTAATTTGAATGGTAGCAGATATAGTTGAGGCAATTAATTCAAATCAATTTGGAAGCATGAAGTCATGATTTTGATGCACATGTTGACAAATTGTGCATATTTACGAGTACAAGTTTATCCAACCAAGTAACAACTACGTGGAGAAAGTAGTTTGAAAGCCACTGGAGCTCTGTGGTATTGCTCCACCTCGACGGAAACTATCGAAAGCATTGTCTACTTTGCGATTATTTTAGATAGCCAACCTGCAAGATAAGTTGAGGCAATTAATTCAAATCAATTTGGAAGCATGAAGTCATGATTTTGATGCACATGTTGACAGATTGTGCATATTTACGAGTACAAGTTTATCCAACCAAGGAACAACTATGTGGAGAAAGTAGTTTGAAAGCCACTGGAGCTGTGGGGTATTTCTTAAGCGATCGGAAGGTCTGCTCCACATAGTCAACCTTGACAGAAACTATCGAAAACATTGTCTACTTTGCAATTATGTTAGATAGCCAACCATGCAAGATTAGTTGAGGAACTACAAAATTTGATTTGCCCAGGCAATACTGGGTCACATAAAAGTGGGGGCCAAGTTAATTTATCCCAGAAAAGCTACGGAATGGGGAGTATATTAACAGAGCGTAGCATTGAATAACACTCTCGAGGCCGAAACAGGTCAAGGTACTCCTCAGATATAGAAAGGTATAGAACCAGCAGAAGCCTTAGAGGCTAATCTACAACGAAACGGAATAATGAATGAATGTTCTTTATTTTCAACTCTTTTTATCCATATAATGTTTTGGGATTAAGGAATACTATTTTTGTTGAAAAGTAAAAACTTACGACAAGCCGTCGGGTAAATCACAATTAACAATGCATTTTACTTATTATTAAGTAGGTATCTGAATTTTTATTTTAAAACAATTCCAATAAAAATAATGTCGCACTATGGAAAATTTCTGATTTTATGACTTCCGGGTACGTCCCTCTCATATTTTTAACACATATGTAGGTACGATTGCAGTTTTTCTGTGATATGTTAATTCTCAAGTCGATAACGCATTAGACGCGCTAGACTACGACAAAGTGTTTTGTGAACAGTAAAGGAATTTAACGACGGTTTTGTACGAAGCAGATAAAGGATGTATTCTCACTCTTCATGGTGAGCATTTTTCAAATAGGCGAATCGCAGACGTGGTGGGATACCACGAAAGCACTGTTCAACGGGAAACACAGAGACGCAACGAAGGCCCAAAAAAAACGACAACACGGCAAAATCGGATTTAGGAGCGCATGTCCCTGAAAAACCGGTTCGCAACTGCCAAATAATTGAGAAAAAACTTGAACGATAGATGTTCTATTACAGCGAAGTGTTCAACGGAAGGTAGCCACTTGGGACCTTTACTATTTAACATGTTCATCAATGATATCCCATTGTTGTTTCATCGTGCTAACTGTCTGTTGTATGCCGATGACCTTAAGATATTTCTACGTTTCAATAACATTTATGATTGCCTAAGTGTTCAAAATGAATTAAATGTAATAGTCGATTGGTGTCGAATAAACTGTCTTTCATTAAATATAAATAAATGTCATTCTTTTTCTGTTCATCGTACATTGATACCAATAATTTACGACTACACAATTTCTGGGACCGCCCTGATTCGTAAAACTGACGTTAAAGATCTTGGTGTGCTCTTTGACACAAAGCTTACATTCTCGTTTCACGTCGATTATGTAGTTGCTAAAGCAAACTCTATGCTTGGCTTTCTTAAACGTTCTTGTGCTGAATTTTCTAACCCGTATGCTCTTAAGTCTGTTTATATGTCTTTAGTACGTCCTTTCCTTGAATATTGCTCTATAGTCTGGTGTCCTAATTACTGTAATTCTATAATGCGATTGGAAAGGGTCCAAAAGTCTTTTACAAGATTTGTTGTAAAACTTTTGAAATGGAATCTTGATGATATGCCCTCGTACTCTACTAGATGTGCTTTGATCGGTTTGGATACCTTGGAAAAAAGGCGAAATGTTCATTGTATATTGTTTATTCATGATGTCTTTTCTTACCGTGTAATATGTCCTGATATACTTAGATACTTTGAATTCTATGCACCGGAAAGAATACTTCGTACCAAATTTTTTTTATTAAATCCTAGGCATGTTTATAACTATGGTCTCAATTAGCCAATAACGAAATTTATAAAATTATTTAACTCAGTGTGTACCGAAATTGATTTATGTTATGATAGGTTCAATTTTAAATTACTATTATTGCATATATTTGCTTCTACTTGAATTTATTTATTAATTTATCTGATATCTGTTAGAGTTAAGCTCGGTAGATGGAATAAAGTAAACTAAACTAAATATAGTGGGTCTTCAAATCCATAGACCTGCAAAAAAAACCGGTTCTCTCTGCAGTAATGAAGAAAGAAAGATTGATGTGGGCCAAACAGCATCGGGATTAGATTGGACCGCCAGCGCTTGGAAAAGGGTCATATTTTCGGAGACGAATCTAAATTTAATTTGATTGGACCTGACGGAAAGCAGACAGTACGAAGGAGAGCTAAGGAACGTTATTTAGACGAATGTTAGCTTCCCACCGTTAAGCATTCATCATATGGTATGGTTTAGGGATGCATGACAAATTGGGGTCCTGGATGTATTTTGCTTTTGGACGGCTCCGTAAATGCAGCGAAATACAAAGAAATCATTGCTGATGGTGTTGTTCCTAAAATAGAGGAGTTTTGCTGCTACCTCTCGAATTCCATACTTCAGGATGATTCCGTTCCCTGTCATGGCGCTCATTCCGTAAGTAAAATCAAAATTTGATCTAAAATATGCCCATTCTTTTCAGTCGTTCATGATTCCTCCATTGAGTACAGTAATGAGTTCGCCTTAATTCAAAATTGTTTTCTTCTTCTCTAACATTACACATGTTGAATCGTTGCCTTTATATCTGCTTCCATTAAGAAGGATTAGATCACATCTAGCTTTAAAAATCCACGTAATTTTGTTGATGTCGAAATCATTAAAAAGATATTGTTAGCCTTTTGAGTAATCCAAGAATTTGCATATTCTTGTGGTAAACCCTCCCTCTCCGTTCTGTTTCTTGGTGACCATCTGCTTTGAGTTGGTCTAGAAGCTGCCAGTCTTTGACGTTCCAGTCGCTTTCAATTGACATGTTTTGGTTCCAGTGTAAACCAAACCTATTTCCGATATTATTTATCTCTTTCCTTTTTCTAAAAGAATTTTGGTAAGTTGATGTTGTAGTCTAGTATCATTGTATTTGAACACTGTTTTCTTGACATACCTTGGATGTAAGTCCAGTGTATAGAAATGTCCATCTTCAGCTCTGGTCTCAGCCGGCAAGATATAGGAGTGCCTGATGGTAGTTTCAAAATTATTTTCAAAAAATATCGTTACAACATTCCAAAGCCCCAAACTTGAGCACTATAAGTTTGAATAGCTCTGTTTGAATATTTTTTTTACTCAAAAAGCAATGCCATGTTGCTCTCACTCATTTCTAGAGTGGAAAGTATACCAAAATAGGTACAATGCGAGGCTATTCGAATTTCTTCCCCTTAGAAAATCCACTTTTTTTGATTTGATAGCATACCACCATTTCAGAAAACCATGATTTCTGATTTGGAAAGGTTCACTTCCAAACTCTATTTCTTGCAGTACTCTTCAAGACGGACTATTGTAATGTAAATCCTCCTATGTACGCGTGTAAATCATTGATGTAGAGTGCGAAAAGTAACGGCGATAATAAGCAGCCTTGCTTCAACCCAAATGTATGTATTCCAAACTCCTATTTCACGTAACTTAAAGATCATGAATTTCCTCGATATTTATCAAAATCGCCTTTAAACGGAATAATGCACTTCACCAATCAATTCAAGGATCAGACGGCAATAAGTAGACCAACTACATACTTACTGATTCCTTTGGGGGCTTCCGAAGGTTAAAAAAAAGAGCGTAAGTTCCTTAGTGCCAGCCCAAATAAAGAAGACACACTCTGATAGGGAGCGGAATTGCTTAGCTAGAGTTAAAGAAACATTGGCCAATGACAACCCAATGGGAAAAGCCACCTTCAAATATGCCACCGCTAAGACGTAGAGTGAGAATGCCAAAAGTTAGATCCACAAAGGAAGATGCCGCTAAAATGGGGCTGGGAATATGTGATGTAAGTGAAACTAAAGTATATAAATTGAATTGCATCCAAAAGACGCAGATATTTAGACGGTACATTTGGAATGGCCGGAGGCTGATCTCATAAAATTGTATAACGGGGAGATCCGGAGTACGCTACAGCTAGCCGTGGTGGGTTTCGTAAGGTCCAGCTATCAATACTGCTTTGAAAATGATCACCCAATTGAAAACGCTTTGCCCAGAGCAATCATTGACCCATAATTGTGCAGGCCTAACTGATCCCACTTGTGCGAAGGTAACATGGAATCGCGAGTTCAGTACACTTATCAGTTTTTGTTTACGACTTTTGTCCATTCCCAGATCAGTAAAACCAAGCTTCGTTGTTTTACTGATCTGGGAATGGACAAAACCAATGTCTGTGTCCGCGTACTTGCAATTCGATGACGTCACATCGACGTCTTTTCGGACAGTAATATTGGCGTAAGCAAATAATTGGGAAATGCTACTGCGCGTGATTCTAATGACCTTCAAAACTACAAGTAGGGGAGACTTTTAAATATTTTTCGTTTATCTCAAAAATGAGGCTTCCTGGCATGACCATTGCTAGATACTATTCAGTCGACGTCTGAGATCTGCAATTAATAGGATCTTTCGAAAACCGGGAGAGATTTCGCGGGAAATCATCTAGTTCTCTTTGGCTATGTTCAGGAGGGAATCTTGCTCCTACAGCAGTAGTTTACAATAAGAACGACACTCTGACCAGTGCATTCACTTTTTCTTAAAAGTGACTGAGATGCAATTAGATCTATGCGTGCTGTCTGCAGCTGGGCTAGGTTGGCGGATGGTACATGTGAATTTCATTCTCAAAGCGAGCTCAACAAATTATACCATCTTAAAGAACTAAAGGCCGATTATGTGGCTTTCTTCGCATGTAAAAGGGTGACTAGTAGTACCTGGGAATTTGAACCAATTGAGGTACTCGTACATTGGTTGCAAGACTCAACCCAACATAATGGTTGTACGGCATAAAGGAAAGCTTTTCAGAAGGAATACTATCACTTAATCCTGATGCATGCCCAAAGGACAGCCTAAATGACTGTCTTGAGACTTATCCATTTGCGATTAAAAACAAGCTGACGTTGCTTCTATACTGACGGATCCAATAAGGAGGTTGGTACAGGAGCCGCATTTTCTGCGAATCACTAGAAATAAACTATTCTCTTAGGATTAATAATACACGCAATTAACAGTCATCCTTTGGGTTAAAGTTACCAAGAAAATTACATCGTCGGGAAGGTCATTAATGTGTACATTGATAGCAATGCAGTCGCTGAAGCTCTGGACTCAGCGGTAGTTAGATCAAGGAACTCAGCAGTCGGTAGTTAAACGAGATATAAACGGGCAATGAAAAGGCAAAGGCTTCGGCCTAGTAAATGTAATTAAAAGTGTAGGCGGACTCCCCTTTTGCGGAAGGTCTTCTCAAACTTCGATGATACTGATTGATAGGAACTCCTCAAAGGAACGAATTTTGGGCTGACAATTATATCATATTTATATATACCAAGCTGGTTTATAAATATCTAAGTTTTGAGTCTATAATGTTTACCTCTATCAGTTTATCTCATCTTCTTGTTAGATTTACTTATGTTTGACAGGGTGCCAGATGATTGAATTTTCAAAATATCACTGGTCAAGAAAAAATAAATAAATGCGTAGGTACACTTTAATTGAAATTCGAAACTCTTTCCAAAAAATGAATAAAATACCACTTGTCCCCCGGCATACAATCACGTGCCTTAAATGGCCAATACACAACTCAACTCCTCCTATTCAACTAAATAACCGCAATCAATCTATTTTAAAATACAGAATCCTTCAAATCTCCAGCCTTAGGAATTCAAATTTTCCTCTCAAGAAATTCCAAATATTTTCCCTGTCCCCACATAAAACCACAAATATTACGAACCCCTTGTCATTCATTTTGCTTCAAATTTATCATGGAAATGTTCTCTATTTTAGTGAAATTTGAAACTTACTCACAGCGATAAAGATAAACAAAAAACAAACGCAGAATATTCTAAAAATATTCATGACCCTCCTCGCTCCGAAGTTGTAAAAGTCACAATCGATTTCGTTTATCAAGCCGGGTGAAGGGTGGTTCAAGTTACACTTCAAGGGTTGAAGCGAAATAAAAAATCCAACTATTCCTTCCAGCAACAACCATCCACAATACACACATACGTGCCTATTCATTATCTCTACCGCAATGGAATTTCACAAAAGAATATTCCTCCTGAAATACCTTAAGGGTGTGTGTGTGTATCAGTGTTTGGGCTAAACGGTTTTTTTTTTTTTTTTTAAATCCTTTAAGAGAAAGGAATTCAGGTCCCGTATACATATATCAGCAACATCAATCTGTAAGCCTCCCCTTTGGCAGGCTCAACGGAATGCGCAAAGAATACAATCGGCATAAGGTATACTCGTACAAGAATTCAGAAGGATAAGAAAGAAGTTCGATATTCATCTTGTAAGAATTTGGAGGACTTTAAGTGAAAGGGTCTGTAACAACGAAATCCTTTTATGAGTGCCATTTCGTTTGTCTGTATGCTTATTAATGATGCGAATGAAAAGGAGGAGAATTGGAAGAAAAAATATGTGACAATTTACACCTGTCCTTGAGCATCTGGAAGGACTCCCATGTAAACAAAAAATCGGAGCCTCTTTCCGCTTGTCTGACGTTTAATGGTGATGTGTGATAAAGATGGCGAAAATGTACAGCAGAATGCCTGCGGTGGAATGAACTTTTTGAAATAAATTTCGATTTCCTTTCGTTTCGCTGGTGAGACGTGGGATTCATTTACATCCTTGGGGTGTCATATCGATGGTATTCGACAGCCAATTTCCCTCACTGAGTAGGTACCGACTTAATTGTCTCTTAAACATGCTTTCAGTGAGGAAATTAAAGTCACAGAGGTGAGATTTTTGATGGACGGTAATTGGATCGCTACATGTGACGAGGGGCGTTTAGAATGATTTCACCTGAGAAATATGGTATATGTATGTACATATGTAGACAGGAGTTTTTTTTCCCCCCATTTGAATGCGAGGGCGTATACGTAACATTTTCGGCGGATGGCTGGATTGTCAAATTTCAATAGGACTGAGCTGCAGAAACCCTAGAGATGCAGAATAATTTCATTTCATTTCATCAAAGATTTAAATTGCTTTTAGAATAACTAAATGTATCTACTCAAGGCTCTCGACTCCGCTTTACATTACTTTTCTTAATGCAGCTTCGTTATGTGATTGCAGACATACTTATCATCAACATGGTTCCTTTCTGAGAGAGTCTCGTAGTCATAGAAGACATGCTGCTAACAGTTTTAGTGCCACAAAATGGCCTTGATAAAGCAGTACTCGTGTATCTGCATCCTCGTTCCGATACATTGTTACAATGAATTGCCATAAGGCTAAGCAGTAATGATCGTGGTGAAGGGAACAATTAGACAACTTTTAAACAGTGAACCTTGACTGAGCTAAATACTTGTAATGCGGAGAATTATCAGCTGTAGCTCATCTTAGTCTATGGTTGCTTTTAAAATCTGACATGTAGACGAAGAAAACGCTAAAATGGTGGTCAAAATACTTTTCCCAGGCTTGAATAGCAAATGTTTGGTCTGGAAAACTATGAAACGAAGAGGAATCGATAGTTCAATTCAAAGCTAAGTACTGTTCAAAATATCTGCAGCAGAACTCTATCCAGGAAGCGGTGTACTCTCCAAATTCCAAGAAAATTCATATTGGTCTGTCGCCAAATATATGTACACAAGAATCTGTTATATATTGACAATACAACATTGTGGTTAGACAAATTGTGGCATACGCATCCGCTTTATGTTGGATGGAAATAAAAAAAAGACTGCGGTCACCAGCTGTGAATAGCTACTAAGGTTGACCTGGCTAACATCAGCCACTGATGCGATTTATGTGTCACAATATTCTTCGAGAAAGAAGTATCAGAAGTGTATACATATGCATATGGTTAATCTTCTCGGTTTTCAACTAGTAGTAGCCGGTTGTATTTATTCTTCTACGAACTAGAATCTACATCTTCCAGGCCTAACCTGTAAGTATTATCTACCAAGAGACCCATCTTTCTTTTTACTACCCATTTGAGTGTTCCTTGCTACATACTTAAAATTATTATCTTGGTAGAGCCTTCCATTAGCAATTTTAGCTTGCCTACACTTTTCCACACCTGATAACTCTTCCGTTCATTATTGGTCCACTTTTTAATCATGTCCTTCGTTGTTCGTCTGCCTATAGAGGAAAATGGCTCAGATCCCATAAATTCCAAAGCTAACTAGAGTTTCCGCATTTTCATTTTCTTACACAAGTCATGTTGTGAGAATAATTTTCGCGACCCCTTTAACGCCTCGCAAGTAATGTAGCCACCACCTCTTTTTGATACACTGTGGTTTTTGTCCTCAGACTAAGATGACATGCCAGATTAAGTTCCTCCGAGAAAACACCTACCTCAGCTCTGTAATCCATTATGGAACCATCCGTGAAGTGATCCATTTCCTAACAGAGTTACATGGTAAATTATTGATAACCTGGATGCCTTTTCTCCAATCCGTAGGCATATTCAGCTCTTTGATTTATTTTTTTACGAATTCCAGAAACTTCCTGTGTCCGTGGATGACACCGGGCCAGTGCCGTTTAGCATCTCGATGCCAAAGAAGTGTCGTGGAAGAAGCTGTCCTTTTTATTTATAAATGCGAGAGAATATCAAATGTAATTTTCAAAGCACATGTTGGGCTAGTACGTATTGTAACTATTATCTCCATGCATGTTCTGTGCCACCACACAAATAAGACAATTGAAATATTGAGGGTGTGCCCACACACTGAAGAGCAGGTCGAGAATAGTTAAAGATACTGGGGCAGGAGTATTCGGGATAAGAACCAATTATCATGTGTCAATATCCAGCTAGAACTATCGCAAGCAGTTATTATACCAAATCAGCGATTGTTTGAGAATGTTTAGACAAACTTAGCACCTAAAGCAAGACGAACAATGTCAGCTTTCATTGAGTGCAAGGCCATATTGTAGCGAACGTGTGATGAGGAAACCAGCAAATTGGCAAGGACAAAGGGTACGACTGGATCGCACGTTCCATATGTGGCCGTTCGTTTGTAAATTGGTCTGATTTAAAAGTTGTGTAAAAAAAGGGACGTAATTTAAGTTTTCCTGAAGTACGAGTACGTCAAAAAGCTGAACCATTGCTTGACCGAATGTCGAACATTTTTATCAATTGTCTTATCCAAATCCGAGATATCCATGAAATGGTCAAGTATAACGTTATTTAAGTTTCTATCGAAAAACTAAGTAAGCCGTCTTATTCCAAACATCCACATTACACCGCATATAATTTTTTATCGAAATCCGAAGAGTGACTCCAGATATAAATTTTAAAGAAAATCCATCTGGGCGTTTAGGTCGACAGTCCGGGATACAGGCAGATGGACTGAATTGCGAGACACACCTTTTCCAGTTCGTCTTTGGTAGTAGTACCAACATTGATCAAAATCTCGAAATCGAACATTTTCACAAAGTTTTTAACTATGAAAACAAAAATAAGATACAAATTCTGCTTCGTTTTCAATATCCATGCTCATTTGCAATGTCAACAGTCAAATCCAGTACAGAGTCAATCTGATTTTTGCTTTTGCAGATTCCCAGGTTCCGCTTTATTTGGTAGATTCACTTTTGAAACCTAAGGACTTTCAATTCTCGATATGTGTGTTAAAGAGCACCTATATCACAATAAAGATAAATTCTGCATCACTAAGAAAGCTACGGATTGTCTAAGCTTCCTTAAACGCTGCAAAAAAATATTTTACAAATCTAAATCTGACTGGAACATATAGGCAAGATGCGAATTCGTGTTATTTTTGAACGTAACGCCTATATCTAGTCATATCCGAGCTTTAAGATTTCAACGGAATCTATAGACGTTGCCCTGTTTTTATACCCTGTCCCCTAGGGTATATTAACTTTGATAAACAGCCTATAACACAGCGAAATGATAATAATAGACCCTAAAAGTATAAATATGTTGTAATCATTTCAATTCGCATGTCACCAGTTTTTGAGCCCAAATTTCTAAGCTAGGAAGATGGAGCAGTACAAGTGTAAACATTTTTAAAATCCCGCCACAGACACGCTCGCCTTAAAAAAAAAACCCTCTGTCCAATATTTTTACTAGAAACTCAATAATATTGCCTTAACAAAATATATATACGTTCAAATTCTCTACAATTCGTTTACACGTTGTATAATGCCATGCCTGCCGCCTACTTTTTGGGGGCGTTTTCTTCAAAAAACCTGATATCGTTTTTTTTAAAAGCATTTTTTTCAAGATCTTCTTAGAATCTATGAACTTTGGTAACAAATAATTACAGACACGCCCACTTTGTTATAAGAAAAAGCCATGAAGATCTGTATGTCGCCAGTTTTTGGGCCTTATATTTTAACCTAGGAAGATGAAACTGGGTACATAAGTTCTTTAGAACTCGAAGCAGTATAAGTGTAAACATTTTTAACCTCTGCCCACAGACATATTAAGGATAGGTTAGAAGCTGATAGATAGGGTATCATACGATCCGCCCCAGATGGATTTAACTTTCATATGTGTTTCCTTTAGGCATTCTGCCCCAATAACAGTTTCCTTGCAACACTCAATTATTGTTCTTACATCAGCGTGTGTAGTAGTACTGATTTTCCTAAATGTCGAATACGAACCACGGACCGTGAGATACTCAAGCTCAATACGTAAAGTAGTCTTTAAAATTTTCTCCACCCACAACCATGTTAGGGATGTGAACACCAACACCCAATGTTTCATTTTTTTTTTTACAAATTTTAGGGCCAAGTCGCCACAGAATAAATTTACTTTTTATGCTCTTAGGGTGGTTGGTGGTTTTAAAAAGTTTTAAAAATGAAATGAAGGTAATTTTTCCACATATTAATTCGTATACGTAAAATTGTTGGTGATGGAATTAAATTATAAAATTTCAATATTTTTTGTGCATAAACAATTGGTTCGGTGTTGCAAAGAGTACACGCAAGCTCATGCTGGTACGGGATTTAATTTATTTTTTTTGTTGGGGAATGTTGGACATTTCCACTTTCCAAAATATTCCATAGAAAGTGTTTTAAACTAATCTGATGATACCTTCATCCTTGATAAATGTTGTTAATGTCGAATGGATGTACTAGTGTACGTAGTTGCTAATGGAGTCACTTCGAAGGTGATATCCTTCAAAATGTTTTGTTTTATATAAATCGTTTGATTCGAAGTTGTCACGCTATTAGAGTAAGCAATTATTTTTAATTTTCCACCTTAATGGTCATAACTTGCGTCACGGTATGACCAAAACGTAAATACTAAGTGTATTATGCTGAAAAAAAAAAAAAAAAAAACATATCAACTGATTGCTGCGTAAATAGTATTATTAACAATGAGTCTACTAATTTTCTGCCAAAGTCCATAGGTACAATGTGTTTTCAGCCAAATACTAAATTCGATTGACCACAGATAATAAGTTATTTTCATGATCCATCATTCAAGATTAAATATTTGTGTATACCCACTGACAGCTAAATTGCCTTCTGTAATCACAGTTTGTTATGATTGTATCCATAAATGGTATAAAATCTAACAAGGGCATCATTCTCATATACGTACCTCGAATTAACGTCTAATTAAGTACTCCATTAACAATTCAGTGGAAAAGGCTCGTGATGCAATTCATCGATCCTTGGTAATAGGATTCCCCCACAGAATACACATCCGACCCCACTTAATCCCGAATAACAGCGACATCCTGTAATTACTTGCTCCCGACCTTGTCAACATTAATAATTATTTACCTCTCAATTACAGCTGAGCAATTGGAGCAGATCCATCATGAAAGGAATCAAATATCATAGCTTCGATGAAATATTAAATACAAAGCCTCTCCATCAAACACCATTCGGCTGTCACCATTAGAATAGAAAAAATAAAAAAAAAAATAAAAACGAAAAGTATCTCGAATTGTTTCCATGACACATGACACGCTCCCGAGTGCCTCTACACTACCATGTGAGCCAAACAAAAAAAAAGAGTTCATGGAATAAATAAAATAAATTGGAACGTCAGCCAAGGTTTTCAATTCCATAGAGTTTATAAGGGTTTCGTTGCGATTTGAAGTACCCCTGGGATGGTGTGAGACGTTTTTTGTTTTATACTACATACACACATCACCGGAATGTATTGATTTTTAGTTGTTCTTCTGTCGTTTTACAATTCATCGATTAAAAATTGATTTCCATTTCGAATTTACTCAGAGATTGATGAAGCAAAGAGGAGGAGTACGAGTAAGTAAAACCGCAGAATCACAAGCACGTGCAAATGGAAACCATATAGTTATGCTGAGGGTGATGGGGCAGACGAAACTCATATCCGTTCTGTATGCTGTGCTAGTAATTGCAGTTGTAGCGTAATCAGAATTTTGGCGGTTAAAGTTGATTATGGGATGCATTTTTATAATAGATTGATTGGAAATAGGAGAGCAGAAATCGATTGATTAGAGTTGGGTCTCCTGGAGGTCCTTATTTCGAAACTTTCTACGTAAAAGACTTGAAGTTGTGGGATTTTCAGTGGTCGTAAGATCCCAATAGATATGTACTTACAGTTTCCATGTGCACAGATACCTACATAATTAAAATATATTTTCAGCACAAATCTAGCTTAGCGGCACCTCACGAAAATGTATTGGTTTTGTGAAAAATGTCGATTTTCAGTCTTCATATCTGAGATTTGTTCGGTCACAATCCTAGGCGAAGTCGGTATTTTAATTTCAAACCCAAATTTAACGGTACTTTACTAATGGCCAATTTTAAAAAAAATCAACTTTCTACAAAATGGCTTTCACGTTTCCGTTTAAATTTTTTATAATTTGCGCGCGCCAAATGGGATATGAATACCATTAAATTATTTCAGGGCACGGGCGTTTGTAGAAATTGAGAGAGAGAGAAAGAAAGATTGGTGTAGTGGGTTTGAAACTTAGGTTAATACCAGGTTTCAGTAAACTCCAAGGGTGGCGTCCAGATAACTGGGGGGCTTGTTTGTTTTGCTTTTTGTCGTTGCTCATGATTCACAGTATTTTTTGTTTCCCACCTGATGCCATCATCACGATCAAGTTGCATTTAAGCCATATGACCACCCTACTGCCAGTGTTATGCCTTCGCAGTAGAGTTGACTAAGCTTTCGCAATTGATCGTCTTTTTTATTTATTTCAGACGAAATAAATAGATGATTGTTGGGATCAGGATTTGAACCGTGAACCAAGAGCGTGACAAGCGTTGATGTTACCACTACACCACGGCCACCGTTACTGCGGAAATATGCTAACAGATCTATCTATCTTAAAGACCGGATAATCTCTCTTTCATGACAGTTGCAAGTATCTATAATTTAAATCAACGCTATGCCTATTTTATTACGGAACGGAAACACAAAATGACATGACGTGAGAGCAAATAGCGTGATGTGAAATAAAATCGCGTGACGCGAACCAAATTAATAGACGTAAATATATGCAAAAATTTAAAACAATTAAATAAATAATTTTTCCGCGCATTAGCCCAAAGATCCCAGCTATGAATTCTGAAGTAAATCTATCTAACCGTTTATTCTGCAGTTCGATACACAAACGGATAGAATTTCAAGACTCACTTTTTGAATTTTTCCATTAGATTATGATTACAATGATTACTTTTAACAACAGTAGAAATGTACGGAGACCATAAAGTAATACCACCAGTAACCCTCGAAGGAAATAGCCAAAGAATTAAAGGAAAAAATCAACCCGAAAAAGTTACGAGATTTGATCTGATTACAGGAGAAATTCTGAAAAAAACTTCCTAAAAAAGGTATGAAAAAGCTAACACAGATAATAAATGCAGCATATAAACTAAAGTTACCTCATATCGTCCTACCTCCCTGCTGCCAATACTACCTAAGCTATTCGAAACCATTCTTCTGAAAAGTCTTCAGATACTCATGCAGTGATTATTTAGAATAAAGCGAGGAGATAAGTATTCCACATTAAAATATATAAAAGCTGGGGTACCGCAAGGTAGTGCAATAGGACCCGACTTGTTTTTTATTATGAAACTACTGTTGCCACTTTTGCAGACGATACTGCTGTACTTACTGTCGGTAAAACCTTGAAGGAAGCAACCGAAGAAAGGTTATATCTGAATAGATCATAAAATGGCAAATCAAATGAAATGAACTAAAGTTAGCCCATGTAAACTTTACAAATAGAAATGTACAACACTTGCTTGTGTGTGTGTTATTAGGTATGACCCTTGACGCAAAATTCCTCTGGAAGGCTATAAACAAAAGCCAATATGGACATATGGTCTCCAGCTCTGAAGCACAAGTAAGACAAACCTACAACGCTGATCTACGTAGAGTCCTAAAGGTTGAAATGGTACAGGACGAGGTAAGAAGCTATGAAGACATGAAGTTAGACTTCGCAACCACGCCAATTGAAGTAGCTGAACTACTTGTAATAATAATTTAGTTAAAATAATGAGATAACTTGGAAAAAAGTGATTAAATATACCTACCTATAGGTACTTCAAAACAAAGGTTAATATACAGACTCCTAACTGATAGAAATAAATTGCTGATTAGTTTGACGACTAGGTGCTATAATTGGAAGGATGACATAAATCACTCCTTCTCCAGGTATTTTTAGTGGATTGAAGTCCCCCATTAGCTCGCATGCGATGATTTCGATAATTTTCACCAGAATGCCAATATATTACCACCATCTCGACATCGGAAATTTTCACGAAAACAATACTTGCGAGTAAAAATGCAGAGAATAAATTGCGAAAACATTTCACAACAAATCTACACCAAGGCAAGACAAAATTTTGCAAAATAAGTGATAAATAAATACTTTTGTGTGCATAAATGCTAGCTAGAATGAAAATGATGATGATAACGAATTTACAGGATTTAAGCATAAAGTTGGGGTAAAATAACTATGGGGCTTCAAATGTCAAAAGTTCTTCAACATTTTTTGTGGGAACTAAATTCTTGTCACATGCCTACCTCAGGAACAAATACAAAATATGAACTGGACCTTATGAAACTTTAGCTCCTTTGAATTTAGAATTATTCAAATGTTACCCATGATATTATTTACATATATTTTATACAGGACATGCCTAAATTGTAGGACATCTTCGGGAAACCGAAATTTTGTTGCAATCCGCTAATAAACAAAGAAAGTTATATGAATATCTAGCCAAAAGCTGAGTAATTACATAGTCTTGTTTACATCGTCCACATTACATATGTATGACAGAAATCATTTTCAAGTAAAGCTTTCGTTACTAAGTAACTATAAAGCAATGCAACATGAAAATCCCCGCGGGAGGAAAATGGTTCTGTTTAAAAAAAAAATTAAACACGCACAGTCAAAGAAGATGTTCAGCAGAGTATCTAAAGGTAGCTGAGACACATTGCTACAAATAGGAACGGAATAACTTTAGTTATTGGTCTTACACTCTCATTAAACCCTAGAAATTTCCGCAGTCCTCAAAAATTTAACCCCACTGGGTGTATCTTATCAAAGACCCATCTTTTCCCTCAAAAAATTTAAGTCAACACGTAAACTGTTTCTTTATTTTCATTCGTCCTTTCCAACCTAAATATGTTTTTTGCTTATAAAAATACCTTAAATTCCGGTAGACTTATCCCCAGTCAACTGCTTCACCTCGACTATAAAGGAAAGAAATTTATTCGAACTTAATTTCGGTAGGACATGAAATCCACACCCACATTAAGGACTTTACCTACATGTCCTCAGCGCGATATTTATGTATATTTTTACCGTAGAGAATTTTTATTCAATTTTAATGATAAAGAGTATACGGGGAACTATTTACTCGTACCCATAGGACACGACACCTGCACTTGCAGCCATCTCAACCTTTTATCTCCCACTACGATCTTTTCCGTCTGACTATTTAAGGAGCATTTTTCTTTTTTCTTTTCTTATCTCAGAGTGATCCAAACATTCCATCATCGTTGACATTATTCCTTACCATCGTCATCATCATGGAAGACGGCGGCAACGTTGGCGGTGTACACGTCCTTGCCCAGTCATCGTAATGATGTCAGGACATGAAAATTCATAAACGCAAATTCCCAGTAGTAATTTACTTTCGTCATCGCCTCTACTCTACGCGATGTGTTGCTTACGCGATGTCTGCTCGTAATCCTCTGCCGCTAGCATTGAGGTTAGAGTGTAATCACGAAGACGATGAACTGCTCAGCAATGCCTAGGCATTGGAATTTTTCATAAAATTTTCACACAACTACGGAACGCCAAATATATATAAGATGATGATTGGAACGACACACAGAGAGAGATAAGGAACGACAAAGTTGATTTTGATTATCACCATGATGAGGATGATGCGCTTATGTTGGATGCGAAGGATAACAACAGACAGTTCCTAATAGAAAAAAAAAGAAAAAGAAAATGGATGGAACTATTTGAAATAAGCAAGTCATTAAATGGGAGTATAGATTGTAGGTATTTGGCCCTCGGTAACTTTTGTAAATACATTCGGAATTACGTTCCAATCTACTTCAGCTCCAATAAAGGACAATGTATGCGTATAGTGTGTGACGGGGAAAATTATTTAATCATTGAAACTTTCCCGTTTATAGGATTGTAATTCAGTTTGTAGGCCGTCGTGTTGTATTATAACCACAACAAGAAACTTCTTGTTGTTCACCTTGAACTTTCCAAAAAGGGTCCCGTAGAAGAGGAAAAGGATTATTTTTTCATTTTGCCACATAATCACGTTGCCCCACTTTCCACTTTTACTTTCAGCTAGGATTCGATTTGCACAGGCACCTACATTTGATATTTATAGTTCAGAGTAGCCAAGCGTTAAAGGCCAATAACTTAACCTTGGCAGAGTTATAGACCGAAATAAATATTGTTCTGGCAATGCATGGAATTTGAAAATACCATGCGACCTGCAAACCCCTGTGTCTCGGTTTGCTTAGGGTTTTTCAATTGAAATCTCAGTGTAACGTGGAAAGGAGTTGAAACGAATTAAAGAATTCATTGAGTGATACCGCACGAGTACTTCAATTAGGTTACTTTTGCGTCAGTAAAAGAATATCATTTCTTGATGGACTACTGCTGAAGGCAATCACTGTCAGGTGCTCTTTCTTATAGACTAATTCAACTGGAGTTATATTGCTGCTATGAAATAAATACCAACGAAAACACAACATATCATCGGCTTAAAATAAAACTGGTACTGCACATCCTTCTACCAAAATCCAATCAAGTTAGACTGTTTATCTTGCATTCTTTTTGCAAAAATATTTTTCCCAACGACAAACTTTTGATAGCTATCAGTTTCTTCAGTTCAACAGACAATCGACATCAAACTTCTGGAGGAAGCAGAAAATGCAATTTCTTCTCATTCGTGGCAGAAATTAAATTTGATGAACATTTTCTTTGAAAATTGCAAAGCATCTATTGATTTGCAAAATATAGACATCGATAAAAGCATATTGCAAAGTAATAGCTTGGATATGAAAGAATACGTCGTTGGAAGATTAGAAATCCCATTCAATTCCAGGACGCCCATCGAGCTCAGTTAGCAAACCATGAAGTTTCATGTTTTTGTTGATGAATAGTTTGTGGACTTTGCAATGCCAATCACTTTGTTATTGGATACCACGAAAACAATTAGTTTAATTTTATTGACTACTTAAAGGTGTTTGGCAGTTATCGCTATCAGTGGCATATTTTACAACTTCTTTTGCTTCTTTTCCTTACGGCGAGGTTATGATTCGGATCACAACCCTCCCACTTTACTGCATCCCTACTGGTCCGACTCTGGGGTTTGCCGGTTTGACCACAGGAAGTATCGGCCATCTTCCTGGTTTCGGATCACTTCGTCACTGAAGCCAATTAAAAGCTTTTTTGGCCTGCGTTTTTTGTACGATTGTGTAGGAACTTTGATTGATATTGCCTTTTTGACGGGGTTCGAAGGATCTCTCCTTTGAACATGACAAAACCAATTGAGCCAGTCGTGCTCTATCTTGCTTGCGATGGGTTCTTTTACATGAAGGCTTCCTCGAATCTTCGAACTTCAAGCTTTGTTGCTCCTGCTGTCATGGGAAGCATCTTCATCTCAGCTGCCGTTAATTTGCCCTCATACGTTTTGTACATTGTCCATCATTTTGAACCGTATGTGAGCGCCGGACGTACAGCTGCGGTGTAGAGCCTTCCTTTCAGTTTAGGAGGCATTTTTTGATCACAGAAGATAGCGGAGTTTTCCCTTCACTTCATCCACCCTACGCTTACGCGATGATTAATGTCATCATCACAAGTTGCTTCGCTATTGATCATAGATCCCAGATATGTGAACTTTTCGCACTTGGGAAGCACTTTTACATTCAAGTAAATGTCTGGAATAGGCCGATGTGGATCAGAGAACGGGCAGTAGAGATACTCTCTTTTTTGAATTAATACATCCACCCATAACATCAAGTGCTCTTTGCAGGGACGTTGGAGCTATCATAAGTGAAAATAACTTATGATAGCTCCATCGTCAGCAAAGGATAACTGATGCACTTTGGGGTCCGTCACTTTTCCTTCAAACAGATCAAACAGAAACAGATCCTTCAATCAAGAACTGCAATAAACAGCAAAGGACTGAGGATGCTTCCCGTCACTTTTCCTTCAAACAGATCAAACAGAAACAGATCCTTCAATCAAGAACTGCAATAAACAGCAAAGGACTGAGGATGCTTCCCTGGTGTACACCGACTTTGGTTGGGAACTCTTCGGTGACTCCTGTGGGACATTTTACTCTTGTCCTTGCTCCCTCATACATGTCCATGATCATGCGCATGTAGGTTTCTGGAACTCCTCGTTGTCTTACTGTCTTGGTGGTCTATCAAAGGCTTTTTCAAAATTAACCAACACCATATGCAAGTCCTTTCAGAAATCACGATGTTTTTCCATTCTGATCCTTATACTTTGGATTGCATCTGTTGTTGATTTACCCGAGACAAACCCGCACTGGTCATCAGATAGCCGTATTATTTTCCACAGTCGGCCATCTAATACCCGCTCAGTGATCTTCATGGTTTGAGACATCAGCTTGACAGAACGATAGTTATCGCAGTTTCACGTATCGCCCTTTCCTTTGTACAAAGGGAGAAGATAACTTTCCGTCCACTGATTAGGGTCACCGCTTATAAGTTTGGAAATAAGAATCATGAGCCATCTGACCCGAGGTCTCCCGTCTTTTTCCAGAACTCCGAGGGTATCTCATCTGGGCCAACCGCTTTTCTTTTTTGGAGTATTTAACCGAATCCAAAGTTCTTCTACAGTAATCTCGGATATTTCGTCATGGTTAGGAGCGGCTCCTGGAAAGTATACCCGGGGAAACTGTTCATTCAGAAGTCTTTCACGATACTGTCGCCATCTGTGGAGAATTTTGTCGTCTTCCACAAGAAGCTCTCCTTGAGCATTGTTAATGAACTTTGAGGAATGAATCTCCTGAACATTTCTTCTTCTCTGGGCGGTTATTTTGAAGATAGTTATTCTCTCATTCAAGTTGTTTTGTTGAAGCTCCTGGATAGTTTGGTTCCTATCAGACGCCAAAAACGATATTCCCTCCAACTCACGATAAAGGCCTTCCATACTTGTTTGCCTGAAATTGAACGCACCGACCTTTGCAACCCTCTATATATCACTTCAAGGCCAGCTTTTTCATCTCTATTAGTAGAAGAGAACTTTGACCAAGCCTTGAAAGCGATTTTCTTTTCTCGTGGTATATTCTACAACATTAAAATGGTATAGTCACACACTCCAACCGACGAGGCTGTTTATCCTATCAAAACTAGATGCTGCAAGACTGTCTGGGCGCGAAACTGTAACCACCAGCAACCATAAACATTAATCGTCTGTAGCTCAGAGGCGCACCATTATGAAGTGGTTATCCGAAAGACGTAGTAGAGGCCCTAGGATCCACAAGAGGATACAGGACTTAAGGAAAAGTAAGCATATGTTTGGATACAGGACACGAGTTAACAATTAAATTAAATGCTCTATGCATGTAGTCTCAATTCAATTCATTTGGCCAAGTCTGTACAAATTTAATCTCATAAACTAGCTCCTCGCAACAAATCACTGTAAGCACTTCTGCCTTCCTTTTGATTACCTCATCACCTTGAGAAATTTTATGTATTCCTCAGACAATGTGAAACAGAAGTCAATATCGTCGCTCATTCTCGAATTCATTTCAACTTTTCCAAGCCAAATTTACATTAATTCTACCATTCAATAGAAACAGAACCAAATGCATTCGTTTAGGGTAGGTACGAGTACGAGTACCTACCTATACCTACGTCTACACCATTTTTATTGTCTGAAATATTCGAGTGTTCCCAAAGTGCTAAACAAATCAAAGATTCCCGGCTGGCTTCCCCTATCTATCTAATGGCCCATTCATTGTCTCTGACAGCCCGCACCCCTCAAAAATAAAATCTTAATGTTCCCTTCAATCTGAAAACCGCTGTAACTTTTTCATTACGCAATATTTTTATTTTATTTTTCTTCTCTTGATGTTTCCTGATCGGTCCCACTTTGGACATGAGTCCACATTCTAATGTATTTTTAAGGTGGAAAAACATGTTTACTCCCGAGTGCCAACGCCCATTAGTTCCAAAAAAGAAGAAACAACAAAGAAATTTTAATAAAATTTCACTCCGTGTTGACTTTAATTCGATTCAAGGAGGATGAACGTGAAACAAATTTCTTCACATAAATATTAGATTACCTTAAATTAATTTTGGACAAAATCGTTATATTGCAGGGTTGAAAAATTAACATAAACAAACAATGTGTTGTATAAGTATCTGCGTGCAGAGGGAACATCAGCGCTGACGTTGATGTAGTTGCTAATTTTGGTATACTCGTATTTGACTAATGGTACTTTAATGTGGTATGGTATGTTAAAGTTGTTATTGTTTTATATATGAAAAGGTTATAAGCTTTTGTGGTTCTCAGTGACTGTACGAGACCAAATATATTAACCAGAGTCCTTGGATACGCAGAACATTTACTCGTATTTTGCACGACTAAATTGGAGAGATGCAACCGGGTTTGTTTGGCATGCGTTGATTAATATAAAGTTGACGAGGATCATAGTCACGTAGGAGTAAACAGTAAAAAAGGATACCTACTCGTAGTTCATGTCATTGTTTTATTGCTGATGTGTAATCATGTCTAATTGTTGGGATAAATAATAAATACGATAATAAGAGTAGTTACACGTGCGAGATGAGTGTGATAGAAATATCAATAAAGGATGAGACTTATTATAGTTGTGATTATTTTAATGTTGTGATTTCGTTGCCAGGATGTAATAATTAACTCTGTGGCAAGAAACTACCACATAAATGTAGTCAGAAGCACATATAAATTGTATCATTGTTTAGCAAATATACAAATGATATCTTCTAGCAAAATAAGGAATATCATTTCAGGAGAACTGAGTTTTATTTTTCGCCCGTGTATAGGTGAATATCTTCCATAGACACTATGACGACCGTAGGCGCGTGTTCATAATAGTGTGACATTCTTACTCACCAAAAATACCTCCCTTAGATATAAATTTGTTAGTTACTGCAACTAAGATGAGACTTACTCGTATCAAGCAATTTTTTATCGCGAAATAAAGACGTTTGGCAGGTGTCTTTCCAATGAAAGGTCCAGCTTGTTCAACTATTTAGACAAGTTATCGTGCTAATTTAAAAGGTTTAGTCCTTTGTAGACGGGGCAATAAATTTCTCTCGTCCAGAATTTGAATTGAATTTGCCTGCTCTCACACAGGATACTGGACCTGAATCAGGTGGCTAATAATTTGAAGACAGAGGCGAACAAAGTAGGGCTCAAAATAAATACGGAAAAAACAAAAGCCCTAAACACTTCAATTTCTCAACAAAACACCAGCGCCGCTCAACTCAACATTGCCAGACAGCAAGTCGAGAAAGTAAGCAGCTTTCTATGTTTACACAGCATGCATGTTACGGCAGCAGTATTAGTAAAACAAAGGATGCATTCGGTATGCTGTCTGAAATCTGGAAAAGCAATGTTTTCAGCACAAAAACCAAGCTGAGACTGGGTGTGGTACTTGGGAAATGACCAACACCTTCACAAGGAAACTGCTAACCTTCATAAATAGATGTCTTCGCAAAATCCTAAGGATCTTCTGGCCGAATGGTATATCGAATGACCAACTAGATGCAATAACGGGCCAGTAGCAAATATACATCAAAATACGGAGGAGAAAGTGGCAGTGGTTTGGTCACACCTTACGGCGCGAGGACAGTTCCATTGCGAAGTACGCTATGTAATGGAATCCACTTACCCAATCAGGCAGACAAGTAGGCCATGGAGAAGGACATTCAAGGAGAAATCCAGATCATTGGGGATGACTTGGAGGGTGCTCAAGCCCGTTTCAGTAAGCGAGAATTTGTAGGACAGTAAGATGTCCGTTTAATCCAATTTTGTGCTATCGGGCGAAGTTGTTGGTTTCAACTTCTACTGTACGTATATATATCATCGTTTCTTATGTACCGCGGTGCATGAACAATTTCTTTTACCACTTTTTCTTGTTGCAACCCCAGAGTTGTACACCATAGGTCTACGCCGGCTTCAGCACTCGCTTATGTAAGTCAAGTAACCAATACATTTCTTTGTATTTGTTACGAGTTTTTTACTTTGTGTCGAGTGTCATTCCGATGTATTTAGCCTGGTTTGCGAACGGAATACGAACCGAGTTTATAAGGATTACGAGTACATGAACAGATTTCTTTTCACCCGCCATACCTTTGCCCATTCATTCAGAGTGCTTTACAGTTTTACAGTCGATCGTTTTACCTATTGCTGATGACCAGTGTCATCGGCAAATGTAGCTAACATGGTACCTTCTTATTGCAGTATATCACCGGTATATAGAAGATAAAGACGCGGGCCAAGTACGCAGCTTTGCGGTATGCCGCCTAAAATTCCTTTTAATTGTGAGTATTCGTTTCCCTGTCTGACACGGAAGGCTCTATATGTAATGTCAATATGTTATATAGGTGTACAGACAGAACCTGTCGTTATTTCAACTACAGGCCTACATGCCACACCTTATCAAAGGCTTGAGAGACATAAAGAAATACGCTTCTATGTGCCTGGTCAATGGTTGGATGCTTGCATCTGAACCGAAACTGGTGATCAGGGATACAATTTTGTTCCTCAATAATCGGTTGTAAGCGCTTGAGTAAATAATAATAAAAATTGGGAGAAGCGAAATGTCTATACGACTTCCGTCAGCATTGCACTTGTTATTGTATAATTGTGAGGTGCTATTTTCAACGCATTAATATTATGAATAGCTCTGATCATCGAACTCCTTTTCTAGGTGAACGGCAAATATGTTCGCTTTCTCTATGTTTCCCTTCATCCATTCGTCATCATTTTTTCCTAATTGGTGACTTTAGGTCTTTTAGTGCCTTTTACAGCTTTCCGAAGCAAATAATTGAATTCTTTTTCCGCTGTCAAGCTTTCGAGGTAAGTACGAGTATCTATTGAACGGTTTTTAAAAATTCTAATAGTCTGTTTCAGCAGGGTACACAAATGATTCAAGCTTTATGCTGTTGAGCACGACTTTGTTGGCATTTCTTACGAGCTTTTCTTTTCTTCTTTATCATTTCTTTTATTTCCGGTTGATATTTTGGGCCGCAATTTATCCATTTAGAGTACCTGTATCTACTTGACAACAGACTTCTCTGATAGTAAACTTCACTACATTGAAGCTCGTTGTCTTACTTACTCGTACCAATTTGGAGCATTTCATTACTTGTAATTTTAGATGCCCTAGGTGTCAATTCTCTTGGGGGAAGTAGTAGCTAAGTACTGCATTAAGAAGGCATAATAAATTAAGTAACCAAACAAGATTTCCATAGGAACCGTATCTTCGGAAAGATACACGAAGTGGCAGGCATATAATTGACATCTATCCTGAAATCGGTGGTGCAGATCCTATCACTTCAACTACACCATAGCTGGTGTCTTCTTCGGAAGGCTTCCTTTGGAAAATTGAACTTAAAACTAATTTTACGAAATTATCGCATAAGAAAAGTGGGCGTGGCTATCACCATTTCGGGACGCATTATTTCGATGCTGCCTCTCCGATGACACAACTTCGACGCCGCCTTTCGGTGCCAGGTTATTTCGGCGCCAGAGTATTTTGACTACGTAACTTCCTTGTGTTGTGTACAGTATAGATTCAGATTGTCCTAGTTAAGCTATGCCAAAATGTCATTGGTAAGTGTAGGCACGATTTTATTCATTTATTATTTTTTGTTTTTTTTTATAATTTGAGCGCACCCTTATACTATTTCAGGACATGGACGTTTTTAGGGAAAGGGGGAAGAGATGGAGCGAAAGAAAGACTGGTGTAGTGGTTTGAAACTTAGATGTTATCAAGTTTCAGTAAACTCCAAGGGAGCATTTATATTTTTCTGTTATTGTCGTTGCTTATGATTCACAGTATTTTTTTCCGTTCTCCCGATATCATCACAATCAAGTTGCATTTTGAGCCATATGAGCATCCTGCTGCCAGTGTTATCCCTTCAAATTAGAGTTAACATAAGCTTTCGAAATAAATATGATGATTTTTGACATCGCGATTTGGTCGAACCATTAGCGTTAGAAGCGATGATGTTACCACTACACCATGGGCACCTGATTCTAACGAGGTAAGGCTTAATATTGCAGATACATATGTCCAATTGAAAAGATTTGAAGTGCTTTGAGTTAGCTTATCTTAAAATGTGTGCATTAGATATAAACGCATGGGCATCTTTATAAATGAAAGATAATTAACAGATCGTAAAGACGTTGTACAGTTTATCATCGTAGCTTTTATAATTGTGGAGATACTGTCTTCTAAGTCTAACTGTTTTAACTAACTTTTAACTTTTTTGAGGATTTAAACCAATTTATGGAAAAAACATCATTATTATCGCCGCCTCTTCCTTTCATATTAGAAACTATGACACGCATAAAACTGCGAGGAGCTAAGCCAACCTTGTATAGACTGTTTAGCACCCACATATGTATTTCTGTATATTTATTCATTTGCTCAATGGAGATGGAAACGGATTAAAATAGACAAAACTGTGCTTGGTGGTGGAGGATAGGAGACTGCTTGGGCATAGTCGCAGAAGAACTTGAAACACGCATTAATGTTCTTAAGTAAGAAACGATAGAAATGGGTCAACAATTATGATTTTATTAACTACACGATTGGTTTACTTACTGTTTAATGTTTTTGAAGACGGGCTGGGAGATCTTTTGTCGACTGACTAAGAGCTGTTTGTCATAAATAAAACAAACCCTTCTCCGTTTCTAGGACTACAATCACCTAACCTAACGATAGGCTGACAGCGATTTCGAAATATTCTATCTGTTTGCAGTCCACTTAATAACCTAGTCTAGAAGATCGCAATGGGGCTCGAAATTACTAATATGTCCTTTCATTCATAAGAACTAAAGCTTAGTCTGTTTAAGAAAACTTATTAGCTATAGTTACCTCAAGGATTTGTTCTTCTAAAAAAAAATATTGAATACTTGCTGTATAAAGTAGATGGATGAATTTACGAAAATTTATTCTACGAAAACACAATTGAAACCACAAACGTTTCAGTTGTCCTCTGTCAAAATCAAAATCTATTTTAAAAAAAAGGTCCCCAAGAACGTAGATTGTAGACATCCCCTAAGCCGATTAACATCAGCATTTTATTTCAATTTCTTGACCTTCTTTACATTCTTCAGTTCATTGAACTGTCCCTAAAGTTACCTTAGGTAGATACTTATCATTTCGTATGTTTCTGTTTGTTCGCTTGTCATCGGTAAATGTCCCATGATATTTTGTCGTTCGTCCATTGAAAAGAAGTTCAATTTACCTTTTATCTGTCAATACAATCAGAAGATATCTTCACCCAAATTGAAATCAGTGCAAACGATGCCAATCTCTTTGTGTTGTCTTCCCATGAGTAAACATTAAATAAATTTTCCTTCTGCTCAATTGAGGTCGTCACGTAAAAAGTCAGATGAATTTCTGACATACTCTACGTTCTTAGTGATTGCGAACATCAACCGCAATTGACACCTGAAATCCTGTAAACATTGATACCTCCGTAAAAAAAAAAAAAAAAACACCCAAAACATCAGCATAAATGAACTTTCACCGCAAGAACTTGGGGACACCATAACCACCACAAATATGGTAAACAGCCTAAAGATGCGAAAACAAAAACAAAACGATGATGCAAGGGAGCCTATGTGTACCCAACTTGGGATAAGCCAACATATGACAGATTTTGACAGGCGTATTAACCATCAGCCAGCCGCACAGTGGATTTGACAAGGATATGATGGGGAGATGTTGCTACAGGGCGTATATTTTACAAACAAAAAGGAGCAGCAACAGTCGAGATGTGGAAAAAAATATATGCAAACAACAAAAAAAAAAAAATGACTTGCAGCCGTCTCGGATTTCTTTACAATTTGTATAACCGAACACCTACGTGACATGGAAAACCACCTGAGATACAAAAAGAATTTCGCGTGGAAACGAACGGGCACACGCGGTAGATTAGGTACCTGTATCTGTTAAATACAGACCAGCCAACCCGAGGCTGCAGAACCATCAGTGTGTTTGGTTCAACTAGAATTTCCAGAGATTTGCCTCCCTCTGAGGCTTGTCTGTTGGATGCGAGTGTAAAAAGAACCGAAAGGAATCCTTTCATGGAACATCTTTCACAGCCAGTTGCTGGTAAAGAAAATTAAAAAAAAAAAATGCTCCTTTCGACACTCATCCAAAACATTTTTCACACTTCGCTTACACATGACGGTCCATGAATTAAGAATAGCGTCTTCTGTTTGAAAATTGAAAATAGGAAAATGTGGAAAAAATACATAATTTCTACTTACTGCAGAGCCCTAAATGATGGTATCGCAGAGATGATGAAAAGTGCTTACCTGTAATGAGAAAATGAACTTCAATTTACTAAAGAAGCTTAAAAGGGAATTTTAAAGTAAAAATATTCATGGTGAAGTTGCAAGAGTTCGAAGCATAGAATTAATTACTTAAATCAACTTTAATATGCATTAGCGGCTGTCAACGAAATGTTTTGCAAGTGACCATTTAACTCAGAAGAATATTTTGGTAGAATAAAGTATTTACAGGATAAATAAATTTATTAAGCATTGTAGTTGGCAACGACCCAATTTCAGTTATTACAATAACAGATATTAAGCTTTTAGTTCCGCTTCGATACCAAGTAGTGCGAACAATGGTCGAAAAAAACCCCTAGTATTTAATGATATTTACTCAGATCAACCTACAACACTGCAAGGCTGCTACCGCTTTTATAAGTAGCAGACTTGCAGCTAGTAGAACAAAACCTTACATAATATCTATCCAGGAGCCTTGGGTGCAGAACAAGCGCATTTGTGGCCTTGGAGGTATGCGTGATAACACTGTACTTTATGATGAGCGGTCCGAAAGGCCCTCTCAGCAACTAAGCTTCCCTCTCAACAACTAAGCTTGGACAATTTTGTGGCCAAGACGTAGTCGCTGCAGCTATAAGCTACAAGACGAACGATAAATGGGAAACCTACGTCGTTGCGTCTGCTTACTTCCCATATGACTCGGTACGATAGGCGTTTTCATAGATATTGGAGGGTGCCTTTGACAAAGCGACTTTTGACAGCATGTGTAGCTCCACCAGAAGTCACGGCGTAGAAGAATCACTAGTGTTGTGGATAAAAGCAATGCTGGTGAACAGAACATTGACTGTAGATGCGGATTGTGGCCGGCGTGTCATGGCAGGTGTAAATAGGGGCTGCCCACAAGGCGGTGTTCTGTCTCCAATGCTTTGGTGCATGCTGGTTGACTCCCTGTTGAACACACTCAATAGTTCTAATGTCTACGCTCAAGCATACGCAGATGATGTCGCCGTTCTGTCTGTCGGATCGTGCCTAGCGACTGTTTGCTCTAAGGTGCAGATGGCCTTAGACGCAATCGACGATTGGTGCGCTAGGAATGGGCTTTCAGTTAATCCTCTCAAAACCGAAGTGGTTCTCTTTACGAGAAGGAGGAAATTGACTGGTCTGACTCAGCCAGTGCTAAAAGGCGTCACTATCGAATTCTCCAAGGAGGCCAAATATTTAGGAGTAATCTTAGATAGCAAGCTTCTTTGGACGAAACATGTCGAGCTGAAAACTTCCAAAGCTCTGTCAGTCTTCCGGCAATGCAAAGGTGTTTTCGGCAAGACATGGGGCTTGTCGCCAAGGAAAGTCCTTTGGATCTACACGGCAATGATAAGACCTTTCCTCTCATATGCGTCAGTTGTTTGGTGGAATAAGCTCTCACGTAAATACGTTACTGCTGCTTTCGCCAAACTGCAAAGAACGGTCTGTTTCGGCTGCTTGGGAAACAGTACGCCTGGCTCTGCTCTAGACGCCTTTCTCAGGACCTGAACCCACGTTAGGTTTGCTAGCGTCCTCGGTTAGGGCTTCCATTGACGACTGGGTTTTCAGTGAACACAATCGAAGGTGACATGACTCTCCAGGCTGCAGGCAGACTAAACGAATGGTCCCCGTCGTCTGTAAGAAATCCCCGGCTTTCTTGCTATCTCTTAGCAGAAAAGACTGCAGACAAATTAATTGCGCTCTTACGGGCCACTTCGCCTTTGCCAAGCACCTCCATGTGCTAGGTTTGAGCGCTACCCCTGTATGCAACTCCTGTGGAGAGGGCGATGACACTGTGGAACACTTCCTATGTGATTGTCCTGCCTTTGCTCGGATCAGGTGGCAGATTTTCGGTGCTGGTGACCTAAGCTCTTCATCACTGAAGCGTCTACTCGTCTTTTTTACAAAAGACGAAAAAAACACATTAAAATGGGGTTCTCTGCCTGGTTGTACAATGGGCCTGTTTTTGACAAAAAAAAAAAAAAAAAAAGTTTTTAGTACACAGCGCCACAAATTACACTAGTGACTTTTTTTGTATACCCTGTACAGGGTAAATTGGGTTTGGTACACATTTTTTAACATAAAGTAATAATAACCATAGACCCCCAAAGGTATATGTATTTGTGATCAGCGTCAAAAGTTATGTCGATCTAGCCATGTCCTTCCGTCCGTATGTCACCACTTTTTGAGCATTCAATTTTGAGCTAGGAACATGAACTTTGATATGAAAGCTTTCTTAAATCCGAAGCAGTACATATTTAAAAAATGCTAAAATTCGCCTACACTCATGCCCACTTTAAAAAAAATTCGTTTCTGTCAATATTTTTGCTGGAAACTGAAAAATATTGTCTAAGTATAAGAATATGTATAATTTTCCCTACATTTCGTTCAAACATTATACATGGCCACGCCCACTTTTTGGAGGTGATGGTTAAGTCTTATTATAAATATCTCATCAGAATCCGTGAACTTCGCTTTCAAATATTGGGTGCCACGCACACTTTCTGCTAAGAAAACTTTGTAGCAATAGTTTTGTAATGAAATTTCTTAAAATATCCGCTATTTAGAAAGATATCATTGCATCTGTTTTAAAGATTTCTCGAAGCAACGCTAACTTTATTAGGGGTTAGTTAAAAGATGCTGGATAGGGTATCATACGATCCGTTCTAGAAGGATTGTAGCTTTTCTGTATGTTTACTGTTTAAATTGTTGATCTAATTGTTTATATCGTTCCATGAAATTCTTCGAACTTTATCGTAAATAAATAAAATGATAACTAGGGTTGTATCTGTGCGCACAACACGCAAAAACTACTGGAAAGATTTAAATAAAACTTTGCCGTTCTATACCTTAGAGGCTTGGTCATTATCTCTAATTAGAATTATCACTTATTCCTAATGGAGGTTAAGACTGCATCTAAGTGCTGTTCATTTGCAAATTATTCATATTTTAAATTTAAACGAAATTGTTAAAATGTTAATTTTTTGAAAAATGCATTAAAAAGCAAGAAAATATTTGTTGACCATTTTCAAAAGTTGGTATGCCATGGCCTTGAATTATATCCCAGAAATAACCGATTTTCAAAAATTCGATTCAACATTTTTTTCCAAAATCTTCGTACGCCATTTAGTGACACATGCTCAATTCAATCCAAATATTAAATTTAAACAATGTCGTTCTTTCTGGGATTACGACTAGAGTGACTTTTTGAACAATTCGTCGATAGAGATATAAACAGGCGGATCTAAAACAGGGTTAAGGTACGGGAGCAGGAGTTTTCCCCAGTGCACCTGATGTAAACATTATCAGATGACTGTCCGATCAGAGGGAGTAACCATCTGCTCTTATAGAAAACATAAATTTTCGGCTTGATACTAAGAAATATTAGCACTAGTCTTTCAACGAAGCAGATCTGCTTCATAAATAGGAAATGGCTAAGCTCTATAATAAGAGCCATCAAAGCGCATTGCTTGATAAGTATGCATGCTATTAGGCTGGATTTCTATAGAAGCTGTAGAGACCAGAAGGAATACAAAACAATAAATCACCTTTTTTTGCATTTGCCCTGACCTATTAATATTCAGAAGGAAAATTCTCGGGGAGTACTTCTATGAAGATCTCGTGGACTTAGCGAGGCTCCATATTTACAAAATTAAGAGCTTTGTCTTCGGATTTACGAGAATGAAAATTGCTATTTGGTTTCGAATTGTGACCGTCCAGCCGTTTAAGCTGCAGTCCAGCGCAGATACATGCAAACAGACAAACAGAATTGAGACAAGCTCTAATGTCAAGTTTGATCAAAATCTCGAGATCGAACATTTTCACGAAACCCTTAGGTGCAGTAAAAACGATGTAAGGAATGTGGTTTATAGAGTTTATAAAACTTAGTGGCAAAGGACCAGCTAGATGCATAACAGCTCTAATGAGAACTTGTTAATCTCGCTTCGAAAGCGATGTTCACCACCTTAATATTCAAAAGCCTTTACCACGAAGCAGGACATGCAGAAGATAGAAATGAAAACCGCCAAATCCTCTTTATCACAATGGGAACACGTATTCTTGAGTTTCATAAGCCTACTTGTACAAAACTGACGTTATGGTATAGCGGATGCTTTAATTTACCTAAGATTGTTGTTACAAAGAAGATGAAAAGTACACATGAGAAAATATTGATCTTTATTCTTATTTTGAACGCTAGTATGGGCGGAAGAGCATTAAAAATAGACACCCGCGAAGGTGCTAATCCGCATAGCTTTCAGCAGTCCTTTTCTTCTTGACAAGGGTAGTAGCTGAGGTAGATGAATTCCCATGAAATTTTTATTCCCAAAGTAGCTCTTTGCCAGCGGTGAGAGATTAATAATTAGCAGAATAGTTACTTACATTTTGATTGGCTGTAACAAAAAAAAAGAAAAACAGCCTTTTCATCGCTTATTAGAGATACCCTTTTCAAAGTTAAGCCAGACTACACACAAAAAGGGTATCGCCACCGTCACCAATTCTCGGAATCAATATCTCATTTCCTTTTTTTGGTATTTCAAAAAATGCCTAATGGTTTCGGAACTTCTATTTTCCCAGAAAAGTTAAGGCTGAGGGATTTATTGCCATAGCTAAAGCTCAATTCCACTTGCTGTGCATTTCGCATAGTATTACAGTATCACTTGATTTATGAGAGCTTTCTACAACAATAACAGAATTCGATGACAATTCGGTTTTTTTGCTTTTGAAGGGTTAATTCGAAGAAAATTATTAAAGAGTCATTATGTAAGGCGGCCAACGATTTAGCAGGCTATTAAAACACGCGCAGCTTCTACAATTTGTTCCTTTTTTTAACCCTTGACCATCCTCACGGAAAATTTGGTCCAAAGTGATCCTTTTAGGGGAGATTCCTCCCATACCATTTGTACTATATTTTCAAGCGGAATGTGTTTAATTTCAAATGAATCAAGGAAAATAAGTATATATTCATAAATACGTATGCATGTATCTAACAAAAAAAAAAGATTACACTTTAATGTTTCTTTGAACCAAATGGTCCTTGCCCTTTTTCCTTTTCTTTTTAATGGCAATTTTCGGGGCATTCTACAGAACCTTACATTTGATGCACATTCTCGATTGAAGCGATTATAATTGTAAGTGCTATGAAATTTAAAAAAAAAAAAAACAAATTCAAAAACAAACTATGATAGGTATATTCTGAGTCCTATCCGATGTATGCGTATAACTCAAGAACGGCTGAATCGATTTCGATGCCATTTACTTTGTTGGTTAGGTAATTTCTCTTGAAATATTTATGGATAGCTAAACATTACGTTTTGCTCTGCAAAAGCAGAGCAATTATAATACATTTACACTGCATGTAAAAATTTAAAACTTGATCCGTCATAACGCCCACAATAAATGTAATCTGTTTATCTTTTAAGACATAAATGAACTTCCTAGGTTGTGCTGAAGCTGAGATATAAGCAAAATAAAGACTGCATTCATTTTTAATTTCCATCCAGTGAGTATCATTGCTACTAATGGTGTGGCAGTGGGTGGATTTTGCTCTCTTTTCCTTTTTCCTCCTTTTGGGTTGTAATTCCCTGTCACGAGAATGGGAGGGCACAATTTTTCAGACAAAATCATCTTTGTTTTGATTTCTTTATGCAGGGAATACATAATGTTCATTTGTACAGGGCGGATGAAGAACAAAATTAAAGTAAGTACTCGGGCGGAACCCAAAAGATCTTTGCAAGCCCTTTCTTTAGATACCCCTTAACTTAACTTTCCGAATTTGACAAAATGGCATCTACCATCCGCCATATTGTTTTTTTCAAGCAAAAGTAAGAGGAACGTCATTCGAAAGGCTAGGACCACCTAAATGACACCCCTTCAACTAAATTGGTCCAATAGATATTAACACGTAATCGTAGTCACTAAATAAAGGCATACGTATGCATAGGTACATACAAGTCCAACACATACATAAATATTCTCGGGGAAAACACTTATATAATATAACACTGATGTATATAATAAGTGGCATTTTCTGTTGTTCAGAAAGATATTATCGTTTCGATTTTTTGCAGACATTATTTACTTACCAATTATTTTATACAATCCGCAATCAAGTAAACAATAAGAAATATTGAAAAACAAAAGGATATGCATTTACAGCCCTGCTATACCCATCACAAAAGTTGTATAAGGTGGATGAATAAAAATTCTACCAACAAATTGAAATCAATGGATGCATCGGACGGGACCCCACCATATCTTTCTTCCACCTCTTAGCTTACCGCCCTTCTAAGCCTCAAGTCTACTAGCAATGTATTCCAATCACGTACTGAATTTACGTAAATGCAATTTTACCAATCTCTATTCAACACAAATACATGAAAAGGATCTCGACAACTCGTCCTCCCACAGCCACCTTGTGCATCAAGTAAATCTCCCCACATGCTCGTTACCATGCATTGCTACTCTTTTTTCCAACTCAACAATTTAGAGAATCTCAGTTATTGAGTTTGAGGTCTGTAACACTCCATGGGGTTGGCAAAACAAGCAGCACCAGACTCTCGGAGGAATTCGAATTCAATTCGGTCACCTATTCCACTCTTTGCATTTGAATATTCCTAAAACTGCAGCAGTTCCGGTACTTGTAAGAGTATGCAGCCAGACAAACAATACTGACATTGGCAGGAATGCAATTATGGCCAGGATGTAAATGCGGCCAAAGGATCTTTCGGTTTCTATTATTCCCCTATTACGACGCACACGAGAGGTGCTCAAGGAGCAAAATAAAGTTCGATTGTTCAAACTGACAATGCCACTTCCATGAAGGACACTTTTCTTTTAACACGGACCAGGATAAACTGCCAAAGGCGATCAAAATTTATTTGCGAAACGTTTTTATGGAGTCGCCTCGTGTCGTAAAATTCGACGGATGTCTTTCGAGGAGTTTGCTTTTTAACGATTGAGTGGGGTGGCACCGTTGTCCCGAACCGATTGGCAGGATAAGGACATCAGTAGGAGTAGTAGCTGCTAGCAGATGATAAACAGTTTATGTAATAATTCGCTTGAAAAGTGCGCGGTAATGAGATTACAATTTATTGTTTGGAAGTAATTAGAGGACGGAACGTGCAGGATAGGTTGTTAAACATTGGGTGCGCAATGATGTTATCTTTATGGACTGAGTGGACGACATGCACAAGAATTTTTGGAGGCCGAAGGTACGCATCTGTTGTGGGTAGAGAGCTAATTTAATTGTAAGATTGTTGTGTGTGGTTTGATGGGTCGCTCTTAGATCAGATTGTGTGCGGTGAGAGTATTAATGATGTCTTCATCTTTGGCTAGTGGGTGTGCCTTGTGATAGGACACATCTGTGGGTGATTTATATATGTAAGTGACGCATTTGTTGATTGAGGGTCAAATGTTTTTCACAACGGCTTAGCGCAAATCGCTTTTAGTGGCACTTAGAATGTGCGACACATAAAGATTTTTGTGGGCGATTCATGTTTTATGGAGGATTCTTTAAAGGACCATTTTATATGGGTGTCGGAAATTACATTAAATTCCTACCTATTCAAGTTGAGTAAGCGAACAGTTTTGACTTTGAATTCCTCAAGTTTATGAGGTTTTTAATGGCTTTTAAAATATGTTACTCCTAAGAGGGAGTTTAAGCTTCCCATGATTATTTAGTTTTATAGCTAAATCGATAGTCAATATGAGTACGAGTGTATACGGAAGTTTTAATGGATATTGAGTGAATTTAATTTCCTCGTATCTACGAAACATTTGAATGTTTGAAGTGAATGGTAGGAACTTACGTCAAACTTTTTTAATGAGACTAACAGACGTAAGGAAAAATTGCTATCCCCGGTCTCAACTACCCTATAAACTTTGCCATTTTAAGTTTCTGCTGGTGCCTTGTCTTCACTAGTATACCTTTTTTTTATAGGGTTTAGTATTTAGTTTGCACTTGAAACCAAACTGAATATTCGCTGAGCATCAAAAATGCTTCTGGAAACCAAAGATAAACCTTTACTTTGGTGCTTTTTGCTGTCTAATTAATTTCGTGGTTCGATGTACATCACATGATGAATGACGAAAATTGGCACAGATATTTTTCATTGAGGTTCCAGGAACGATGTCAGAGAAACTAGTGCACCTCTGTGATTGAGTGGGTATAACTAGAGAAAACCAGCCCTTCTTTGAATGCATTGAAATTGATTCAGAACATATTTGATCCTCGTATGTATGCTTCGTTGTTTTTGAAATATGTTCAGCTGAATCGGATGCTCACATAGGGAATTTCATGGAAATTGAGTATAGTCGCTGTGGATCTTTGGATGCAGAATGAATAACTTTCTCAAATTTGTCCCGTACTGCTTTCCAAGCTCTGAGAAATTAGCTGCCATACGAGCTACAAATCCAATGCGCTTCGATTCGTTCCATTAAAGCGTGTCTACGAAGCATTGGAATCAATAGCAATAAGGAAACCATCTCACGAATAATTAGGGATAAATTTCATATACCTATACATAAGACAGAGTGTTGCCGATAACTCACATGTGTCGTATCGTCACAGCGCTCAGCATTCTGGCGTCAGTGGAACCACCTTGTGGCGTTTTTCGAAGGATCATTTGCATTTGTTTCCATATAAAGTGCAATTGACTCAAAGAATATTGTCGACAGACCGTCTACGTCACTTGGAATAAGGCCAAACAGTCGCTCGAATAGTTGACACTGAACCTGATTTTTGGAAGCAAATTTTGATGACCGACGGGCCCATTTCGCACTCTCTGGCACTGTTAACAAGCAAAATTGCCGCATTTGGGGAACGGAGAATCCACACGAGATCCATGAAACACCATTGCATGACCAAAAAGTGACGGTTTGGACCGGCGTTTGTGTCAAAACCATCATTGGGTCATTTTTCTTCAGAGACAGTCGATGGGAATCGATATCGGTGGATGTTGGCTCATTATGTGTGCCCACAAATGTGTGAAAAAGGTTTGGACGGTTACTGGTTTCTAGAAGACGGTGCGCCATGCCACACTGCAAATCAAACAATGCAGTTTCTGAAATGAAAATTCCCTGGACGTGTGCTGTCAAAAATGGATACAATAACTGGCCACCAAGATCTCCAGATTTGACCCCTCCGGACTTCTTTTTGTTTGATTATTTGAAAAGCAAAGTATACGCCAGCAAGCCTCAGACCATTGAGGAGCTCAAGGCAAACTTTCTTTCCGAAATTATCGCTATACCACCCGACATGCTCGAAAAAGTGATGGAAAACGCAGCAAAAATGGCACATTTTGCTTTGGACAACAGAGACGGCCACTTGATTGATGTTGTATTCAAAAACTAGTCCAAATAAATTGTCAAGGACCAAATTAAATAAAAATACTTCATATATGGAAATCGGCTCTTTTTTTTTTAATTTTTTCAATATTCACATACCGACATAAAAGATGGCGCACCCTGTATACCTACACTTTCTTAATCCTGGTGGAACCTGACAATTTGCAAACCTTTCCCTACCTAATACTCATGAAAATACGTCAAAAAAATGGTTCCACTAGACAGGAGAAAAAGAGCAAAAAAAACAAATCGGTAAATACGCAATCGCACAAACCCGTCCACTTGTGCACCGCTGTTGGCAGGTACCGGAGATTGAAATTGAAATGCGTAATAAATCGTACTTATTATTCTTGTTAATCAGCTTTAGGCTGAAAAGGTATATAAATCCGCACCATTCCATGCCCTTGGTGACAAATATTTAAAACCTTTCACACTTTTAGGTTTAGGCAAAGAGTTTGCAAAATACAATAGGTATTCAGAATGGCTTTTGAGATATACAATTGTCTGCTTATTCAGACAAAAATATCATACCAGCCATCCGAAAGAATATTCGAAACCAAGCTCGTCTCCCTGTATTTTATTTAAAGTAAAAAATATACTGAATTTCTTGCCAGACACCATTCATTCATCATTTATTCACTTCCCCTTCGTGTTTATAGCCTTCTCAAAGGTAAACATGTCGATTAGCTACCTATGAGGTGAGTAATATCCTCTGCAGGATTTAATGTAAATAATCTATCATCATAAACGGCATCCTCTATAGCAAACAAAACATCCTGTCTATTGAAAAATTGTTTCCTAATTGAAATACCGTAACAACTACTCAACTTAATGATCCACATTAGTACGGAATCCGTTTCAGACCTAGTATGTGGTAGATTCGAACGTGATAAAGTGGAAAAGTGTTTTACTCGCCGGAGAACTCTTCAACACTTTCAGCAATCAGTCTTTCCCATTCATGGGGCACTCCAATTAGAGAGTCCGGTTTTGCATACGCAACACATCCCCATGCAGTATTACTGCAACAATCCTGACACTGTTTTGGAGGGAGATAATACACCTGGATTATCCAAGTGCTTGAGGGGAGGTCTAGTTCTTTTTCAGACAAATTTCTTCACGAAAAGATATAAAAGAAAAACTTTTTCTCACTTTTGTTCATTTTGGAAGACAAATCAATTATCACCAGGACCTTCTTTTGAAAAAGACAGAACATCTTAGACACTAAAAAGCCATTGAAAACTAATTTAAAAAAGATTCATTTGTAGGTGCTCAAGGAGTAAACAAACAAAAGATATTTTATCCTTGATAAAAAAAATAAGGAAGAAAAAACTGACCAACTTTGTCTGCCCACAAAAGGACGATGGGCGATGCCAGAATTGCCAATATCCTTTGTGTGACAAAAGAAAATTTACATTTTATCCAAAATTCGATTTTCCCTTTCTACCCTCTCGTTCTATTTTTGAACCACTGTTTGCATTGTAGTGTTGAACCTGGATAATGTAATGAAGTGCAAAATAATTAAGAATGATATTTTGTCTGCCTCTAAGGAATCGATGAGTAATTGGTGAAGCATGACAAAAAATTGTTTGCTTTCAAATGGAAGTTGAATAGGTATCAAACCTCAAAAAGGCCTATGTGAGCAGAATACTAAATCTTATAGACATTTTCGTTGTGTGGTTCGATGAAAAATTGATTGTATCCGATGGCGAAATAAATCAGCGTCATAATAAGATATAGTGCCTACTTTGGAATATGTGTGCACGAAAAGTACAAGGATTTTTACTTCAGCGATTCCTAAGTAATACGCTCACATTTGTGATCAATTTTGCTTGATTTTGCATAAGAATGCTTTGGCATTAAACGTTCTGAAGGAGTGTTCCCATTGAGCTGGAAATATGCAAATTTTAATTGAATATTTTGATATACGAGGATTTAAGAGGACGAAGTTGATAAATGTCGAAGCTTACTGTCGGTAAGGTGTGTTTTTTTTTTTTTTTACGATGAACATATTAAAATTCGTTTACTGAGGCAGTCATATTTTTTTAAATGATTCTGTCTATAGCACAAGGCTAAGGACATAATTAATCAGTTCACTGGAAATAAGACTTACGAGTAGGTTCAATAATTATGTTTTTACTCCAAAAATAAAAAAAGGGAGGGCATATTATTTCTAAAAATACAAATTTACAAAAATATCCCATGCGTTAGCCATTTTTAAAAACAAAAACCATAGACTCTTAAAAGGAAAAACCTGCATCTCCGTAGCTATTCAGCGAGTTCTGTAGCCGCTCATTTTTTGGTGGAGATTAGTCGAGAAACTAACTACTAAATATACGTAACTTGATTTAATCCAGTAGCACAACAATCTAGTCTATAACAATGTACTTGCTTTACCTCCTAAGATTGTTTTGAAACTAGATGAGTCCGAGAACACTCCTTCAACTGCTTGAGATGCCGAGAACTTTATTGAAAAATTCGAAAAAAAAATATTGGAGTGAATAAAGAAACTTTTTGCTCAACAAGTAGGTATCCCTATCGAGCGGATCACCATTGAACAAAATCTTTTGAGAGTGTAAACGTAGACCATATTGTATTTATCTTGCCGTGCTCAGGACCCACGATAGGTTAAAACATCTATAAGAGGAATTTTAAATTCAAAGTTAAGTTCGGCAAGTACATATATAGCATTTCACCATTATTGTTTTTATTATAAAACTGCGACTAATCCTGTCGCCCTGAATTCTTACATTATTCCTCAAACATCTGGTCGTACGTCAATAAAGTCTGTTTGTCCTTTCACAGAATCACAGGGAGGCAAACGTTGTGAGACTGAAAGTAAATACTAAAAAGGAACAAAATCTGGTTCTTGTAAATAGCTCATCAGCTTAAGTAAGCATTGCAGGACATCGGTCTAAGGAGCATAAGTATTGCCTTAGCTGACCGTGGAGCCAAACAAAATACCATCAAAAAAATCGGAGAGACAATTCAGAAAGTTTTTATATGATTTTTCCATTAGATTAAATATCAAGCTGTTTTATGACTGTTGCCACTATACGAATAATACAAATAAATTGCAAGCATTTGTGAACCACTGTCTATCGAATATTTTAAGTGTGCGTCAACCTAACACTTTTATCAGACGACAAGTTAGGAAGTAATAGGTTCTATAATTCAACAAAGAAGTGGTGGAAGGGTGACAGTTCCATAGCTAACTATGCAAGAGTCACAGCAACTGTGCAAGACCTGAAAAGTGCGCTAACTGCACTCTTCTGCACTAAAAAATAGTCACCCTAGCTAATTCTGTTTACCTGTCCGTTGGCGTTGGCACCAAATTTTCACTCGAGGTCCTACTACATATCCATACTTAGTATACAGAAATTGGATTATTCATGTCTAAAACTAACCATATACGAGTACATACCGTTTTTCGGGCGGCAAGGGATGCTCAAGTCTATACCATGGGTAGGCAGGTAGACAGCAGTGTTGTATACATTACCATGCCATGGTAATTATTTCAGAATTCATTACATACCGCAAATCTGTGTATAAATAGGTAGCTTAATACCTAAAAAAATCCTTACTCGTATAGTACTAAATGAATCTCTTTGTTAATGTTTATTTGAAATTGTGTTAGCTCTTTGTGTCGAATAATCGCATTTGTATTTGGTGGGCGAGACTGGTTTCCCTTGAACATAAATATTTACAAAAATCACATTTGTTGTTCAAGAATATCTGAACATATTTTGACGAAATTCGGCTTGTAAGCTGACTCGGTAGTTATCGCATCTGAAAAAGATCTAAATCGGATGAAGTTGGAGTACGCTATCAGGAAGAGTTATAAAAATCTTCGAATCATATTAACTTAAGAACCACTTAACGGATTTTCATGAAATATGCCCCTAGAGTTAAGTCAGACATATAGATGTGTTTTTTTCAAAATCAAATGAAGCACAGGTAAGATATGGTGGGTTAACTTTTAACCCCAAGTCTTCCAATTTTTTTTTTTTTTTTTTTCAAAAACGACTCGTGCCAGGAGACTTTAATATTTTTCTCGTAACCACTTTATGAACTCTGGTTTTTTTTTAGATTTCTCGCGTGATAGAAACAGTGGGGTGACGTCGGTTTTGGTTCTTGAGGTTTATTTTAATATATATATATTTCTTACATATATTCGAATTTTTTAAAACTCTAACTTTCGTTCGATATATCTCATGATGGGTGGATAAATATTTTATTTCCTTCCTCGTGGTGCAGTATATTTTTTTACAATTTCTCCTGCTGGCTATTTTCAGTTCACTAAATACTATATTTCGGCAAAATTTCAGTTCTGTAGGTCTAATGGTTCAAAAGTAACAGGCAGGTGACACCATGTTGAATCCATTAGTGTTCCATTTATACTATTCCGGTACGGGACACTAAAAATAGGGATCGGTTATTTTCTTTTATTAGCGATGTTCAAAGCTGTACACTTCTTCCATAAATAATAACAGCTACGCCGACACGATTGAAATTTTAGCCTGTTCCACTACATGTACTACGATCATTCGAGTAGTAAAAGGTTTCTGCTTCTAAATAGACAACGAGCTTAACTATTAGTGGTGGGCCACTAGCTTAACGGGTGCGCCATCTGCTGGTTTCTTTCCAAGTTACATGTTATTTTGACACTGACAGCTCTTTTGCGCTCAAAAAATTGACAGAAACACACCATCATACTCGTGGGCGGTATGAAATGAATCGACTTATGCTTGAATAACGTTGGGAAATATTGAAAGCTAATTTTCAAAGTGAGTGTTGTGTTGCTAAATGTGCCTGCTGTACGCAAATTTATGAAGAAAGTTCGTGAGATTGGCATGCTAATTGATAACACAAGTTATCCTCGTGTTCGTCTTGGGCGTTCAGCTGAGAATATTGCTGCTGTTGCCGAAAGTGTGCGCCTAAACTCGAGAACCTTAACTCGCCATAGATCTCAGCAACTGAACATTAGCCGCACAAGCCTGAAGAGAAATATGCATAAAGATCTCGGATTATTTATTTACAAGGTCCAACTTAACTCGGAAATTGTTTGGGCTTTAGAGCAGCTCGAAATTGACGTCGATTTTGCTGAAAAAAAAAATATTTTTTTTTGTATATGGAGCGTTTTCATCTCGGCGGCTATGTAAACAAGCAAAAATGTCCCATTTGGGGCTTCGAAAACTCACACATAGACGTAGAGAAGCGAATACATCCTCAGCGTATCACTGTTTGGTGTAGTTTGTAGAATGGCGGCATTATTGACCCATTTTTCTTCGAAGATAAAGATGGCATTAGCTAGAAACTGAAAAAATTAACTTAGATGATCTCTGGGTCCAGCAAGACGGCGCTATGTGCCATACAAGTCGTCCAACAATCGATCTTTTGCTCACTAAGTTCAATAATCGTTTGGCCTCGTTCGACTTTTTTTGTGGGGTGCTGTTAAAAATCGATGTTATGCTGACAATCTAGAAACGATTCAGGCACTTAAGCACAATTTTGATCGAGCTATTCGTCAAAAAGAGCCCCAAACCATCGAAAATATACTGCAAAATTGATTCGACAGGATGGGCTACTGCCAAGTCAACCGCAGCAGCCATTTAAATGAAATTATAAATATTCCATAAATAAAATATTAAATGGATTTTTTTTATAGCAATTTTAAAAAGATACCAACAGATAGCCCACCCAACTCATGTATGCTTATTTATATCCTTTTTTATGCTAAAAGTTTTGTGTGAAAAGTGTCGGATAAACTAAGTCTTTCGTTGTATTATGTATACTTCGTAGGTAGGTACCGCAGGAGAAAAGTGCAAAAAAAAAAAAAAAAAAAAACAATAGAAAATTCTCTCCATTCTCAGCAAATGTTAATAGTGTCTGACATAATTTATTCTGTGTTCGTAGAAGACAGACACCTTCATTTCCTAGTCACTCTATTTTCGGAATTTCTCTATTCCAACAGATTTCTTATGCGCCCCAGCAGTCTTAAGCAATCCACCTGCTTTCCATCAAACAAACTCATCTCGCGCTGATAAAAACCAAAAACTTTTCCTCAAGCAAACAACTAACTCTCGACAACTTCTAAACAACTATCTCCATCACGACCTATTTCCAACTCAACTCGCATTTGAAGACCTGAATTGCTAAATTTACATACCCCTCGCCTGCTTTTAGCATCCACCGACAAAACTTCATGCAACAAAATAATTAAATTTCCGAACTTCCTGAAGCGATTTCTTTGATGGGGAGAAGCCGTGCATTTGCCTTTTGTATTTCGTAATTGAAATGCAGAGAAAAAAAATTAAAAAAAAAAATGAACCCCAAATTGCGCCGTACCTACCAGAAGAAAAAAAGACACACCTTCCTTGCAGGATATTTACCTGCTCATTTTCAACTCGTATAAAGCTTTAGAGAGAGAAAAATTGAATTTAATATTCCACCTCATATATCACAATCTCCATGTGCGATAAGACTCCCGACTGGCGTTCACGACTTTTTCCGCCTTACAAGGAGGACATATGTTAGCACACCTGAGCCGGTGCCGCAGCCAATCCGACCCAACCAATCTGTTACCGTAATCGAAAAAAGTTAACCTCACTTTGAATAGCCTCCGCTCCGAACGGTGGGCAACATGTTGAAGCAGGAGAGGAAATCCCTTTGAATTAATTTGATACCCCTGCTGATTTTATTACCTGAATCCATAGTCTCCGGACGTTACACAGGAAATGTTTTGCGTGTGCTTATGTATGTATGTGTGAAACTTTTCTTCGTGCAAGCGGTTTTTTTCATCTTCTCTCTGGACTTGTGGTCCTACAAAAACACCCGACAGGCATATTAGGGCAGTAGTACTGTATTCCCCTAGCAGGTCCTGTCCAATAACATAAAATTTCATCGATAACAATCTTCGGAGAATGGCTAAGTGTCTTACGTGATTGGAAGTCCTGATTTTTGCAACGAAAATACGCGCTGGCCATGTTGTGACAGCACAGTTGTATTCTATATTCGCCTGGGGGAGACACACAGTAACAATTGTGTATATGTGTTCTGAAATGATGATCCTTTTTGACGAATCGACTTTCCATTGACCGTGGCCGCAGATTGAGTTCCCTTTCCTTCTACGGAGAGTTCTGGCCCCTGGCCCCAAAATGATACACGACTTATACATGTTACATAAGGATTAATCGACGTACGCGTGCTGTCTTTCCCAACAAGAAAGGAAGCATTAATTCTCACGTACACGTACAGTCCTGGTTTGTCACTTGGGGGTGTTTTTTTCTGCTGCCTCTTGTCGTTTTTTTCGGGCCATTAAAGTGAACCATCAGAATGGTCTTAAAGGATAGAAAAGTTTGAGGAGGAAGAAAAACCACGCACCTCGGTATGCGTAGGGGTTGAGGTAAACCAGCTTCATAAAGGGAGAGAAAACTTCGAAGTATGAAGATATTTTTTAATTAAGTGCCTCTTATGTTACTGAAAACGATGGTAAATGAAGAGCATAAAACTTTTGGCGCGTGGGTACACTGCAAGGGAGACTAGGAGTTGGCACCGAACTTAATGTGAAAAGAATCCTGATAAGTTGAAGGGGATAATGTGAGTTATGACTGGTTAAATGGTTTGAAACGTTTTGAATTGCTTTAAAAAGTGAGGCTGAAGTAATTTGACATACGATCTGCGGCGATGGCACTGCTTTCGTTTAATCGATGTTGTGGTGTGGTGCGTAGCTGCTTGTAAGTGCTTAATTATTAAAAGCCAAACTTTGAAACATTCGCATATCATTAGCTTTTGCTAAATTGAGCAGCAAGTAATTCGACTGAAAGAATATTTTTACTATTTTATATTGCATTCCTTAGATAGGCAAACAAAAATTATAAAACATCTACAACTTTCAGAAACATTAAAAAGTAATTTAAAATGGTATACAAATAGGAACATAATCAGAATTATAGTCCAAATGTGACGCAGCAATGAAAGGAACAAAATAAAATTTTGTATTTTGTATTTGTATTTGTATTTATTATAAACTTTGTATCTTTTACATTAGACTGTTACAATCTTTACATTAGTAAAAGTGTAATTAAAATTAATTTTATTACTAATGGAGTATGAAAAAAAACAGAGAAACAATAACTAATTTTATTTACATATAAATCTGTGGTGTTAATTTTAATATACACCCCGCGCAACAAAAAAAGCCGCACATGGTAATTTTTAACAAAATGGAAGAAATTTAATAAATTATGACTAATCACTGCGTAGTCACTTTGTATTTTTGTTGTTTAACATTTAAGTTAACACATCCCCCAATTTGACAATACATTTCGTAGCCTAATTGAAAAAAAGCAATGATCGTGAAGATCAGACTACAAAATATCAGATATTACCCAAGTGCTATTAATATACATAAATTAAAAAAAGAGCAACAATTTGAAAAGCAAATTTCTTTTTCCATATTTTTATTAACTAAGAAACCTTTATACATAATTTAAGGCTTTCATAATACTAAAAAAATGATTCTAGTATTTCGTAGCACCACCCTTCGCCCTAACAACGTCATGAACCCTGTTTGGCATGGAGGCATAGAGATTACCGAGCTAATTGTTATTAATTTCATTGAACCACACTTCTTCAATGATGCTCTTTAGATGCTGCATGGTTTTTGTTTTTTTATCTTGGATCTTCTTTCCCATAAGAGCCCAGACATTTTCGATGGGGTTGAGATCTGGACTGTTTCCTGGCCAAATTAGGGATTCTATTCCTAATTCTTCTTTCAAAGTTTTAATCTGTGGAGGAAATTTAAAAATTAAAATCATAAGATTTTCCAAACACCCATAAATATGAAAAAAAAAACCTCGAATTACTCACAGATTTTGCTCGGTGGCAAGGTTTGATGTTTCTGCTGTTATCATTTCCATACTCGGTACACCACCATCTAAGATAATTTGTTTGTACTGCATGGCGTTACATAAGCATAATTAGAGATCCAACTCCGATTGCGGTGATGCATCCCCACACCATAACATAAGGAGAATGTTTTACGGTGTGAGCTATGCATTCGTCGCTGTAGCGTTCCCCTTTTCTACGACGAACTATCTGCTTCCCATCCGGTCCGATTAGGCTAAACTTGGACTTATCAGAGAACACCACATTTGACCAATCTTGAACACTCCAGTTTTGCCTTTCCTTTGCTGGTCAGAAGTGGCTTTTTCGTTGGTCTCCTTGCTAGCAAACCCATCTCGTTGAGACGATTCTGGATAGTTCTGACGCTAACTTCAGCCCCAGTAGCTTCTCGCAGGTCAGCTCTTAACTCCGATGCATTTTTAAACCTGTTTCTCAAACTTAGCCTCTTCAGTTCCCGGTCCTCCCGAACAGTGGTACATCTCTTCAATCCTGTGCCAATTTTTCTGTCCAGATTGTGATCCCGACGATATTTGTTACAGAATCTTCTTACAGAACTCTCATTGCATCCAATTTGTGGAGCAATTTCACGAAATGACTGATTCTGTTTGGATAAGGCGACGATAACTGCCTTATTTTCTTTACTCAATTGTACCCTTTTAGACATCGCGATATACTCTTTTCACTTTTATTTAAGAAATACAACTGCACGCACTGTTAAATACTGCCAGAATGAATTCCAACACATTCCAAAATGTTTACCTAACCCGGAAGCAATAAAATATAATTCGGCGAATCCCTTAAAGGTAATTAGCGCAAAAAAATGGAAAACCCGTATGCGGCTTTTTTTCTTGCGCGGGGTGTATAATATAATGAAGTACTTATTTATGTTTTTGCAGACAAATTCGTATAAAAAATTTCAAATGAAATTCAAGTTAATTTTATAATTTTACCTATTAGACATATAAAGAAGTAGATAGTTATCAAACCGATCAGTATTGTGCAGTCTTCTGATGCTTAGAGGCAATGCATTTCACAGGCGGACGGAATGAATGAAAAATTGACGTTCAGAAGTTAGACATGAAAAATTAGGTTGCAAAATAGAAAAAGAGCGAGATGACCGCAAAAGATGTATTTTTTCATGTAGGTATTCTTCTTTCTTATGTCCTGTATCCCCTTGTGGGTCCTAGGGCCTCTACAACGCCTACGCGCCATCGTGTGCGATTTCTGGAAATGTGCCTCAGCTCTCCCCAACTCTTTCCCAGTTGCCGTGTTTCCTTCTCAACTGTTCTGCGCCACGTACTCCTAGGACCGCCGCGTATTCTGCCATCCTGGGTAAGCGGGTTCCATTGCATCGCTTGGTTAGCTATGGACCTGCCACCCTTTCGGAGAGTGTGACCGATCCACTGCCACTTTCGTCGTCGTATGGTTGTGCCTATAGGTTCATGGCCCGTTCTCTGATAAAGCTGTTCGTTAGAGATACGGTTTGGCCAGAATATCCTTAAGATGTAACCTAGACACCTATTGACAAACGTTTGCAGCTTCCTCGTGATAGTGACGGTCACTCTCTAGGTACCACATCCATATAGCAACACGGATTCAACGTTGGAACGGAACAGTCGTAGCTTGGTGTTTAAGCTAATTGCATTACTTCGCCAAACTATGGATAGCATCCCCAACGCAGATTTTGCTTTACCTATTCGGCTGGCTATATCCAGTTCGGTTCCGCCATCGGTTGAGACAATACTCCCAAGGTATTGGAAACTCTCTACTCTCTCAACCGTTTGTCCAGCAATGCATATATGAGTTGATGATGTAGATTTTGTTTTTGCCGAGTTAATTTTCAGCCCAACGACGTCTGCTTCCCTCTCCACATTTGCTGTCATTCGGTGAAGGTCCATTATTCTGTGAGACAGTAGGCATACATCGTCGGCGTAGTCGAGGTGTTTGAGTTCAGATGTAAGAGTCCATCGAATTCCTCCATTTCCTGTTGATAAGGCCGCATTCAGCACATCGCTAATCACCAATAAAAACAATATTGGTGAAAGTATGCAGCCTTGCCGAACCCCACTTTGGACTTCGAATTCCTCAGACAGCCTTCCTCTATGCAAAACGTGGACATGTGGACCCATGATATGTAGCCTTGATAATTACTATTAATTTATCCGGAATGCCTCTCCTGCACAAGGCACGCCAAATAAATTCCCGATTGACACTATCAAACGCCTTTTCAAAATCGATGAACAACAGGTGAAGTGGTGATCGATATTCAACACATTGCTCGATGATGATCCGCAGGGTGTTGATGTGGTCGACACAGGAGGATCCAGAGCGGAAACCTGCTTGTTCGGCGTCAAGTGTGTCTTCAAGGTGTTCTTTGATTCGCTCCAGGATGATTCTAGCTATTATTTTGGCCACAGCAGGCAGCACGCAGATACCTCTCCAGTTTTTGCACTGCATTAGGTTGCCTTTTTTAGGGAGCTTGACAATCATTCCCTTTTTCCACTCATCTGGAAAGCTCTCGGCTTCCCATGTTTTCCCGACAAGTGGGAACAGTAGCTCTGCCGATGCTGTTGGCGCAGCTTGAAAAAGCTCCGCGGGTATGCCGTCAAGTCCTACCGCCTTATTAGTTTTCAGTGCTTTGATTGCGGTAATAATCTCCTCTTTACTGGGGGTTGTGGTGCGAATTCGGGAACTTCTTTCTACTGACACTTCAGTCTGACTTGGGTGCATATTGCTGGCGAATACTCGGTTTAGAACCGAAGCAAAATGCTCCTTCCATCTCTTCAGTTGATCCTCATCCGATATTAGCAACGAACCGTCTAAGCCTTTCACTGGGTGTTGAGTAGAGCTTCGGCCATGTAGGTATGGTGGTTGTTTAGTAATAATGATTTTATGCAAATAAATTATGATTAAGTAATCCAAGTAAGCTTCCGCAGTACAACCAAGAATTTTGTTTCGAAAGGGCGAGACGTGGTCATATCTCCTTATAAGAAAAACATAACGAATAAGGTTATTAAAGACAACTTTAAGTTTTCTTTTCATTTCGGCGCTCGGGCTACAGAATATTTGGAACCCATAAGTAATTAGTGGAAGAATTAAGGTCTTAGCAAGCATCAGTCTTGTATTTTGTGGCGTAAAATATTGAGATTGAGATAAGTTCCTTAGACAGCCATACACCTTACCAATAATTGACTTAATGTGATTATCCCAAGTGAGAGTTCGGTTAAACCATATGCCTAAATTTTTTGCTTTGTCAATGTATAGTACTCGATTTCAGAAGTTCCCAGATATAGCCTTGGGAAATAATCCATATCCAGTTTATTTTTAAATATTACTAAACACTTTGATTTAAGTGGATTCAACTGTAATGCATTTCTTTCTGCCCAAAATGATATCTGCTTGAGTTCCTCATTCAATCTATCCGCTCCATCTTCAATTAGGCCCAGCTTACAGCTTAAATAAATTTGTACGTCATCAGCATACATGTGTACAGAACTATTTTTAACCGACAGCGGAAGGTCATTAATAAAAATTGAAAACAACAAAGGACCTAGGATTGACCCTTGTGGCACTCCTGTTGATACATTTGCAAATTCGGATATTTGGTTTTTTAATGCTACTGCTTGTTTCTTTTCTGCGAGATAAGAAGCTATAAGTTTCGCAGCTACAGGAGAGAAGCGGTATATGCTTTCTAATTTTCGTACCAACTGTAAGTGGTTTACCTTGTCGAAAGCCTTGGAAAAATCAAGTAAAGTTAAAAATGTAACTTCGTCTTTATCAATGGCAACGCGAATATCATCTGTAACTTTTAAGAGAGATTGGTTCCTGTACAGCAATTTGTTGTTTGAACGTGAATTAATTTTTCCATGACTTTAGACAAAAAAGGCAAAACAGATATAGGTCTATATTCAGGAGGAGAAACCCGCGATCCTTGTAATAGGAATAATAGGAATAATCTTTGATGATTTCCATAAATACGGAAAAGTGGAAGTTAGAATTATTGTATTACAAACATGTGCAAGAGCTGGGAGTAAATGAGGCAAAATAATTTTCACAAAAGTAGGATGTATTTCATCAAAGCCAACAGCTTTTGACTTAACATTCAATACAGCTTTGACAACGTCAGTTTGTTCAACACAGGAGAATTCGAAACTATGCAATATATTTCCATTTATCTCATTATAATTCAAGATCGAAAACAGAGGCGGAATTTGTAAAAAATTATTGTTTAGTTGATCTGGATCCAAGTTATCCAAATCATCTTCATTTTTCCGGCCAATACCCATTTCACGCAAACTATTCCATAATTTTTTCGTAGGCAAACTTGTGCTGAATCTATGTGAATAGTACCGTCTTTTAGCTTGTTTTGTTTTAGAATTGACTTTACTACATAAGGCACGAAAAGTTTCATACAAGTCTGGCAATTTGAAACGCTTCCACCTATTGAAGGCTAAGTCACGCCTATTTTTTTTAGATGTGAAATCTCTGCAGTAAACCAGGAAATATTGTGGTTTTTAATGTGTTTAGTGATAAGTGGAACATGAGTGTCGAACAGGTCATGTAATATAATTGCACAGATTTTATCAGCACAAATTTTAATCATCAAAAAAGATTAGTAAATTCAAAAATGAATTCTTTGATCAGCCGAAAATAATTTGTTGATGAGAAGCAAGAGAAAATCAGCAAATACGTTCACAGATCGCATATTAAATTGTATTTTTAGCAAAACTATAATATTATAAATAATTTGATCAGCAGGACATATTTTATCGATTAGCAGAAAATAAAATTTCAACAGAAAAGAAAAAAAATATTAAGATTCATATGCAAAACGAAAAGGAAGAAAAAAACAGTTTCCTTCTGTTCGATTTCTTTTTCTTTTTGCTGATCAAATAATTAATTTTCACTGATGACATTTTTTTTTCTGCTTATCTATGATTTTTCTTGCGTTTCCTGCTAATTTAATTTCTTATTTTCTGCAGCAAACAAATATTTTCAGCTAATTAAAAATTACTTTTCGCTGATTGGGAAAAGATTTTCTTGCTGATGATTTATTTGTTTGCTTGTTAATTTGTGCTTGCACCTAGAAGGGCAAGTATTGGTTCGGTGTAAATTTTCAATCTTGAAATTTTGATCAAACTTGACATTACTATGATAGAGAAAATCAATCTCTCAATTCTGTCTGTCTGTATGCATGGCCGATTGGAGCCCAAATGGCTGGATGGATTTTCTTCAAACTTCATATATTTAAACAATATTTGACCTATGCAATGGAATGCCAAACAAAATTTTTGAAAATTGCCGATATACTTTTTTTTTACAATTTTTAACGAACTTACTTTACGAGTAAAAAAAAATTAAATCTCCCGAAAACTATTAATATTCAAACCACAAGCAATGGTGGTATCAACCAAAGTTGCCAGACTGCTGGAGAACATATACGAAAGCAATAAGTCATCAGTATGGACAGGAGAAGAGTTGTCTACAAACTTCGATACAATTTCTGGTGTTAAACAAGTACGAGGGTGGGTCAATAAGTCCCTGAAAAATGAAATAAAGAGCACTCTTTTCGATATAAAAACATTTTATTTTTCAACATAGTCTCCTTTTAGCTCTATAGACTTCATCCAACGTTTCTCCAATTTTTTGATGCCCTCTAAATAATACGATTTCTCGAGCCCCTCAAAATAAGCATTTGTTTCAGCGATGACCTCTTCATTCGACCCAAATCTCTTACCTCCGAGCCATTTCTTCATGTTTGGAAACAAGAAATAGTCGCAGGGGGATAAATCTGGGGAATATGCTGGATGAGGGAGGAGTTCGTAGCCTAACTCATGCAATTTTGCCATTGCGACTGCGGACTTGTGCGCCAGTGCGTTGTCCTGGTGAAAAAGAACTTTTTTCTTCGCCAAATGCGGCCGTTTTTGCTTCAAATCGGCTTGGAATCGATCCAGCAGCTCTACGTAATATGCGCCGGTGATCGTTTTACCCTTTTCAAGGTAATCGATGTGAATAACACCGCGCGCATCCCAAAAAATTGTCGCCATGACCTTGTTTGCTGACAAACCCGCCTTGGCCTTCTTCGGCTTCGATTTATCAGGAGAAGTCCATTGTTTTGAGTGTTTCTTGGTTTCTGGTGTGTTGTGGTGAATCCAGGTATCATCCACGGTTACGAAACGGCACAAAAACTCAGCCGAATTTTTCTGGAACATCGTCAAACACACCTTTGAAGTTGTCAAACGAATGCATTTGTTGTCGATTGTGACGCGGCACCCATCTTGCGGAAAGCTTTTTCATGTCCAAATATTTATGTAAAATCGAAATCACTGAGCCATGTCATAAGCCTGTGGCCTCTTTAAGCTCGCGCACTTTCACTCGCCGATCGTCCATTATCAAACCATGGATTTTGTCGACCATTTCTGGTGTGGTGACCTCAATTGGGCGACCAGAACGTTCGGCGTCACTTGTGCTTGAACGACGGCACCGAAATTGAGTAAACCAGTGGTGAAAGGCTCCAATCGATGGTGAGGAATCCTCATAAATAATTTGTTTGGTTTGCGTGATAGTTTTTTCTAGCAAAAAATAGTGTTTAATGAGCACTCGAAATTCACTTTTTTCCATTTTAACGAAAATGCTAGTAGGCGTCTATATAAAATGGCTGCCACAACAAAACTATTTGACAGATCTGTCTGAAAATTTGGGTGCGTTCTTTTGAAAGATGATTCTTGACAGAAAAAAATTAATTTAAGGTGACGACACAATTTGTGTTAATTTTCAGGGACTTATTGACCCACTCTCGTATGTCTTGTCACCACTATTGTTCTTTCTATATATAAATGATTTACATGAGTGTTTAGAAGGTGGCCTATACATAAATGAGCTAAACATAAGACTACTTCTTTATGCAGATGACATTGTCATTTTGGCCGACAGTGTACAAGTCCTGCAAAGGATGATAACTAATTTAGAAGACTACTGCGGTAAGTGGGACTTAATGATTTTCAAAAACGGAGGTAGAAAAGTTAAACAAGGAAAATGGTACTTCAAAGATGAAGTGATACAACCCTCGACAAATTATTGCCACTTACGGATGACATTGATGCCTAAAATGATTTTCGTAAAACATGTGGAGAAAAGGAACTATGCGGCAAAAAACAGTATAAACGCGACATCGATGTGCAGAGCTGGGCAAACGTATGAAGTGCAAGTCTGGGGCCATACGCTATTTGATAAAGTGGACAAATTCCAGAGGTACTTTGTTAAAAGGATACTGAGGTTGCCCAGCATCACTCCTAATTAGTCACTTATGATAGAAAGTGAAACTATATACGCTGGACTTGCATATGAGATATATAGGACGTACACTATTTAAGTATGGAATTAACCGGTTGCCACATCAACTTACCCTAAAGCTAATCCAAAAAGATTTGTTTTAGGCCGAACATTTTAATAAGCTAGGTCACGCTTTCAATCTTAGTTGAACAAATGAAAGTATAAGATAAACGGAGTGCATCAATAAAAGAATACTATTATTGAGCAAGCTTAAGCTGAGTTATCACCAGAAACGGATTCAAAGCGCAAGAGAAACTAGCAGATTCTATAAAAATCTGCACTTCGCGAAGGGGAATCTGTATTTCATTGATGTGAGTTTTCAAGGCTCGTTGCGACTTAATGGAACTAAATGGAAGTACATTTAACGCAAACAGATCAAAAAATTGCTCACTATGCAATCTCAAAGGAATCGAAAACATTCAACACTTCATAGGTAGATGCCCTATTCATAGAGAATTAAGGCAAAAATATTTTCTGAAAACATACTTATTAGAAGGGGAAATAAAAACGGATCACTTAGTAATTGGGAGAATCTAAAAAGTTATGTTATTAGTGATTTAGTGTATAGAAAAATCCCTAGTAGATGAATTAATACTTAAATATTTAAAATTGTCACTATAACTTATAAGAAATAATGAAGTATGTATAATCTACGTCACAGTCGTATGTTTTTAAATCATAAACTATTAATTTATTACATTTGTTAAATAATGTTGAATTTTTATTATGAAGTAAAGAACCTAGTAATACTACATTAACGATTCTCAACAACAAGTAGGTAATTTATTTTGTCTAACATAATTACTTTGCTGGTCATTTAATTATTTAGCTGATCAATAATAATATTTGCGTTAAAAACATTTGTATGTCCTACAAAACACAGGGTTATTCAGTTTGTGCTTTAGGAATTTAAATTTGAATAAAACAAAAAGTATTAAAGATTTCTATGGCATTTATTTACTGTTTTAAATGTTGGACTATGTCATTATGTATAGAATACACCATCGGTTAAATGGGCGCCGCAAAAGTTTTTGCAAACTTCAATTCTTTTGAGTAATTTTCGATTCTTTTCGGCACATTTCTTTAAGTGAGCTGCATAGACATGATCTTTAGCATAGTCTCTCAAAAAGAAACCCAACGGGGTGAGATCACACGATCTTGAACTTTTCGTGCAATAGATCCAAACTCAGGACGGAATGGCCTCTCAAAGATTGAATTTGGGTTTTCAGAACCCCAAATTCTAAAGCAGGAAATGGACCTCATCGTTGAAGCAGATTTTGTTCCTTAAATCGCGATGCATAGATATTATAGAACTGTAATTTTTGTAGTAAGATGAAGACAATTTTACTACATTGAGCGGTGGTTAAATAATCCATGTTGTAACATATAATGGCAAAGCAGGAACTAATTACTTGTCAATACGCATGGCAGATGGATTTGACAGATGCCATATGGCAGGCATGTGAAATTCCAACCTCGAAATGACTAAACCTATACCTACATCTTTTTTTTCGATTTACCCTTTATTTCATTCCATTTTCACACGTTATTCCACGTCACGTTATTTGTAAATTATACAACTGTGTATTATTTTATTAATTTTAATAAATGTTGAGCTATTCAAACCACAAGCAATGGTGGTATCAACCAAAGTTGCCAGACTGCTGGAGAACATATACGAAAGCAATAAGTCATCAGTATGGACAGGAGAAGAGTTGTCTACAAACTTCGATACAATTTCTGGTGTTAAACAAGTACGAGGGTGGGTCAATAAGTCCCTGAAAAATGAAATAAAGAGCACTCTTTTCGATATAAAAACATTTTATTTTTCAACATAGTCTCCTTTTAGCTCTATAGACTTCATCCAACGTTTCTCCAATTTTTTGATGCCCTCTAAATAATACGATTTCTCGAGCCCCTCAAAATAAGCGTTTGTTTCAGCGATGACCTCTTCATTCGACCGAAATCTCTTACCTCCGAGCCATTTCTTCATGTTTGGAAACAAGAAGTAGTCGCAGGGGGATAAATCTGGGGAATATGCTGGATGAGGGAGGAGTTCGTAGCCTAACTCATGCAATTTTGCCATTGCGACTGCGGACTTGTGCGCCAGTGCGTTGTCCTGGTGAAAAAGAACTTTTTTCTTCGCCAAATGCGGCCGTTTTTGCTTCAAATCGGCTTGGAATCGATCCAGCAGCTCTACGTAATATGCGCCGGTGATCGTTTTACCCTTTTCAAGGTAATCGATGTGAATAACACCGCGCGCATCCCAAAAAACTGTCGCCATGACCTTGTTTGCTGACAAACCCGCCTTGGCCTTCTTCGGCTTCGATTTATCAGGAGAAGTCCATTGTTTTGAGTGTTTCTTGGTTTCTGGTGTGTTGTGGTGAATCCAGGTATCATCCACGGTTACGAAACACCACAAAAACTCAGCCGAATTTTTCTGGAACATCGCCAAACACACCTTTGAAGTTGTCAAACGAATGCGTTTGTTGTCGATTGTGAGCAAACGCGGCACCCATCTTGCGGAAAGCTTTTTCATGTCCAAATATTTATGTAAAATCGAAATCACTGAGCCATGTCATTAGCCTGTGGCCTCTTTAAGCTCGCGCACTTTCACTCGCCGATCGTCCATTATCAAACCATGGATTTTGTCGACCATTTCTGGTGTGGTGACCTCAATTGGGCGACCAGAACGTTCGGCGTCACTTGTGCTTGAACGACGGCACCGAAATTGAGTAAACCAGTGGTGAAAGGCTCCAATCGATGGTGAGGAATCCTCATAAATAATTTGTTTGGTTTGCGTGATAGTTTTTTCTAGCAAAAAATAGTGTTTAATGAGCACTCGAAATTCACTATTTTCCATTTTAACGAAAATGCTAGTAGGCGTCTATGTAAAATGGATGCCACAACAAAACTATTTGACAGATCTGTCTGAAAATTTGGGTGCGTTCTTTTGAAAGATGATTCTTGACAGAAAAAAATTAATTTAAGGTGACGACACAATTTGTGTTAATTTTCAGGGACTTATTGACCCACTCTCGTATGTCTTGTCACCACTATTGTTCTTTCTATATATAAATGATTTACATGAGTGTTTAGAAGGTGGCCTATACATAAATGAGCTAAACATAAGACTACTTCTTTATGCAGATGACATTGTCATTTTGGCCGACAGTGTACAAGTCCTGCAAAGGATGATAACTAATTTAGAAGACTACTGCGGTAAGTGGGACTTAATGATTTTCAAAAACGGAGGTAGAAAAGTTAAACAAGGAAAATGGTACTTCAAAGATGAAGTGATACAACCCTCGACAAATTATTGCCACTTACGGATGACATTGATGCCTAAAATGATTTTCGTAAAACATGTGGAGAAAAGGAACTATGCGGCAAAAAACAGTATAAACGCGACATCGATGTGCAGAGCTGGGCAAACGTATGAAGTGCAAGTCTGGGGCCATACGCTATTTGATAAAGTGGACAAATTGCAGAGGTACTTTGTTAAAAGGATACTGAGGTTGCCCAGCATAACTCCTAATTAGTCACTTATGATAGAAAGTGAAACTATATACGCTGGACTTGCATATGAGATATATAGGACGTACACTATTTAAGTATGGGATTAACCGGTTGCCACATCAACTTACCCTAAAGCTAAACCAAAAAGATTTGTTTTAGGCCGAAAATTTTAATAAGCTAGGTCACGCTTTCAATCTTAGTTGGACAAATGAAAGTATAAGATAAACGGAGTGCATCAATAAAAGAATACTATTATTGAGCAAGCTTAAGCTGAGTTATCACCAGACACGGATTCAAAGCGCAAGAGAAACTAGCAGATTCTATAAAAATCTGCACTTCGCGAAGGGGAATCTGTATTTCATTGATGTGAATTTTCAAGGCTCGTTGCGACTTAATGGAACTAAATGGAAGTACATTTAACGCAAACAGATCAAAAAATTGCTCACTATGCAATCTCAAAGGAATCGAAAACATTCAACACTTCATAGGTAGATGCCCTATTCATAGAGAATTAAGGCAAAAATATTTTCTGAAAACATACTTATTAGAAGGGGAAATAAAAACGGATCACTTAGTAATTGGGAGAATCTAAAAAGTTATGTTATTAGTGATTTAGTGTATAGATAATTACTTTGCTGGTCATTTAATTATTTAGCTGATCAATAATAATATTTGCGTTAAAAACATTTGTATGTCCTACAAAACACAGGGTTTTTCAGTTTGTGCTTTAGGAATTTGAATTTGAATAAAACAAAAAGTATTAAAGATTTCTATGGTATTTATTTACTGTTTTAAATGTTGGACTATGTCATTATGTATGGAATACACCATCGGTTAAATGGGCGCCGCAAAAGTTTTTGCAAACTTCAATTCTTTTGAGTAATTTTCGATTCTTTTCGGCACATTTCTTTAAGTGAGCTGCATAGACATGATCTTTAGCATAGTCTCTCAAAAAGAAACCCAACGGGGTGAGATCACACGATCTTGAACTTTTCGTGCAATAGATCCAAACTCAGGACGGAATGGCCTCTCAAAGATTAAATTTGGGTTTTCAGAACCCCAAATTCTAAAGCAGGAAATGGACCTCATCGTTGAAGCAGATTTTGTTCTAAAACTTAGTCCTTAAATCGCGATGCATAGATATTATAGAACTGTAATTTTTGTAGTAAGATGAAGACAATTTTACTACATTGAGCGGTGGTTAAATAATCCATGTTGTAACATATAATGGCAAAGCAGGAACTAATTACTTGTCAATACGCATGGCAGATGGATTTGACAGATGCCATATGGCAGGCATGTGAAATTCCAACCTCGAAATGACTAAACCTATACCTACATCTTTTTTTTCGATTTACCCTTTATTTCATTCCATTTTCACACGTTATTCCACGTCACGTTATTTGTAAATTATACAACTGTGTATTATTTTATTAATTTTAATAAATGTTGAGCTAAATGAATCAAATTTGTTTCTTAGGCTCATTGGCTCTTAGATTTAACAGTGTTTGAACGGAATGGTACATCAATAAGCCACAAGCTTGTAACTTTTTGACCATTCTATCTAGAGAGCTTACATTTTGTAGAATTATAGTACGTCAACAACCGAAAATGATTGTGTGACATCCAGCCCCGTATCCACAGTACGGCGTGGTATGGCTGCGCATGTCCAGGAAAAAATATTTTCGCATGTCCAGGTGATAATTTTATAGCTTAAAGCTTATCCACACCAAAGAATCATTACGGAAAATATTTCTTAAAAGTTTTTATAAAGGGTAGAAAAGCCTTAAGACATGAGCCTTTCAAATTTCAATACAAATCACACAGTGTCATGTGATCAGGCCTAAAACAATTGAATAAAACCAGATTTTAGAGAAGTCGATTTGTTTTTACTTTTCTCTATGCTGCGAGCGCATGCCCAGTATTTTCCAGCTGGTTACGGGGCTGGTGACATCTCAAACAACAGCTTTTTTCTATAAAGTTTGTTCAGCAGAATTCCTCAAAAACCAACCAGAATGCGATGTCCCAAACAATGAATTCCTTTTTAATCAATTAAGCTGACCTAAATATAAGATTGAGAGAGCAATTTATGTGCTTCAACAAAACGAAACATAGTACGAGTATGTATTCAGTAAAATAAATACCTTCACTGGAGAATTCAATAAACAATAAAGGAAAGGGAATGGAAATCAGTTTAGTTTTTCTGGATTTAAAACGTTTCAAGCTTAAAATAGGGATTAAAGCATGAACCGTATGAGGTAGCCATTTAGTTTTTTGTAGAGCTTTGAAGCGACTTCTAAGACTTCTTAACGTCCAGTTAAGTAGAGTAGGACTTTTCCAAATAGCAGGAATCTATTATAAGTAGAAAGACACAAGAGTTTGAAAACACCGGAGGATTTTTTAATGTTTTTCAGAATCAGACATATGTATATTGAGATATGCTTTCATCGTTTGGTAGTAGGTAGTCAATTTAAAGTTGACTGACCACGGTGTCGCTTATCATTGAAACTGAAATTATATTAACACTTCATACGTTCACTAAACATTCCATTCGTAGTTGCGTGCTTAGTTCTTTTCTGTTCTGTCAATACAAGGCAGACACAAATGCGATTTGAAATTTCATATTCATTCCACCTGCCTTTATCTGTAAATAACAGCACCATCATGTATGCCACTTTATTTTATTTCACTAAAGTGGCTAACCTTAAACGGATAAAAAGAAAATAAATAAATAAAAATACTGAAAATAAATCTCTAAAAGTAATTTTCTAAACTTACATCGCCACCCTCTTATATATTCTGAAGCCATACCCTAACTCCTTCTAGCCAGCGGGGTTCCTGTTTTGTATTCAAACCGCAAAACCAACTGAAAAATGTTTATTTTTCCATTCACTTCTCAAGTCAAGCGTAATTTATTCCATCATTCCTCTCTCATCAACTACTTCAAATAATGAAAAATAAAAATAAAAAAATAAAAATCCCAACAATGCGGACGGGTGTACGTTGAAAAAGTCCATCTTTCTGCCACCACCCGCCTTTATCAGACTCTGATTTAATTTCCAGATTTCCACCGACGTTTTGTTCCGGTGTTCATTCTGTTCGAGGTTTCCTCTCTGCGGCGCGCCCTCATCTGCCTGAGAAATGTCCATCGCTTCCGTGAATCATGTTGTTGATGATGATTTCTTATTCATGTCCACTTTCGTAATTATTTCAGCAAACAAAATGCCAACAAAAAAAAAAAAGAGAAAAAAGAAAATACAAAACCCTCTCAGGTACACATCCTTTCACTCTAAATTACCGCTATCGAGGGAAGCACGCATATATAGATACTTTATCTGAAAGTTAACGCCTTGAAAAGCAATTTCCACCCACCGACCTGACACACAGCCAAACTCTCACAAAAGATTACATGGAATCGATAAGAGTCGTCGTCGTCGTCGTCGTCGTCGTCGTCGGCAGCGTCAGGTACACACAGCACAATAGGACAATTGTGTCACGCCGCTTAAGCCGTCCTTTGTTGGGCGCCATCAATTGAACGGAATATCGAATGTTCTCTTTGTTGGAAGTGTGCGACAGCCGACCTTGCAGCAATCAAGGTTTATCTATCCAACAGCAAAGGACACAAAAGAAGATATTATATTATGTGCTCCCCTTTTAATCTGTTCACGATTATTGTGGGGTATATTTGTCCACAATTACCGAGTGTACGTGTGCGCATATCCTTTCGCAAATATTGACAATAATAATTTATACACCGTTTTTGGCGAGAGCGAAAAAGTCCTTGCGCGCGGAACACCCACACACAATTCGTATCCGATGTGTAAATATTTTTTTAAACTATTTATCCTACTGTAGTTCGGATGTTATAGACTCTAAACGGGGGACACTACATCGACCAGACTTAATCATACGCACACACACACACACACACAAATGAATCGTGAATCATTTTTTGCTGAAAACGTGATCAATGGAAGGTTTTATCCCCTTAGTGGGGGGAGGGGTTCGTGTTTATAGAAGAACTGTATTTCGAGTGCACAGTACCGCCACCAAGAGAGTCCTTCAACCTCCTATGTACTTTATCATCATAACGGGAGAAACTGCGTTGTGTGCTGGTGCCCTTCTGCCTCTAATTTGGTCCCTGGGGAGTTTTATACTAGTTTCGGATTTCTTTTTCATTTTTTTGCCATCTTATCTTCCAAGGACATTTGTCCAATTGTGGGGATAAAAGTGAATGAAAAGGTATAAACGGAAGAGGAAAAAATATGAAAATAACGGCTCATAGCACCTTCGGTGCAATTTGAATTCGATTATGCTGAGATCCCGGAGGCAAATTGGGGTTAAAGTGCCTGGATTTTATACGATTGGGCGGGGGGATGAGGCGGCTTAACCTAGTAAGTAAATTGGTTATTTAGTGTCTCCTCCAACTTGATGCTAATTCCATTTGCATAAATCATTGAGAGATTTTGTGGTTATGAATGGAGATTTGTTGTGAGCGTATTTTAGAAACGAATTTTCGGGAGCACTAGTTGAAGATTTATACAGCAACTGTGGGCTGTCGTGACGCTGTTGATATTATGGTCGTCATTGTAGATTGGGGAACTGATAAATGATGAATAATTTCTGGTCTATTGAATATTAAAAAGGCAAGGAACATACTTTTAATACAGGAGATGTGTTAACTATTTGATTAAATGCTGCTATATGCATTCAGGGACACCTAGGTCACTCTAGATCAAAAACAATGCTCACTAAGGAAATATACTCAGTCGTTTTCCATGTCTATAGTAAGCTAAATATATAAGATGAAAGAATACATTCATATTAGTTCAGCTCTAGCATTTTTAGTGTCAGAGTCAACTCTGGCCAACAGAGGCAAGCAGTTAGCTTAACAGCTCATTGAATACTTATAGCCTATACTATATGTAGATAATACTCGTAGATATTCCGCAAACCTCAATGGCATGATCCCTAGAAATGGTATGCTAGATATACCGCTGCTGCATCTGAGTGGTTGCTCATTTCAGAAGTGGTCTTTTTGGGGACAATTTTTAGATACATCTTTATTCGACTTACGAGTAGTGTAACAAAGTGTCTCAACAAAGAATTCAACTGGCGCCGCCTCTACCAACAACAAAAGGCACAGCGACATACTACGTGTTCATCTCTCTTCCGAAGATGTGAAGAAAAAGATTATGAGGAGCAAGAGGACTGCAGGAAAGAAGTTAAATTCGTCGTTATTTGACACTGGAAGCCAGGGTAGTATATTTATAAATGAGTGTTTTACTAGTTACACTAGAGCTTTATTTATGGAAGCCAATATAAAGCCGAAAAACATTATAAATATCTTTGGTTCCAAAATTCGCAAATTTTGATGAGGAAGATAGATAAGGGTAGGGTTGTAGCAATCAGATCGTTCGTTGATTTGGAGACGCTGGAAGACTGATTGTGTTTCGTTTGTTTTTCTTTTTCTTTTTTTAATTAATTTCCTTCTTTCCAAATCACCTCGATCTTTTAAGCAACACCCTAGCCATTACTACCTTACGAAGCAACAATGATAGTATTTTTTATTGTAATACTTTTTTGTTCTAAAGGGTGGTTAAATTTTAAGGGCCGATGTTGAATGTGAACCACACCTAAACGTCAAGTTTTTTTCTGCATTTCATTTGACATTTCTCAATTTCAGACTAACTCAATTTGAACCATGGAAAGATACACAATCGAGCAACGCGTTAAACTTATTCAGGCTTATTATGAAAATGGGCGTTCAAATCAAAATGCATATCGTGCATTTCGTGATTCTTTCGGTCAATTTAATCGTCCAAATGTGCGTACAATCGGAAAAATCGTGCAAAAATTTGTGCAAACCGGGTCTGTAGGAGATGTGAAAACACCAGTGCATGCTCGTACAGCTCGTACTGCAGAAAATATTGCTGCTGTTCGCGATAGTGTGTGGCTGAAGAGCCGTCCACCTCAATTCGTCGTTGTGCCCAACAATTGCACCTCTCACGCTCGTCGTTGATGAACATTATGCATAAAGACTTGCATTTACGCGCTTACAAGGTGCAATTGACTCAAGAACTAAAGCCTCTTGACCATTTCAAGCGTCGTCAATGGTCACAATGGTGGCAAGAAATGGCAACAGTGGATGATCAATTTTCGAAGAAAATCATCTTCAGTGATGAGGCACATTTTCACCTCAGTGGATTCGTCAATAAGCAGAATTGCCGCATTTGGGCGAATGATTGTCGAAAAACCAATGCATCCACAAAGAGTGACTGTTTGGTGCGGTTTATGGGCTGGCGGCATCATCGGGCCGTATTTTTTTCAAAATGAGGCCGGTCAGGCAGTTACTGTGAATGGTGTTCGCTATCGTGAGATTATAACGAACTTTTTATGGCCCGAATTGGAAGATATGGATGTGGACGATATGTGGTTTCAACAGGATGGTGCCACTTGCCACACAGCTAACGAAACAATGGCTCTTTTGCGCGACAAATTCAATGGCCGTGATATCCCACGTGGTGGCGATGTCAATTGGCCGCCAAGATCATGTGATTTGACACCGTTGGACTTCTTTCTTTGGGGTTATTTGAAAGAAAAGGTGTACGTCGATAAGCAATATATGCGATGAAAATTTAAGTTTTCTTTGTATATATAGACTACAATCTTATAACGTTCAAACGTTAATGAATGAATTTTCAATCTTTTTGAGCAGTGAAAAAGGGGCAAATCTTGTTATCCTAGTCGACTTCAACATCGATATTTTAAACTCGAACAGTGTATCAGATTCAAACCTAGGTCTAACTGCTGAACATGGACTTACCTCCTTTATAAATGAAATCACGAGACCAATCTCAGGTTCATGTTTTTTGTCGTTTCGTGAAAATACCCTTACCTCAATGTTTTGGTATTAACTTTGATTTTCATATCACTGATCACTGCATGACTG